>OX359266.1:6198236-6798236 GCA_947179155.2 Hedera helix
AATTTATCAGGGAAACAGCAAATCATGTAAACCCTGCGACTGGATTCTTAGACATTGAATGTCAGGCCAAGTTTTTAGCTTCCATCCAGAAATATCTTCTTTTTTAACAGCAGGGGGGGAGGAAGGGGGGGTTGAGAACAAATGCTTTTAGATCACAAAAAATTCCATAAGTGCAACATTAAATTATTCTATGTTAGCTAGTCTAGGTACTATAAAATAGAAGAACAATAACTTATTTCCATTACTGGGTTTTCAATCAATGTCAGACTCCATACCAAGCCCAACTTTCCCCAATGAATGGGTCAAATAAAACTTCCATATAGTTTTTTTTATTTTAAAAAAGGGGGATCTGCATGAGAAGTAATCAAAACAACAACAAAAGAAAATCCGAATGTTCCATAATTTTTTCTTTTAAATCACTAAAATCCAATTTAGAAAAGCAGTGGCGGAACCAGGAGCATAATATAGGGGGGTCAAAATCTCTCAGTAAAAAAAATTATTTATTGACACTTAAATCAATCACTAATTCATGCCCACACATTACCTTATTATTTTTCAAGGTCGTGATATCTTCATCATAACAAATTTCAGCAGCTGCGTATTGGAAAACGTAAGAAAATTTAAGACATTGCTCAAACCAAACATTGAACTTAAAACTACATTTGAAACTAGGAAACTGAAACCTTCAAATTTTGTATCTGTGAAGCCTGCTCATTGACTACTCCAAACAAGCTTAAATTTATTAGGAGCACAATATTTACCATAGCTATATAAAGCATAAGAAATATACAGGAAGATCATAAACAATTTGAGATGCCACTACATTAGCTGCCAGAACTTTCAAGAAACAAAAAAGACTATCATATATCTATGCCAATATAAAATCCTATTATCCAGTGTCACTAAATGTGGTGGTAAACTTCAAAAGCCAGGCATACGAGAGTAATCAAACACAATATATTTTCAGTATATCACATATCAAAACCCTTAACAATAAGAAATTACTCACTGCTAAGTTTTGGAAATGTGTGTGATCTCCATCATTCTCACTAGAGGCATTAGTTTTATATCCATTACTTCCCAAATTGATACCCAATGACAGATTTCTCTCTTTCTCCAATCGATTCAGAATACCCTCAATGCCTGTGATGTCCTCAGCAGCCATATCTCTGACCAAAAGATGAAAAGAATCATCTCAGTAAAATATAATTTCTAACAAACACATTGCCGCTTGCAACAGATTATAAAAATGCTTATTAAAAATTTCAATTCTTTATCCAGGGAATCAAAATGAAAAACTACAAATTCATAGAAGAAACTCACAGTGATCTACCAGACGGCTTAAAATGGCTTCCACTAAATCCATTCTTCCGCCGTTCACCAGCTCCTCCTTGGTTGGAAACGCCTCAGGCTTCTCGGATTTATTCATAAACTCCAAAATCTCAGCCTCCAATCCGGCCCCTCCGTCACTTTCTTCCCACCCCTTACACTAAGTTTGCAAAACATATACATTTTATAAAATCTGTTTGGTCTTCCTTTCAAAACATAACTCACTTTGGAAAACACAAACACCTCATTTTCTTTAAGCCAAAACTTTGATTATTTTGTCACAAATGCGCTTATCATGCTAAGCCAATTAAAAACCTTGAATTTTATTTGCCAAAATGGCTTAACTTGCTTACTAATTCTCAGTCATGGAAGTTTAGACATATAGCAATCATTTTACTAAGAAACATAACAATTTATTTCATGCAAGTAGTTACACACAACACTAACATTTCCGAGCATCCTTCTTGGATTATTTTTATTTTCTCAAAATAATCTAACTTTATTATCAACTTTAGTCATGGTAATATAGAATAACCATTTAGTTCATATTAACCCATACTTGAAAGTTAAATTAGCAACATTTTCTCATTTAGGCATTTCATCGAACATTTGCTGTGCACAGATTATCACTCATCCATTTTACTGAGTTTTAATCACATAGAGCACATTGATCACATAAACTCCGGCCACAATCCAACCTTGTCTCTCCATGGATTCACCATGATCTTCATACTTAACAAAACAGCCTCCCACAACAGCAATTCATAAACCCACTATGAAACATAAAACTTAACTTAAAGCTTTAGGGTGAAATCTCTTACCTTAATGCTGGTGCAGTCTGAGAGTCTTTGCTATGTGTGTGAGAAATTTGATGGAATCCCTTTAGTTCACCCATTAACCGCCTGAGAAGGAAGAGATTGGGGGGTCAAGTCGCCTAAAACTTAGCCTGGGCCCGAAGTTACCGGGGTCAAATGACCCCCCGCGCCCCCCCCTGCTTCCGCCTCTGTAGAAAAGATATATGCTTAGATTTGATGCAAGTAAAGTGTCTGAGCAACTGACCTGAGAAACTGAGAAGAATCTTTGTTTACTTTATTGACATGTCTCATCCAACCTAGATTCAAACCCCATTCTATGAATCCATTTGGAACTGACATCAACATCAGTGAAGCACAATTGCTCAAGAGATAGAGCACAAGAACTTGGGCAGCATCCAATGACCATTAGGTAAGCTTTAGCATCATATTGAACACACTGCACTTTTATCGATGCCTTAATGACTTAATTTAAACTTAAAATCACAAATACAGCGCCAGAAGCAACCAAATATCAAGCCGTTTAGAGCAATTTGATTCCCAATTTTAAGTCAATAAACCATATGAATGGAGATGTACGAAATTAAATTCGCTCCTCAGACTCGTAAATCAATCCCATGTGTGATTCAACACAAGGCCTATAGCCAGCATCGTTCATATTTATACCCAATTCTTCCAGCATCTTATATATGTCATCAGACTGAGGGTGCTTTTGATCTCTAGACGCAAAACAGTTTACATAACCTGCAATATCAATCCGACTGCAGCCAACCTCCTTAATCAAACCTTTTCCCTGCATCCCTTCTCTCACTCTATTAACAGACTCCCAGTTTCCTTCCTCTGCAAATATATTTGACAGCAAAACATGATAACCTGTCATGCTATTCCCCTTCTCCATTTCAAGAAATTTGTTGGCAGCAATTTTTCCCAATTGAAACTCTCCATGAGTTCTGCAAGCCGCAAGGAGTGATCCCCAGATTCCCAACACATTACCCTCTTCACCCAATTCCTTAACAAACTCATAGGCTTCGACCACCCTACCCACTCTCCCTAACATGTCCGTGACACAACCACAGTGTTCAGATGTGGGGTAAATTTTGTACTCTCTCTCCATTGACTCAAATATATGAAGGCCTTCATCAACCAAACCAGTGTAACTGCAGGCAGACAGGATAGCAACCATGGTTATCGCATCAGGCTTTATGCCACAAACCCTCATTGAGTGAAACAACTTAAGAGCTTTCTCGCCCATTCCATGTTGACCATAACCCAATATCATATTTGTGTATGTAACAGAATTTTGTTCCGGAGAATTAGCAAAAACATGTTCCGCATAATGGATTGAACCCAATTTTGAGTACATGTCCACTAAAGCAGAGCCGACAAAGACGTTTTGGTCCAAGTAGTTACGTATGGCGAATGCATGTAACTGCTTACCTAGAGCCATACTTCCCATTGGATTACAGGCAGGGAGGATTGATGCTAATGTCACAGCATTTGGGGGAACATTTTGCTCAAGCATTTGCCTGAAAACGATGAACGCCTGCTCACTTGATCCATTCTGAGTGTTCCCAGCAATCATAGCATTCCATGTGGCTTGATCTCTATAATGTGCACAGTTTGTTTCAAAGAATGCTTCCGCAGCTTTAATAAGACCAGTTTTAGAGTACATGTCTATGAGATAACTTTCCATTCCCTCAAATTGAATCCCATGCCTAAGAAGATAAGCGTGAGTCTGTTTACCAACTTCATGGTTTCTCAAATTTGATGCTGCTGAAAGCAAAGCAGTTACTGTTACAGAATCAATCACAAACCCTTGCTTCTGCATCTCATACACAAGCATCAATCCTTCATTATCCAACCCATTCTGCACAAAAGCAGAAATCATAGTGTTCCAGGTAACATTATCTCTTTCATGCATAATGGTGAAAATTTTGAAAGATGTCTCAACAGAACTGCACCTCGAGTACATTACAACAATTGCATTTAACACCATGACAGATAAAACAGATAAATTCTTGATAGTATAGGCATGTAGCCATTTAGCAAAATCCAGCCGCTGCAACTGGGAGGCTGCAGTCAGAGCTGAGAGAAAAGACACATCATCCACCAGAACAGTATTATGACGCTCCGACTCCAAAGCTGCTTTAACAAATAGCTCAAGAGCTTCAAGTGGACAGTTATTCTGAACATACCCACCGATCATAGTGTTCCAAACCTCCGTATTTCTCTCTACACATTGGTCAAAGACTTTCCTAGCAGAATTGAGTTGCCCAAGCTCAGAATAAACAAAAATTGCAGAACTAACCATAAACATATCATTAACGTACTTGCTACCCATTTTAAAAAGCATACCATGCAGAATATTAGCGCCCCAAACGTCCCTTATAGCTGGAAAAACGTTGACAAAACTTACAACAGTGGGTCTCAATCCTGTTTTCATCAGCATAATGAAATGCACTAATGCTTGCAAAAATCTCTCCTTTTTAACATACCAAGAAATAATAATATTCCAAGCAACCACATTTTGTTTTTTACGGATGGTATCGAACACTCTGCACACTAAAGTATCATATCTGGAACTAGGAAAAGAGCTAGCACAAGTAACATACATGTTTAATAGCGAATTACAAACAATTCTACTGGGTGGATATACAAGATGGGAGCGTAGAATATGGCAATGCACGGCTTTACCTATACGAATTTGCTGAGTTTCGGCACAAGCTTTGAGTGTGGAAGAATAAGTGTAGGGATCGGGGGATGAAGTGGATGAATTTACCATTCGGGCGTAGAGCAGAATGGCTTGATCAGGCATGTTATTACAAATGAACCCAATAATGATTGTGTTCCAAAGAACGGTTGTTGGGCGGGGAATTGTTTCAAACAGATGGCGGGCAACATGGGGCTGGCCTTCCCGGCATAATTGGCTGAGACGATAGCGAATTGTGCGGGTTTGTGATGATGGGTTATTGTACTGGTTCGTGTTTGGTGCTAATGAGGAAGAGTTCTTTTGAATATGGCTGCTAGTAGAGGTTAGGGAGATCGGGAGGGGAAGAGGTGAGGATGATGACATATTTATGGAGTTTCTTCTGAACTCAGTTGGACCTCCTCCTCTGGATAAAATTTCAAAAAGGGGAAATTGATTCAAATCTTTTTATTGTTTGGATGGAGAGACGGTGAAGGGGATGAGACCGGACCAGGGCAATTCCTTGTTTGGATTAGCATGTTGGGATAAAGAACGGCTTTTTACAGACTTCAGAAATATAATAGGCCTAGATATAGATTAATCCTCTCAGCTTTTAATTGTTTTCTACTTTTGAATTTTCTTCTCAATTTTTTTAATTAAGAGATTAAATTTTTAATTTTTTTTCACTTTAAAAATTATTTTCTTAATTTTTTTAATTAGGGAATTAAATTTTTAATTTTTTTCTACTTTAGAGATTATCTTTTCAATTTTTTTCAATTAAAAGATTAAATTTTTAATTTTTTTTTTATTTTAAAAATTATCTCCTCAATTTCTTCATCTTCATTGCTTCATCATCCTGATTCATTTTTTTGTATAAAATCACAGTAGTCTCGCATCAAAATCCCATTCATCATCATCTGTATTACTTCCTTTTCTATAAAGAATGAAGAAATTTTGCAAAAGATCGAAAGAAATCCTCCCCGAGTTGAGAATTGAAATAGGTTCATTGAATGTTAGATTGGAAATGAAGGGATTCACAATTTTACATATGTTGGAAATTAAGGGATTCACAATTTTACCCTTTTTGGTATAATGGAATAAATGTTAAAATGAGACTCAATATTACAATGGATTTTGATGCGAGACTAGTGCGATTTGGGACTTCAACTTCCTTAACTTTTCGATTTTATTCAAAAAACGAATTAGGATGATGAAGCAAAGAAGATGAAGAAATTAAGAAAATAATCCCTGAAATAGGGAAAAAAAGAAGAAGTTTAATCTCATAATTAAAAAGACAATTCCCAAAATAAAATAAAATAAAAAATCAATCTGTTAACTTAAAAAAATTGAGAAAACAATTTTCAAAATGAAAAAATTTAAAAGTTTAAGGTATTAATCCATATTTAAGCCAATATAATATTAATATTAACTTTTAAAAAATTAACTTAATTTTTAAATAAATTTATTATTAAAAATTTATTTAACTTTAGCCGGTACAATTATACATCTTTATAAATAAAAAAATTCAAAATCAAATGAAATGTATCCTTTTTTAGTGAACTCTAGTTTGTGTGTAGACAACCTTCCCAATTCTGTCAATGTAAATTTTGAATATATTTTAAAGGAGACTAAGGTTGACAAATTGTGTCACCGAATAAGTGGAGTAAAATGATAGGTGTCACTATTAATCCTAATCACGTATTGACTCGTATTTAATATGTGTTAGTGTATTTATTTTTAATTTATTTGATTTTATGATGACAAAAATAATTTAATGAATATTTGAAATAAGCTAGCAATATTGTACAGTCCTTATGAATAAAAATATTTTGTAAAATAACGTAGGGATCAATATTGTTAGATTAATCCATTTCGTAGAGTTAGGACGTGTAATAAAATAGACTGTCCAAAATTGTAGAGTAGTAGAAGACTTGATTACTCAAGATTATATAGTGAACCAATGAAGTTTGATAGAGTCGTCGAGCATAAAGTGAAGGCACCTCAAGATCGTAGAGTAACTCGAAGATCGTAGAGTGACTCGAGATCACGATCGCAGAGTGAGTCGAAGTAACTCTAAGATCGTAGAGTGACTCAAGATCGTAGAGTAGACTGAAAGAACTCTAAAATCGTAGAGTAACACTGAACATAGGGCAAGATCGTAGAGCTACCAAAATCGTAGAGTACAAATCCTGACATGTTAGTAGCTGATCTGCAATGAAGGATTGGGGACTCCTTTAATACACAATCATCCTACAGGTATCATAGTGTATTAACAAAAGGGATAAGATTTAATTATGAGCCTTATCCAAACGACTATTTTTAACAGAAGCAAATGACATGTGTTTGCCACTGCAACAAATAGTGTACTATTGACAGTGACATCTAGTGGTCCAACAGACAACTTCCCAGAGCCAAAACAATCAAGCGATGACAGGTGTTCGAGGACGAATAGAGCAACAGTAATTTTTAAACAGGAAGATTTCAAGGAAATCCTATATAAGGATTACCTTTTCATATGCAAAAACCAATGATTCGATTGACAAGTGAGAAATTCAAGTGTTCTGAAAAGCTTTTCCCTACAATCCAAAAGTTCCTCATCTGTGACGCCCTCAAATTCAGATACTTGTACCTCGAATCTGGTGCTTCATGATCCAATTCATACAACATTCTACTAACATCTAAATGCAGAATAATAGAAATATTTACATTAAGATAACATAAATATTTGTATCCCAAGTCTTGCAACCGTTACTAGTACATACATCACTTAAAATATCAAGTACAAACATAAGTCTTAGTACAACACTGCATTAATTACTACATCACAATAAGACTACTCAGCAACCTTGCCTTTGTCTTTATCTTTTCCTGAGTCGGAGCCTTGTTCAAACTTAACTGTAATGTTTAAAGGAAACAAGGGTGAGCAACGAGTTTGCCCAACAAGTATATCAAAGTAAGTGTTCATGTGTAGGGATTCATGTAACAAGGTATGTAACAATAATTAGAAACTTATGAATTAATTAAATGAATTGTGAACAATGTAAGTGTCAAAAGTTCTAATTTTGATTATTTCTACTACTGAAAAGTCATTATGAACTGAAGGATATATATGAAATCAAGAATTTCAGATAAATAAATAATTGAACTGAGTGGTCACTATGGACCATGAACACGTGCTTGAATTAACAGTATTTTACTGAAAATTCATAATAATAAATAAGTACAATAGGTAATCAGCCTAAAGTACCATATGTTATGCATAACACTCAGACATGCTGTTCGCGTGCGTGTCGGTTCCCCGACGTAAAATAGTTGTTCATCTCAGTATACTTTAAAAGTCCTCACCAAGGTAATTGGTTTGGATAGTTTTCTCAAGAAAATATGATTAATTACCAATCGATCTTATTATTGGTCTAGCCGATACAAATGACATAGATGTACTTCTCAACACAATTAGGAATAATCGATACGATCAATGTTCGCAACTAAGGTTCGAATAATCGTCCAAGGATATAATCATGATATTAAGTCAAGTTTCAGAGATAATAATTTAATCTTTGCAATATAGATAAACAAAAATTAATCCATCAATTAATTCTACTTGTACGAATTGATAAAAGTACAAATTAAAGTACTTGCCTGGATCGTCGACTCTATCTGACTAAAATTCCTTATCCTTTAAACAACTTATATTCAACATATTCATTTAACGGTTAATTTCTATTAACCTTCACGTAACAATCTAATAGATTTGACTTACAAATTATATATAACTTGGACTCTTAAATCATTACACATATAATTTCAAATAAAATTATTTATTTGTACATTATTGTCTCTCACATTTCTTATTTAATTCATTCATTAATTATTTCAAGTAAAATAACACTTCGTATTATTTTATTTGCTTCATTATTCTTTATTATTTCTTAATGATTCACAACAAAATGTTATCACTTTATTTGTTTATGACTTATTATTATATTCTTTGAAAACCCTTTATTAATACACAAATAAAATAATTTAAGTTATCATTTTATTTGTTTAATTACAATTAGAGTAACCCTTACTCTTATTTTAATTTAATTATGCTTCACTACTACATAATTAAAATAATTTTTATATTATTTTAGTTGTTCATTCTTTGATAATTCACAATTAAAATAATTCTTAACCTTATTTAATTACCTACGCTTTATTGATTTACAATTAAAATAATTCTTAATATTATTTTAATTGTTTAGCTCTCATTAGTTTACAATTAAAATAACCTATAATGTTATTTTAATTGTTTATATAATATTAATCCACAATTAAAATAGTCCTTTAATCTTATTTTAATTGTTTAAGGAAATTATTAAATAATCCTTATTATTAACTCACAAATAAAATAATTTTTAGTTATTATTTTATTTGTTTAATTAACTCACAAATAATTTTTATTTGTTTAATTAACTCATAAATAAAATAATTTTTTAAAGTATTATTTTATTTATTTAATCAACTCACAAATAAAATAATTTTAAATTATTATTTTATTTTATTTAATATTATTTTAATTAACTTACAAATAAAATAATTTTTAATTATTACGAATTGACCGGCGCTGCAACACCCGGATTAACACTAGGGCCGACGCTGCAGAGCCCCTGTGACTACCCTAAATCCGGGTTCCATAACCTTAAGTTTGGTTCTCACTGATCAATACATTACTAGTAATTAAATACATACATTACATTTAAACTTAGCGGAATAATACATATTGGTTCCTTACAAAAAGGTTACAATACCAGGGTCTATTAGCCTTAACATAAACAGTTCCTATTATAAGGAATTACAAAAGATTTATCAACAGTAAATACATATTTAAACATCTAATTAGCATGCATAAGCTAACTTAAGCTCTGGCTTTTCCTTTTCCTTTATCCTTCTTTGAGCAGTCAGGTTTATCTGAAAATGGTTCATGATATAACAAGAATGAGCAACTAGTTTGCTCAGCAAGTTAAGAACAATCATAGAGATTTATTATATCATGAATGAATAAGAGATGTTATCAATGGTTTCAACAATAGATATAACAATTGTGAATGGAACAAGACTCAAATTTTATTAAACAGAATATTTGAATCTTAAAATGCTGAGTGACCACTAAGGACCCTGAACTAACGAGGGTATAATAGAGTTTCCTCTGACCCTTTCAGTAGTTTGGTTTTCAAGGGGATCAGCCTTTTCAACCCGCTGTATATGCATTACATTTAGTGTAAGACCCCGAATTTTATGAAATATAAAAATTAATTTTTCTTCATATATTTTTTTCATGAAACAGTAAGTGGTTAAATTGACGAAATTGAAAGTTAAGGAAGTTTTGTACAAATTTTATTTTGTCGGACAATATTCGCTTTGTCGGGGAATATTCGTTTGGTCGGGGAATATTCGTGCCGTACGACGGCGCCGAAATAACAAATTATTGGTGGACCCCACAACGGAATATTTGTCGGATATAGAAAACGACATAAGTAACCTTTTTAAATAAAAATAGTCAGCGGTGTTAACTGTTAAAATACCGGTGATAAAAGAATAGTAGCATACGGTAATTTATGGTATTTTACTGTAGCATGCGGTACTCTACAGTAGCACACGGTATTGCACAGTGTCTCATATTATTGACACCGTAACTGTTACGCATCATTTCATCGATAATTGTCACTACATAATATTTTATATTATCAATTCAATTATTGTTGCTACACAGTATTTTGCATTATTGATTCAATAATTGTCATTACACTGTATTTCATATCATTGACTCAATAATTGTTGCTGCACTGTTTTTTTTAAAATTATTGAACCTAATAATTGTCACAGTTGCAAATATACTGTAATTTATATTATTAAATTAATAATAATCTGTAACGTATTTATTACATTATTGTTGTAGCATTATTTTATTTTATATGTTGGACCCACAGGAAAAATAAAAAATTTTATTTTTCAAAAGTTACTATTCACTCCCGGAATTTACTATTCATTCCTGGAAAAGTTACTATTCACTGACGGAAGTCACTGTTCATCTCGGGGGAAGTTACTGTTCATCTACCGACAAAAGTTACTGTTCATTACTGTTCACTTTTTGAAAATTTTAAAGTTACTGTGCAAGTATTGAAAATTTTTAAAAACGTTTGCGCAGCCTCTGCTGAATTTTTTTTTTTTTAGTTCACCTACCACGCATAATAACATCTTTTCTCCTATAAATAGCTTGTTCAGCTGAATAGAAAAATCACACCTAAAACATAAAATTTTTCTATAAGAATTTTATGAGTTTTCTCTGAGAATAGTAAGGCTATTTTGAGTGTTTGAAAGCTAAAAGGAGTGCAGGAATTTTTCAAGTAAGTCTTTTATTAAAGAGTAGTAATTTTATAAATTCCTATATTTCACGGTATCCACAAATCTTTCTTTAGAAGACTCTTCTATTAGAAGATTCATTTTTAAAAGCTTTCTTTGGAAGATTTATTTTGGAATATTATTTTTAAAACTATTTTAAAGTTGGTATTTTATACTACAAAAATTATGTTAAATATATATAATTTTGATAGTTCATAATATATGAGTTATCATACACTTTGAAGTTTACATGTTGTAATTACTAATTTTATTATAAATATATAGGTTGATCAATCTCATTTTTATCAATATCCAGTCACTAGATAAGGTAAGAAATGTCATTTTTTTTACACTCTTGAACTTACTACGGTAAGGGATGTCATTTTCCTTCATATTCTTAAACTTACTATGGTAAGAAATGTCATTTTTTTTACACTCTTGAACTTGCTACGGTAAGGGATATTATTTTCTTTCATACTCCTGAATCGAAACTTATTATGGAACTATTGTTTCTATAATTCCTGAAAATATTATATGTTCCATAATAGTTGAATTTCATTATTTCAACTGAACCTTCCTATTTTCTGAACATTTCTATCGAACTGTAATCGTTATTCTGAACTGTGGAGCTTGAATATCATTTTTAAATTTCACTTCACATCATGTTGGCAATTTGGACATTATTTGAATCTGTACAAAGTAAACTTCCGATACCTATTGTTTATCCTGTTCTTCTGTTCATCATTTGTATCACTGTTATTTATATTAATCATCAAGAATCAAGCTGTTGTGAATATCTGTGGCCGGGGGCACAGATGTGATATAATTGTTGAACAGATGATAGGTTAAAGGCGATATACTAGGTTAAAGGCGATACATCTGTTCGGTGTCTTTTATGGCACGTGGTGAATGTTCTCTTTGGCCCGTAGTGCAAAGATGAGCTGTTGATTGATATGATTATGACCAAAGGCTGAATCTGGTATAATCATGACCGTTGGTGTTATATTGAATGTCTTTGGCCCGTAGTGCAAAGATGAACTGTTGATTGGTATGATTATGACCAAAGGCTGAATCTGGTATAATCATGACCGTTGGTGTTATATTGAATGTCTTTGGCCCGTAGTGCAAAGATGAACTGTTGATCTGCATGATTATGATCAGGAACTGTGAATTTTTATTATCATGACTAATGGTATTTCAGATGATAAAAGTTGATGATATTTTTACAAAAAAGAGAAGCGAGTGGACATTATAGTCTGCATTATTCTTCTAATAGATTGATCATTCCGCTGCTATTATTGATCTGAACGTTGTTTAAGAATTTAACTACAGCTTTTGATATAAACCTTGTAGTCTATTGTATTCTATCAAGAACTCAACTGTTGAAGGCTAATGATAATTTATTCGTCATTATCTTAGTCATGATATTTCTTACTGGGCTATTTGAGCTCACCCTTTCTTTTGTTCCATTGTTTTCAACAGGAGATGAGAACGTAACGGGGTCTAGCCGGGGGATGGAGTGAGAGTCCGATAAATAGTTGTCTTAGTCTTCACGTGTTGTAAAATAGTGTGACAATAATAGTGAAGACTTAGTTGTGTATTATTATACACTGTATTGTTGTACGTTGTGCCTTGTTGTAATAATTTTGTTGTAGTCTTTTGACGACTCAAGTTTGGGCTGTGTGGGCCTAGATTTGGGGGCGTCACATTTAGTCATCTGGCGCTAAGTCGGTTTTTCGACATAAAATCCCCTTATTTAGGGTTGTTCAATTCTCAGACTTAATATAAGAATCTGCACCGAGCAATAGTTTGGATAAGCTTTTAAAAGTATTCAAGTTATTGAATTTATAAACGCAATGTCTAGCTGAACAATTAGCTTTAGACATTTTTAATACAGTTCATGAATCAAGAACTATTAAGCTTCAAATGCACTAAGTGCGATTTTGTAAACAATATAGATGTGGAATAATTTTAAATAATTAAACCACTTCAAGCTCTGACAATAAATACAAGCATAAAAACTTGTTCAACAATAAATGAGTAGGGTTAGAGAACTTGCAAAAATAAATACAAGTTAAGGTTTGGAGAACTTGCCTCGTACGTAGTCTACTGCTAATCAATTCAATTTAATTCTCCTTGAGTAGACCTAACAATTAATCAAGTTGATCTTTAAATTAGCATCATATATACATTCATATGATAACCTCTATACTTCTTACACCTCTAACACTTAACCAAATAATCATGTAGTTAAAGGTATATAAACACTTAGGAAATATTATCATCACTTGATAATATTTCAATCACATAAAACCTATATTAAATATTTAATATAGATTACACACTTATTTAATATTATTAACAATTTAATAATATTTTATTAGTCTTTGAATATTATTAATCATTTAATAATATTTTATTAAGTATCTAATATTATTAATTATTTAATAATATTTTAATCATTATTTAATATTATTAACTATTTAATAATATATTATTAATTATCTAATATTATTAGTCATTTAATAATATTTTATTAACCTTATAATATTATTAATCATTTAATAATATTTTGTTCATTTATTAATATTATTAATTATTTAATAATATTTAATTCATTTACTTATATTATTAATCCAAATTCTTCTTTAATTATTATTTAATATCAACTAAATAATAATCTATTAATTATTACCCTTATTTATTATTTAATATTAATTAAATAATAAATAATTATTTTATTAACTTTATTCAACAAATAAAGTAACCATTGATGAACCTATTTGCTTTATTTATTATTAAATAATAAATAATTACTTTAATTACTTCAATAAATTATTCTTAATCCCTTTTATTTATTATTAATTAATAAATAATTAATTTCTTTTAATTCCCTTTATTCTTTATTTAATAACAATTAGACAATAACTAATTAATCATTGTTAATTATTATTTTATTTAAATAATAATTAATTTCCTTAAATATTATTTATTATTTAAAGTTTATTTAAATAATAAATAATTATTTTATTTGGGTCCCATATTAATTATATTAATATTTAAAATATTACCCGACCCATTTAATTAATCAAAATCGACCCGAACCGAGCCGAAATCATTTCCGACACGACCCGACCCGACCCAACCCAGGCCACGTCAGCTGACCCAGGCGCTCACACAGGCGCCTAAGCGCTCAAGGTGGCGCCTGGAGTGCTGAGTTAGGCGCCTAGGCGCCCTGACCCAAAGATTTCTTGCAGAAAGTTGCTAATTTGTGTTTTGTTTTTGTGATTTTAACCTCCTTTGTTCAAACTTGCATAAAATGAAATCTACAAATCCAAATAACCTCAAATTGGTCTTGTTGGATTCGTATCTTCTTGAACTACAATATTACATCATTGAAACACATTTTTGGATATGTATAGATCACGAAAAATGGGCTCAAAGTGGACCGTTGTGCATTAGGGTTTTAAAATGACATGTTTCGCGGTAAAAGCTATAACTTCTTTGTTATTCAATATTTTTGAAAGGTTAAAAAAGGGTTTTTCTTTAAAACTCATAGATCTAGCTTTCTAGCCATAAAAATCCATTTTCCAACTTGTACATTTCAAGTTACAACATAAAACATAACATGCTTGACTAGGGTTTTACCGGTAAAGGTTAATATGGATTGTTCTTCCATTTTTATGCAATCAACACATACCAAAACATGTATTAAACATATCATACCATGAATATACCAATATAACATAGTTTTAGACTTCTAGATCATCAAAAAAAGTTTTGATCGGTTAAAAATATATTTTTGACCATATAAAACATATATAGACCATAAAATGAACTAAGGAAGAGTTTGAGCACTTTTAAAACTCTTGGACTTGTGTGCTCTTCTCCTTCTCCTTCCAAAGTAAGTTATGAGACTATAGGTCATCCACCAAGCTCTTCTTCTAGCAATATCCTCCACACTCAAAGTGTTTTTCTCTCAACTATCACTAGAACTCTTCCTTTTCTCTCTAGGATTTCTAGGAAATGAAATGACCAACCTATTAAAGCTTGGTGGAGGTCTTATTTATAGGACTTTGGTAACCCTTCATTAACTCCCTAATCAACTAGCATTGGTCAATTAAGAGGCTAATTGTGATTACTATTTGATTGAATGACAATGTGACGGACAAGGTGATTGATAGGAGTTGTTGAACTACCAAAACCAAGTGTGTGAACAAAGCAACCTAGAAAATCAAGCCACCCTTGGTGGATCCTTAGCTTGACCGTCCAAATGGCCCTCACATAAAAAAACTAAATTTTTTTTTTCTTGCCACATTTTCCAAGCCAACTTAAAAAACAGCACCTACTTTTACTGTAGCAACCGCTACAGTAACTCACTTCGGTCGCCCTTTTGTAATATTATATATAAATGGCGACTCTTAGGTGTATCCAATAGCTGCAAAAAAACCAGGTTTAATTCCCACCACCTAAAGGGTGGGCTTATAGGAATCGACCCTCCTGATCACGAATCTGAATTTTAATAATTTTTTTGAGGACGAACACACCTCCTAATTTCCGATTTTCTGCGAAAAACCAATTCTGAAGGGATTTTTTATTTTTTCTGATTTTTGTAAACCTATGCTCCAGACCTCCAAAAATCGTGATTTTTGGATATGATGTTAAGAATCAAGTCTACTATGACATATAATTTTTTCAGAATTTTTGGATCAAGAGGCTATTTTTAACGATTTTATTAAGCTAAACATATGCATTAATTCGGGGGTAATGCAAGTGGTGGGGCCCGCTGTCACATCAAGAAAAGATTCCCTCTGCACCAACAGAAAAGCGCCACGTGTCCCAAAATCTACAGGAACTAACTCCGCTGCTTCAGGTCACTTCGGAGCACGGAGTGACTTACGCCAATACCCAGGGGCACTTTCGTAATTATGAAAAAAGTACGGAACTCCAGCAAGAACAGTATTTCATCTCCAGACCATAGTATGCAGCCAAAATTAAATATAAAAAATATTTAATTTATGTATGAAAAATAGATGTCCCAGAATTAATAAATACAATAAAAAGAAATCATTATTACCAGCAATATAAAAATATTTCCTAAAAATATTGACCTGCAAAAAAACAATAAAAAAAATAAATAATATTTTTTTATTTTAAACATAAATTCTCTTCCACCCAAACAACAACAGTGTTTCTTAAACCCAGATTCCGATCATCGGAACTATAGGCCGGAATAGTGTCACCGGAATGTGGAAAAAAAAGAAGGCAATTTAGTTGGACTTTTAAGATTCCAACCCGACCCATAGGTATATGGGTCTTAAATTGTACAAATAAATACAAGTATATATTTATTTGTGACACATAAATAAATAAAAAAGGAAAAAAATTTTCTATAACACGCAGTAACTGCCAGCAACCCCATAATAAATAATATTTGTTATTTTCCACCAGATAAACCACCAGTCTTTGCTAGAGCACACCTTTTGGGAAATAAACACCATTATCTCCAGCATATCAATCCACCACATTTCATGTTAGAAAATTTCCAAAAACACACCTTACAAGAGAGTAAGCGCGCTGCGCTTACCTCATCCTACTACACTCACATAAAAAAACTAAAGTTTTTTTTTTCTTGCCACATTTTCCAAGCCAACTTAAAAAACAGCACCTACTTTTACTGTAGCAACCGCTACAGTAACTCACTTCGGTCGCCCTTTTGTAATATTATATATAAAGGGCGACCCTTAGGTGTATCCAATAGCTGCAAAAAAACCAGGTTTAATTCCCACCACCTAAAGGGTGGGCTTATAGGAATCGACCCTCCTGATCACGAATCTGAATTTTAATAATTTTTTTGAGGACGAACACACCTCCTAATTTCCGATTTTCTGCGAAAAACCAATTCTGAAGGGATTTTTTATTTTTTCTGATTTTTGTAAACCTATGCTCCAGACCTCCAAAAATCGTGATTTTTGGATATGATGTTAAGAATCAAGTCTACTATGACATATAATTTTTTCAGAATTTTTGGATCAAGAGGCTATTTTTAACGATTTTATTAAGCTAAACATATGCATTAATTCGGGGGTAATGCAAGTGGTGGGGCCCGCTGTCACATCAAGAAAAGATTCCCTCTGTACCAACAGAAAAGCGCCACGTGTCCCAAAATCTACAGGAACTAACTCCGCTGCACATATTACGTTGAGTATTCACTCTCATCTTAGACAAATTAAAAGTACAATAATCTCAGTACACAATAAACGTATAATAAGTAACTCACTTCGGTCGCCCTTTTGTAAAGAGAATTGTCCCTTGATCTTTTGTGTATGGGAGAGTAGAGAAAGATGTCGTATTTCCATTAATGTAAACTCAAGAATTGTGTATTACCATTAATAAAATTTGGCTTATTCTGCGTCTTTTCCTTGTAAACGACGATCATATATACTTAGTCGTACTGTTCTGTACAAATTTGTTATTATGGTAACTGTTATTCATCGTTAAAGGAAGAAGATTGCCCTTGGACGGCCAAATACAGATTAGAGAATTCTAATCTCACCTGCAAAACCTTTTATTGCAAGTTTAAAGCCAATTTAAGGTTAACCACTTCAAAGGATCCAGAATTGATTGCTTTTAGGCCTCCTAAAATTCACATATTAAACCCTAAATTTAGCGAAGAGCAAGTGGACGTCTGACATGTGGCAGATACTGTACCAGACAGACAATTGTGTAGAACTGTATCTACTGGACACATTCAACCTAACCAATTTGTCAGAACAATTACATGTTCACAAGGAAAGGCCCATTCGGACGTCAACACACATTGCGCAAGGAATTCTTTATCAAGAATTCCTTTTGAAAATCAAATCAACGACGAAGATCCCGGTCCATCAATTTCTGAAGTTGGTGCTTCATCCGTACCAAATGTTATGTTAACAACTGAACAGTTGGGCGTACTAACAAGTACAACTGTTAAATCAGCCATTGAAGCAATGAAGCAGCAGATGACCCCAGCTGGGAAACCAAAATTTTAGTTTTTCCTTTATTTTTTGTTGATTATTGTAAAGGCCTGCTGCGCTTACCACCATTAATAAAAGATTTGTTAAATTTTGGTATTTCGTACTTTTTTATCTCTCACAACTTAATGCAATGTGTAAGATGAACATAAAGTAAGGATGATGAACAAACATTTATTTTATTAATGGTAATACACAATTCTTGAGTTTACATTAATGGAAATACGACATCTTTCTCTACTCTCCCATACACAAAAGATCAAGGGACAATTCTCTTTACAATTAGAATAACTCCCTCGAACTTCTGTCCCACGATCCCTAAAACTACTTATAATTCTTTTATATTTGAGGGGAATAAATCTCTTCATAACTACACATCCGCCAACTGACTTGTAATGATGATTTCTTTTCATAATTACGAAAGTGCCCCTGGGTATTGGCGTAAGTCACTCCGTGCTCCGAAGTGACCTGAAGCAGCGGAGTTAGTTCCTGTAGATTTTGGGACACGTGGCGCTTTTCTGTTGGTGCAGAGGGAATCTTTTCTTGATGTGACAACGGGCCCCACCACTTGCATTACCCCCGAATTAATGCATATGTTTAGCTTAATAAAATCGTTAAAAATAGCCTCTTGATCCAAAAATTCTGAAAAAATTATATGTCATAGTAGACTTGATTCTTAACATCATATCCAAAAATCACGATTTTTGGAGGTCTGGAGCATAGGTTTACAAAAATCAGAAAAAATAAAAAATCCCTTCAGAATTGGTTTTTCGCAGAAAATCGGAAATTAGGAGGTGTGTTCGTCCTCAAAAAAATTATTAAAATTCAGATTCGTGATCAGGAGGGTCGATTCCTATAAACCCACCCTTTAGGTGGTGAGAATTAAACCTGGTTTTTTTGCAGCTATTGGATACACCTAAGGGTCGCCCTTTATATATAATATTACAAAAGGGCGACCGAAGTGAGTTACTGTAGCGGTTGCTACAGTAAAAGTAGGTGCTGTTTTTTAAGTTGGCTTGGAAAATGTGGCAATAAAAAAAAACTTTAGTTTTTTTGGGTGAGTGTAGTAGGATGAGGTAAGCGAAGTGCGCTTACTCTCTTGTAAGGTGTGTTTTTGAAAATTTTGTAACAGGGAAGGCGGTGGATTGATATGCTGGAGATAATGGTGTTTATTTCCCAAAAGGTGTGCTCTAGCAAAGACTGATGGTTTATCTGGTGGAAAATAACAAATATTATTTATTTTGGGGTTGCTGGCAGTTACTGCGTGTTATAGAATTTTTTTTTCCTTTTTTTAAATTTTTTATTTATTTATGTGTTACAAATAAATATATACTTGTATTTATTTGTACAATTTAAGGCCCATATACCTATGGGTCGGGTTGGAATCTTAAAAGTCCAACTAAATTGCCTTTTTTTTTTTTCAGATTCCGGTGACACTATTCCGGCCTATAGTTCCGATGATCGGAATCTGGGTGTAAGAAACACTGTTGTTGTTCGGGTGGAAGAGAATTTCTGTTTAAAATAAAAAAATATTATTTATTTTTTTATTGTGTTTTTGCAGGTCAATATTTTTAGGAAATATTTTTATATATACATGTTTTCAATTGTTGACCAATTTTGACTTCCAATTGGGCTCCATATTGGACACTAGGATTAAATATATTAGGCTCATCCATTAAATTGGTTTGGGCTCAATTTAAATAACACATTGGGCTTACATTAATTATACTATGCTACCTTTAATTAAAATAAGCATTATGCTTGTTTAATTAATTACATGAACTAATAATTAAATTAATTACATAGGCTATTAGGTAAATTTAATTGACCTAGTTTATCAACTTATTTGGATTTAAAGTATAATCCAATTAGATTTGTTTTAATTAATTATACACCTTGCTTTAATTCTTTAAATAAATATACACATACACAAGTACATTTATTTAATTATCTAATACACAATTTATTAGTACAAAATTTTTAATTCATTGATAATTATTTAATAATTATAATTACAATGACTAATAAAATTCATGGTTATTACAGCCCCTGGCAGAATCCAAAAATAAAATTTTTCCAAATTTTTGTTTCATACCCTTTTTGATTCAATCTTTCATATCTTGCTCATTTTAAATTTAAATGAGTAAAAATCAGTTTTGTTATTTAATAAACTCATAACCCTTCAATATTCCAATTTTTACATTATTTTTAAAAATATTTATTTAACCAAAATTATTGATTTTTCAAGCTAGAGTTCTATTTTGACATCTTTTTCAAGAAAATTCACCATAAATTTATTTTAGCTCCGTTTTTGTTTGTTCCACTTGAAATTTTTTCGTATTTCATAGAACTACAATATACGATTTTTAGATCATGCAAAAGAGTTACACATTTTATTTATTTTTACCCAAATCACATGTTTTTACTAATACACTTATGGTTTTTATGCTTATATGCATTATTCTTGATCATCTTGACATAAAACACATATCAATCATATATTCTCCCTCATAAACCATTCCTTATGTCTTCGGAATCCGCCATGATTCCCACATACAAGATCTCACATGCTACTAAGAAAAATATTTAGGGTTAAAAATTATTTATACCTCTTTGAAGCTCTTTTCCTTCTAGAGATGAACCTTACTAGGGCCTCCACTTCTTTTTGCTTGATTCTAAGATTTCTAGAACTCAAATTTACAAGAGTTCTACTATGTTTTCTATTTTTCTCCTCACTTTTCTCTCTAACTTTTTATTTTCTCTCTATAGGCCTCTTACTTAGGATTTTCAAGTAAACTTCTAAAATGATTTTGAAAACCTCTATTTATAGGAGAATCCATATACCAATACACTCCATACACATGTATAAATACATGTATTAATCCAATAGGTTTTAACCATCTAGGAAGTTATTAACCAATAGTTCCACCAAACTTGGAAAAACTTGTACAATTCCCTAATTTAAGGGATACACCATAATCCTCCTTCATGATGGCTTATGTATCTTCATTAAAAAAAATAAACTTAGCATTCTAGCTTCATGATGGATTATATATAATATACTAGGGATAACTCGTGCCTGAAGACACGGTGCAACTAATATAACAGTTGAGTACTGTATTCAATATTTTTAGATTGAAAAATTTAAAACTGTTGTGGACTCTCAGTTCCATAATAGAACTGAGAGTCCAACCATTAACACAAAAAGATTGATACTCAATCCAGTCATAGTTTCTTTTTTAGGCAAACATTAGTGTGCTACTCATTCACAACTTAAAATTAATTCTTGGCAGGTTTGAACAATTAATTGATTGACGATAGCGGGCTCAAATTTGTGTAATATAGTATTTTCGGGTATCCCACACACCTTTTCTTTATTGGCAAAATGGAATGAGAAGTTTGGCAGTATTTATTTGCCTCTAGTATCTTTAACTATCGATTAATATGATCCATGAACAGTATTTCCTGTGAAAAAAGGGTAGTACTGAAAGTCATTTGGTGGGATCCAATGAGAGAGAAAAAAAGATGTAAAAATCTAAAAGAAAGACTTTTGTATATATATCCAAAAAGTATAAAATGAGCTGTCTAAGTTCAAACAAAAAAGTATCGTCATAACAGCAACTAAATCGCATCACCATTACATTTTTTTCTCTATATTTTTTTTAAAAATTGGACAAAAGATTCTCATACCATGAGTCAGAGCCCACTACAATAGTTACTCTCGATATAGCCCGCAAAAACACCAAAGAGATGACACGTAATTGTCCGTGTCTGAAGGCACGACGTAGATTAAATTTCAAAAATACTCTATTACCTAAAGACTATTTGTAACCTAAAATAACTTACAAATCAGTTATAATGAATCTGAACCGTTACTGTGATTTCTTGCCCAAATCAATTTGCATGTGGAAACATAACGACCGCAATACTCGAAAAATAGGAAAATGACGTCAATACTAAAAGGGTGACCCATGTTGTTTACGTGTAATTTTTATTTATAATAATAATAATAATAATAATAATAATAATAATTAATTAATTAATTATTATTATTATTATTATTATTATTATTATTATTATTATTATTATTAGTACTACTACTACTACTACTATAATTATAATAATACTAATTATTATTATTACTATTATTATTATTATTAGTATTATTAATAGTAGCTGTATTATTATTATTATTATTATTATTATTATTATTATTATTATTATTATTATTATTATTATTATTATTATTATTATTACTATTACTATTATAATTATAATAATAATAATAATAATAATAATAATAATAATAATAATTATTATTATTATTAGTATTATAATAACAATAATTATTATTATCATTATTACTATTACTATTACTAGAATTATTACTATTACTATTACTATTACTATTATAATAATAATAATAATAATAATAATTATTATTATTATTATTATTATTATTACTATTATTATAATAATTATTGTTATTATTATTACAATTATTATAATTATTATTGTAATTATTATTACTATTATTATTATTATTATTATTATTATTAGTAGTAGTAGTAGTAGTAGTAGTAGTAGTAGTAGTAGTATTATTAATATTATTATTATTATTATTATTATTATTATTATTATTATTATTATTACTACTGCTACTACTAGTATTATTATTATTATTACTACTACTGCTACTACTACTACTACTAGTATTATTATTATTATTATTATTATTACTATATTATTATTATTACTATTATTATTATTATTATTATTATTACATTTATTATTATTATTATTATTATTATTATAGTGTAGTGGTGAATTTAATTTGAGCGAAAAATGTGAGTGGATAGATTTTTGAGAAAAAGATGTTAAATTGGGAGGAAAAATGAAAGATAGATTAGTGACCATTGGATGTTGAAACCTAAATTGATTTGAGGCCGTTTGATGTTGAAGCCTAAATTGAGTTGAGACCGTTGGATATTAAAGTCTTGAGATTTGAGTCACTCTATTTTATATTATAGATTATAAAGTATTCTAGAAAATGGATCATTTGGGTCATATAATTGGACTATGTGTTGGACTTATTCAACTAGGTTCCATTGGGTCGCTAATTAAAGTTTAATTGGGCCATGAATATTTATTTCTATTTGGTTAATTAATTAATTATAGTCATCCATACATACATGGACTTTAATTACAAACATGTTGGACTATGTCTCATTAATTCATGTGACCTCCTAATATTCACATTGGGCTTAATTTAATTACCATTATTAATCCATTTAATTATTTAATCAACTCACAATTAATTTAATAAATTAATTAATTAGTTCATCTTAACAATTATGTCACACAAGGCATATTACATAAACTTAAATTAATTAAGTTCATTATCATCATTACTTACATTATTATTTATCACATATTTAATTAAATTGTTAATGCTTACCACACAATACATAAATGTATGAGCATACAAATAATTTTTCAAATAATTCATTATTTTCATTAATATAAGCATTTATAAATTTCTTGGATATTATATCGTCTACGGAGAAATCATTCAACTGCTAAGTCATTTAGAAAAATATATCTAGCCACTTTGCAGTATCTCAAACAACCTTCAATCAAACCATTCATAATCTTAGTGATCATCGTTGGGCAAGTCTCAGTGACTTATTTGATTCTTAGTGAATTAATTCTCTTAGTGACTTTTCCAAATCATTGTACGTGGTTCTTAGTGAACCTCGATTTATGTAATCATCATCTTTAGTGGATCATCCATGCTCTTGGAGTGGGAGATGACTATGAGTATTTTAGGCTCCAAACCTCTTAAAAATTATGTATCTCTTTATTGCTTTACTTATCTGCCTTATAAACTGTTATATACCTGCAATATCAATTAAGACTTCTTTCCACAATATTTCACTAAATTTAGAACTGTGGTCTTTTACTTAATCTTTGAAGGGCTTTCAAAAATACTTATTCCGCTGTGCATAATTAAATAAATTAACTAATTATTTAATTGAGAAAATATTCTTTAAATTTGATTTTTTAAAGAATATATTCAACCCTTTTTAAATATCTTTATACTTTTGAGAATAACAATATGAAATAAAGTAGGTAATTGACTAAAGAAAAACGTAACAACTTGGCTAAAAAACATGACTGTCTCGACTTCGTTTGTATTATGTGTAAATGTCCATGAACTCACATTTAGTGCACAAAGTAAGGTGATTTAGAATGGAGTGGCCTCGACCTCAAAGTTATGTAACATTTCAACTTTATCACAAAAGAAAAATTATCCTTAGAGACACTGAATCAAGTAACGATGATGATAATAAATTCATATTATTCTTATTTTTGTTTTACTGTAAAATGTGGCATATATATTCCTCATTAAAATATTAAACAACTAAAAATTATTTAAGAGCACATTTGCTCCATCCAGTAAATAAAAAATCACTTCATCTAGTTTTAATAATCTTTTTGTATATTGCATCAACTGCTTTATTTGGATTAGTTTATTTGTATTGTTTTTAAATCTTTTGTTAATATTTTTAATTCTAAAATAGCAAATTATCCCTTTTACCTCGTGCAAAACACGTGTTGCATATGTGAAGATTTCTTTGATTGATTACTAAGATTTTTAATTAAATATAGCTTAAATAATTTGAGAAACTTCACCCATTTTTCATTAAATTTCAAAAAATACATTCAATCTAAATATAAAAATTAAAATTAAAATTGTAGGAGTATAAATAAATTTTTATGAAATTAACATTTTTTGTAAAAGCTTATTTTTTTGAAAAAATGAAGAGATTAAAGAAAATTTATTAATCAAGTGCATTCTTTACAACCAAAGGAAAACTACTCCAATTAATATCTTTTAGCCAATAAGTAGGAAAATTAAAATTTAGGTGTTGTGCTAAAGCGGGCAAGTCATGAACCTATAATCAAACAATCTTCAATTATAAGATTCATGTAAGAAATTCTAACTTATCTTTAATAAGTCGATTAATAACGTTTCTGCTATCACTTTCAACAATAATCCGACAATATCCAAACAAATTTCATAACCTTTCTTAATGCCATAGCCTCTGCACAATCACTATCTATGTTACTCAGCTCTTTCTCTCTCTCTCTCTCTCTCTATATCCAAATCAACACAAAAAACTTTCCCTTTATAGTCTCTAATGTCAAACCTAATTTCAGTAAATCCATTACCTTAAAACCAAAGCATCAAAGTTTAATTTAAAAACATAGAGAAATGGGGTTTCAACCACTTGGGTTCTACATTTTGCAGGCCATTCGACGGTCGACACAACAAGCCTCCACATAATCCGATAACGTATAACTTCCTGCGAAACTAACACTTGAAAAAGAAGAAAGGAATTTTCTTTCCGTGAACCATCGCGTTATGTTGTTCCCAAATTGATGTAACCATCAAACCTAATTAATCCATGTTAGAAGTAGCTAGACTTATTATCCATTTAGAAAATGAGTTGTTAAAGCAAGCTAAAAGAAAATAGGTAACATCTGTAGCGGGACAAAGAAGTATGCAATACTATTTTGTTTCTACAACCACATCGAGGATAAGATGTCTCACACTTCATTCCTTGTTGGGATTGACTTCTAGTTCTACGAGTTCGACTAATGGGCACTAAGACAGGGTGGTCGGAGGTCTCGCTTCTCGGTAAGCGAGCGGCTGCCCAGCTCGCCGGTGAGCTAGCAGGGGTTACAAGGGAGCAGCGCCCCTAGAAGCCAAGCGCAAATGTGTAATTGGGCTTAAGAATTTATTAGTAGTCCAATCTTTTGTTTACTAATATATTGGGCTTGAATCCATGTTATAGCAGCTAGAATTTTTAGTTACTATAAAATAATTGTTTAGTGTGTGAATCATTGTAGAGCGTATGAAACATCTAATGAATACGTCAAAAAAGCATAACTAGCCAAATTGGTGAACCTGTGTATATCGCGTGTTCTTACTTTTTTGTTTTTCATCTAATATTCTGCGTGATTGTGTTATTATTCGATCTTAGTTTCTAACACTCCTCTATGATTGATATTTTGACAAACCCAACGAATTTTTTTGTTGTTGCTAATTTGACTTGCACACCTAAACACCTACACACCCACCTTGGCTTTTGCCAAGAATAGATTCCATTTTGCAAGCTCTCCACATATTTAGCTTCGATTTTGGAGGGATCTTTAACTTCCAAATAGAAACCCACCCACTTACTAATCAGCTAATAAAGATCCTTGGTTTGGACTAAATTTTTTTCGCTCCAAAGCTCCATGACACCTAAACCTTACGGTATACAAGCCATTCTTAGTATGATGCTATATGAAAAATACTGGGCCATCTAGTTGCAATAACTGAGATTAACGGGATATACAAAAACTCTTTCAATGTCAAAATATAAGATCAAAATATATAAAAATTGTGAAAGAGAAAAAATATTCTTTATATATTAAAGGGAAAGAATAATTATAAAACAAATATTAACACTGAAAAATCATTATAAAATTTGGAAAAAAGTTACTATCAATAAAGAAAGAAAATTGATATTTTTATAAAACTCTACACACATAAAAGTGGGTCTTATTTATTATTCATGTGAATAGAGTATTGTGAAAATATCAATTCCTTACAAAAAATGACATGATATACTGCCACATAAATAGTTTGCAATAATTGCAGGGGTCAAAATGCAAATTCTATAAGAATATGATTACGCGTATATCCACTGTCAAACATGTATATGAATTTCAGTGCTCCTGTCTCCTCGTTCCTCATACCCCTTTCTTTTATTTACGCAACACAGAAGAAACTTGAACAAACAAAAACGGTTTCGGCCATATATACTTCTGTTACATTTTGCACCGGTGGGTATTAATAATAAGCCCCCAAATTCTTCTTTTCTATCCATTTCCCTCAAATTTGTTACTAATTCTATACTATTTCCTCCTCTTCATCTTCAAAGCCTAAATTTTCTACGAGTAATTTTTGTTTTTGTTCTAAGGAAGCAGATTTGGGAGTAGTTAATCTACCATTATAATTTAACTTGCGAATTCAGAATTCGGTGTTGGAGTTCCAAGCTGCCGTGCTTCTGGATCGGTAATGAATCCGCTCTCATCTCGACAATTCGGGTGAGAGCTGTAACATTTTGTGATTGAGATTCTGTTAACATGGAGAGATTTAATGGTAAAGATTTAAGGGAATTTTCGGGAAGTTTCAGTTCAGGTCAGCTTTATTAGCTCAAAATTTCCCTTATTCAGCTTGTTTTTTTATTTGTTTACAAAAAAATAAAAATTGTTTGTTTTTGTTTTCGTTTTCGTTTTCGTTTTCATTTAGTTTACTAAAGTATCTGAATTGGTTTCTCTTTATGTGCTTTGAGTTCTAAATTAGCTGTTTGATTGCTGGGTTTTTACCTGAATTTGGTGTATATGTTGAAGTCTGTGCTTACTATATACGTTTGTATGTATGTTTATTGTTTAGGCAACTGTGTTTATTATCTTGGGAATCGATCATTTGATAAGAATATACTGAATTCAAGTAACCTGACTAGGGTAACATTAACTTAGGCACTGTTTGGTAATTATATGTTGCTGTTTCTGAGTAAAAAATTTGGACTGAAGAACAGTTTATTTCTTTTTAAAGTTATTTAATATTTTTGATCCTTTTAGCTAATTTCAGTTAATTCTTTTGATTTTTTTTTTGGGACTTAATGGGATCATTAATGTCTACAAGTTCTAAACTTACAATGGCTCAATTATGTAGATAATGCACTCTTTGATGCATCACAATATGCATTTTTTGGACAAGATGGTATGGAAGAAGTTGACTTGGGAGGTCTAGAAGATGAAGAGAATTATGTTCCTTTAGTTGGTTTTGGCGACGATGAATATCATTTGTTTGATAAGGAAGAGGTAAATTTTGTTCAAGCCTACATACTACTCTCCAGATGCAATATCAATTTTGCTTAGGTTTATCATTCTTGTGTGATTGTTAATTTTGAGAATTTTATTTTGTGTATCTAGAATATGTTCTAAATGAAACTTGTTTAATCTACTTTACTGTACTCTGGCTCAAATTTTCAGCTTATCATATGTGATGCAAAATCTCTCTTTCTCTCTCCCTTCCCCCTTTAGTCTTTTCTCTGGCTTTTATCTCTATTGGTAACATTTAACCTTTTGTCATAGTACTACTTAGTTTGTCTTCTAAGTAAATGTTATACATTGGGATATTTTATTTTTCACGTACCCTTCACGTTGCCCTAGAGTAATCTTGTCGACATGGCATGCGGTTCAGATGTGGGGCCGAGTTGGATCTGTCACTTTGTCAATAGGAAACATCATAGACAAATGATGAGGAAAGAAGGATGTATGTAGATCTGAAACTATTGAAGCGTGATGACACAAGCAAATGCAGACGATGAAGCCCTAGATTGGGTGCTTAATAGTTAATATCACGTGCAATATTAGTTAAAATATTTATCATAATTATATGTAGAAGATGTATCCCTGGACCTGTTCTAGTTTTTAACGCCTTTTAATTTGGGGAATGGCCGAATCCAGCATCTTGACACCGTGTCATACCAGGTACTTGTACAACATTAAGGGATATTCTAGGAACTCCAAGAACTGTGGAGGGTGAATGATTTGGCCTTTGTGAAGTTGGTAATAAAATCTCTCGCAACTCCGTGCATATATTTCGAAGAACGAAAGGGATGAGAGACCTATTCTGATATACACAATGCCCATCATAAATCATATAGAACAGAGAACTCTGCAAATGAAATTCTGCTTTGTGTTCTATTGATGAACCTCAGATGATGAGAATATTACTGATAAAATATGTTAAAGCTCATAGTTGCCTTGTAGTCTTAATTCTTTTGTTTCTCTCCCAGCAAATGTACATATACATGTATTAAAATACATATAAATAGAATTTGTCATTTGCTTCAGATTCAAAGGGACTTCAACATTTTATATTGAGGTATTTTTTAGATATGTTTCAAGTTCTCCAAAAGGTTTTAGACAATTCAGTTTGAGTAAGGAATTTACGGAATACTTGAACAATCACTCTATTCTCATCAACTAGTTGAATCTTCAAAAAATTATGATGCCGTATTGGATGAGAAAAGGGACCGGTGTTTCATAAAAAGCTAGTTTTGCTATCTTTTGCAAGGGATTTTTCTTTCAGATGATGGTCATGTGGAAGTATGGCATAATTACCTTATCAATTGAAAGTTCCTTGAGATACCTTTTAATAGTTAATATTGAAAAACAGTGGTACCAAAAAGTGACTGTAGTTTGACATGCGAACCTAAGATCATTCCATTTGGGTGGCTTGATCTCTTTTTGGGTGTATGGACTATGGAACACACGTCGAAGATTTAATGACCAATAAGAGTAGTTGATTACAAACTCTCCAGTATCGTGATTTACATTTTATAAATCTTGATGCACTCTTTTGGCACATCCTTTCTTTCCTCTTGAAAGTGCTGGTTTACTGGTTACTTCAATGGATGTGGATATGTATTTACTATTTGTCTCGGTAACTATCTTGGGCACTGAATACCTGTCCAATGACTAACATTATTACATTTTTCTTGGTCTTTTCTTTTTTGGCCAGGGATCAGTGATAGGGTCTCTATCCGATGTAGATGACCTAACAACTACATTTTCAAAGGTCAGCTACCTTGGCTTCTACGATGTTGCAGGCAATAAATTTTAAGTTTACACATTCTCATGCTATTTTAAGACAGAATTTTTGTTATTTATTTATTTAATTCTAGTTATCACTAATTTTACCTTACCAAAAAAGTTATGACTGATTATGTCCCTATCCGATGTAGATGACCTAATAACTACATTTTCAAAGGTCAGCTACCTTGGCTTCTATGATATTGCAGGCAATGCATTTAAGTTTACACATTCTCATGCTATTTTAAGACAGAATTGTTGTTATTTATTTATTTAATTCTAGTTATCACCAAGTTTGCCTTAGCAAAAAAATTATGACCGATTATGTCTTCTCTTCTTTTTATGTTGTAAGCGTTACATATGTAGATTAATAATGACTGCATCATTTAATTGGAGTAAGTTTTGATGTTCTCTTTGGTAATTATTTTTTAGATGAGATAATTGATATTTTTTCAGCAGAATGTGATTTAACTGCTGATCTCGTGTAGAGAAGTTTGGCACATGGGCTCAAAATGAACTTTTTTCTAGGTTGATGTGGAAGGGTGAGGAGATGAAGCTTTGCTAAAGAGTTTAACATAATAACCACATGTTGTATATGCAGTTGGGTAGGGCCATATATTGGGGTTTGTATATGAATGTTTGAAAGAGTCTTTTTGATGTTCATTCCCAAGACAGATTTTGTCCGCTGAGCTTTACCTCAAATGTTTTAGAATTCTAGTTTGTATGGTCTAGAGTCAAAGTAACAACCGCAAATTACCTCTATGGGAATTGTATCAGTAGAGCAGAGACAATTTGCAAGAACTATTATCAAATATGTTTTTGTAAGTACTCAAAAACTACTAAAAGGGGGGCGAATAGCTAGAACAAGGTATAGTCACCCACAGTTCTTTTATCCATTTAAAAAACAATCTAAAAGCCACGACTCAATTCTAATAGGAAGAAAGAGGTAGAGAACTACTCGTCTCTGTTGGGCGAAGGGCTATAATGTTCCCCTTTTGGAACCTAATTCTCTTTGGTTGGCATCAGGTGATCTGAAGCAAGTATATACTTTAGCGTAATGGGGTGCAAATCCATGTCTTTTGTTTGTTTTATCATTATTTTACCCCCAATTTCTAATGGCAAACCGACAAATCAAGGGTTTACATAATAAATTTGTTCAAATGATACTTGTCCAATTAATTTGAGTCTGTCTGTGGTCCAGTTTACCATAGCCACCTTTTGACATGGTGTTCTTGCGAATACCTCAGTGTTGACTTGTAAAAATTGTGCAACTCTCTTTAGTCAAGTAAAATTTCCACTTAATATGAGCTTGAGAGTATATGATACTATTTGATTTCCTAATTAGGAGTTATGCTTTTTTGAGTCTTTACAAGACGTTCTTGTAATCAAAGTGTCGGATATTTAAACTGTAATGTTCCTTCGAGCAACTGCATAAAAATTTGTTGTGCATGATCAGTTTTCTTCTGAATATCCTTTTTAGCCACCATCATAGTTGTCAGCATTGTTTCCCTTTCTTTCCATCTCTTGCCGATAAGTCCCTTAATTGCAATCTTTCCAGTACTATTTTTATAAATTTGCTGTTATCCTTTTTGTGAATTAAAATAGTTGTTCTGTTTTACAGTTAAACAGAGTTGTTACTGGACCAAGACATCCTGGGGTTATTGGCGATCGAGGATCTGGTTCTTTTTCTAGGGAAAGTGAGTAGACGAATTACATATTTTCTGTTATCATCTTATGTAGAGTTTGATTACTCTAATAGATATTATTATTTTTATTTGTTTAATATTATGTCTTTTAATTAATCATGAGATTATGAAGGTGGTCCTTAGACTATGCTGAATGGGTTGTCTTACCTTAGCCTTCCCATTGTGTGGATTGTGACACTTAGATAGTTAGATATCATACTTTGATGGGCATGAAAGTGATAGTTTTGGTACATCTTGCCCAAAGTAATATGTGCTTGACATGGAATTAGATTTTGGGTATGATATGGGATAATGGCACCAAATAATGGTGGGCTTTGAGTTGAGTTTTCACCAAAACAGATCATCATTAATGCTCCTTGAAGTGTGCAGAGCTTAGCAATGGTAGACTGATCTGCTTGTCCTTTTTGTCCTGTTGTGCTCTTGAAGAGTGTTTTTGAGATGCCGCGGATACTATATCCTGCTAGACCTGTTGGTTAACTTCGCTTGGAAGTTGTTTCATGGAGATCTGTGGGGGCTTTGTTTGCCCGCAAAAGGATTATTGTCAAGGTCAAATGCTGGAATAAATCTAGGCCCAGCTTATAGATTTAAAGCTTTATGTATGTAGTGTACACTTATATATTGTTAATTTAATTTAGAAATTAATTTATATATTGAAGTCTGTCAACAACAATCCTAATTACTCTACTCATATTGAACCAAAATGCAATACCCAACTAAATAATTAAGTTAGTTATGAATAGAAGCAAACCAGTAATGAAACAGTCAATAAATGGTAGCAATTTAGTGTGGATTTACGAAGATACTTGACGAGAAATGGATAGGATGAGATAGAAGAGTTTGGATAGAGATGGACCAAGTTATTCTTACGACATTTCATATTACAATGCACTTCATGCCTTCTACTAGTTATACTACTAAAGGACTAAAAATCTAAAATGATCACTAATATGCACTGCAGTATCCTGCTCTAAACTCTCAACAGATCCCTAGCTTCTAAATTCTTCCTTTTGGTTTAGGTAAATGTTTATTTTTCAGTAGTATATAACATAAGCACTGTATGAGATTCTAAGGAATGTTGAATTTTATTTCTGTATAGACAAGACTTCTTTGGTTCATTTGATCTTGATGCCTTGGAAACTTTTTCTCATCAGAAAGTAGATGCAAAGCTTCCAACCCTAAGTTTAATCTACAAAAATACAAAAGGCTTTTATCTACTCTCGCCCATAAGGAAAATAAATCGAACCATTGTCTTCTAATGTATGCAGAGGATTACTAGCATTAAAGTAATGCAATGTACCATCTTGTTTGCTCATAAGCTGATAAAACTGACTTAATAGTGTGTTAACTGATTGTGGCAGTTAAAAAAGTATTAAGATATAGGTCTAAAAGAAATATTATGGGAACAGTTGTTGGATGGAAATTGAAAAGGACTATAATGTAAAATTTAGAGCAATAGGAGTTGTGAATAAGATGCATACGTGCAAATATGTAGGGACAAAGATATAAATGGAGACTACGTATCCATTGTGACTTGAATATACTAATGTCTAAGAATATAAATATTTTGTTTGTTACTGATGATGAGAGTTGAACAATGTTTTAAAAGGCGCTAGGCGGGAGGCGGGCGACCGGGGGGGCCCAGCGCCTAGGTGGCCTATGCGGAATCTAGGCGGGATTTTTTATTTTAAACTAATTTTAATATTTTATCTTACATTTATCCAAACAAAATAATAATATAAAACAAAACAATCTATAATAAAGATAATAAAGGCATTTGCTTAAAGTTCAAACACATATCCATATTGTTAATGTCAAAGTTCAAATACAAACACGCAATTGTTCAAAGTTCAAACACAAACAAATAATAAAAAATACAAACTAATAGTCCTTATCTCCATATCACTCTATATCTCTAACTCTTCTTCTCCATATCCCTCTAAGATAATGTCCCCATCAGACTCACACTCATACTCCGCATCTTTCTCTTCCTCCGTGTCATCATCAGACAAAAAATATTCTCCATAGAGTTTTCTGACTCCAATATTTTTATTACTTCTTCTAGGCTCTAGCACGCTATCTACTCTGGATGTTTCACCAACTGCCTCCCAAGTAAGGCCCGAACAGTCCTCAACTTCATCATCCATATGACAATAAATATTTTGTAGTATTGATCTTGTAACCAATAAAATGACAATAAATTCCATGCTGGTATGTATCCTGTATTTATTTAATTATTTTTTCCTCCTACCCGTAGCACCCTGTTGACCTGCCAAAAACACCAATCAAAGCCTCTATCCATTCTTCCAACAACTGTGTACAATATATATATATATATATATATATATATATATATATATATATATATATATTATGTCTTCACTTATTCAACATTTAAAATTTAACACGCTTGTGTCCAAAACTTCTTGTGCCAAATACTTTGGTAAAATATTGCATGCACCAAGTCTACTGTATTAAATGGAGAAAGTTGGTCAGTAAATTTGTAAATTTGTTTCTCTCAAATTTGCAGCCTTATTTGTGATGACAAGCATAGGATTGTCGGTATTCTTCTGTAACTGCAATACATTTCAAAACAACATATTAACTACCCCTTTCTTGCCGACAATCACTAAGGGGGGCTTTTTGGTCAGTAAATTTGTAAATTTGTTTCTCTCAAATTTGCAGCCTTATTTGTGATGACAAGCATAGGATTGTCGGTATTCTTCTGTAACTGCAATACATTTCAAAACAACATATTAACTACCCCTTTCTTGCCGACAATCACTAAGGGGGGCTTTTTACTAATCATTGGTTTTGATGAACATGTGAAGAAATTGGATTCTGAAATTCAAAATCGAATGGCTGCATTTTGAATTTGAGGTTACCTTGGAATTGACCAATACACTCTGCATGTTCTCTTCTTTCCCCCTCCCCCAACAAAAAAAAAATAAAAAAAAGAAAGAAAGAAAGAAAAAACCCCCCACACAGACTAACAACCACAAACAATTTTGCCTGCAAGAGAGCACGCACATACACAAACCAAAAAATTTAATGCATCCAATTTATGATGTGCATGGCATAATATATTAATATTGGATTATCTAGGATTTACTCTCAATATTTTAACAAGGTACTTAAATCTGGTTGATGTTTCAGATTCTCCCTCCAATAGTCTTTTGTGTTTTCTTTACCCTTATTTTTTTTTTCCCGAGTGTTGGTTTAGTTCCTTATAGTAGTGCTGAGACATTTTCAAAATCTGAATAAGCTTTTGATTTATATTGATGAATCATTTCCATTAACATCTAGATGGTTTGTATATGTGGGGGCAAGTTTAGCATAGTTCAAGGATTGCTTGCATTGCTTTAGGACTTGTAATGGCAATGGTGTCTAAGTATTGAGGTCATTATTTTTTAGGTAACATCTGCTACATAATAGAAGTTAGTGCTGTCTAAGAATCATCTAAGACCCAGTTTGAAGCAACAGTTGAAAAAATTTCATGCAACTCTGTGTTCATTTTACATTTCTGAAGCACTTTTCCATTTTTTTATTGTAATTATTTAATTTTGAATTACTGAGTAGCTGACTTGTGTGCAGGCTCATCTGCTATTGAAGGGTCACAGGATATAGATTTTCCTGATTGGTTAGATAAGCATATATCTGACACAGATAGCTGCCAAGAAAGCAAAAGATGGTCCTCACAGCCACATCAGCCACATCTCTCTTCAGTGCATCTTTCAGTATCAAGACCTATATACAGAACATCGTCATACCCTCTGCAGCAACAACAGCAACAATTTCCCAGTGAATCTGTTTTAGAACCCAATTCAACTTTCACTTCCTACCCTCCTCCCGGTGGCATATCTCAACTGGCTTCGCCGCGCCATCACTCTCGTCACCTGAAATTTTCATCTCTAATTGGTGGGCCTCAGTTACCCTTCTCTGCACCAAACTCTCCTTTGTCCAACTCTAATATTCATTTGGCTGGCACGCCTCAAGCATTCCGTTATAGTGGAAATATGCCTAAGTTAATCTCTCCAAGCCTTTCTCTTAATAGTGGGCTACAAAACCACTGGCACAACCATGCAGGCCTACTTCATGGGGATCACTCCAGCCTCGTAAATAGTATTTTGGAGCAGCAATTCCCTCGTCAAAATAATTTGGTTTCATCACATTTAATGTCACAACAGCAGCAGCTGCAACAGCTGAGAATGCATCTTCCAGTCCAACCATCTTTAGCCCATTTTTCTGCATTGCAATCCCAATTTTTAAATGCCCTTCCATCTCCACAATCACATCTGAGGAAATATGGATCGGCTGATATGAGAGATCAACGACCTAAGATTCCACAAAGAGGTAGACATGTACGTTTATCTCAACAAAGTTCTGATGCTAGCCAGAAGAGTGATAATGGTTTGCCAAAATTCAGATCCAAGCATATGACAGCTGATGAAATAGAGAGTATTCTCAGAATGCAACATGCTGCAACACATAGCAATGACCCTTATATAGATGATTATTACTGCCAAGCTCGTCTTGCAAAAAAGTCAACTGAAACAAGATCAAAACATCGCTTCTGCCCAGCCCATCTGAGGGAATCCTCTTCTCGATCACGTAACAGTGCAGAATCACAGCCTCATCTCCTGGTTGATGCTCTTGGAAGGGTTTCATTCACATCTATCCGTAGGCCACATCCTCTCCTAGAAGTTGACCCTCCTTCCTCTGCTTCTGGTGATGGCAATGCCGAGCTGAAAGTTTCCGAGAGACCCTTGGAACAGGAGCCCATGCTAGCTGCTAGAATAACAATTGAAGATGGCCTCTATCTCCTCCTTGATGTAGAGGACATTGACCGGCTCCTGCAACATAGTCAGCCCCAAGATGGAGGGGCTCAGCTGAGGCGGAGGCGGCAAATTCTGTTAGAAGGCTTGGCAGCCTCACTTCAGCTCACTGACCCATTTGGTAAAAGTGGCAACTCGGTTAGACTGAATCCCAAGGATGACATTGTGTTCCTAAGGTCGGTCTCGCTTCCCAAAGGCCGAAAGCTTATATCTAAATACCTTCAGCTTCTCTTACCTGGTGGCGAGCTTGCCCGAATAGTTTGCATGGCCATCTTCCGTCACTTGAGGTTTTTATTTGGTGGCCTTCCTTCTGATCCAGTAGCGGCTGAGACTATCACTAGTCTTGCAAATACGGTCACCGAATGTGTTAGTAGCATGGATCTTAATTCTCTTAGTGCATGTTTCGCTGCAGTAGTTTGTTCCTCAGAGCAGCCACCACTCCGTCCACTTGGTAGCCCTGCTGGAGACGGGGCCTCTATTATCTTAAAATGCATCTTAGAGAGGGCTTCTCTGCTGTTAACTGATCCTCAGGCCTCTAGCAATCGTGTCCTGCCAAATCCTGTCCTTTGGCAGGCTTCATTTGACGCGTTCTTTGGTCTGCTAACAAAGTATTGTGTGAGCAAACATGACAGCATAGTGCAATCAATATATGCACAGACCCCCCAGCCTAGCACAGATATCATAAATACAGAGGCTGCAAGAGCTATAAACAGGGAAATGCCTGTGGAACTTTTACGCGCTAGTCTCCCACACACCGACGATAACCAGAGGAAGCTATTACTAGATTTTGCTCAGCAATCTATGCCTGTAAGTGGATTTAATGCTCATGGTGGGAGCAGCGGCCATGTAACACCTGAATCTGTCAGGGGTTAGCTAAGATGCCGACTGCAGTAATCTGGAAACGCTAATGTTGTAGATGGGTCGATCAGTACTTTGTCATTTCCTTGACTGCTTTCACCAAGGTATTGGCTTAACAACTGATCGCTGGGCATGCGTATACTTGGGGACCCTTTTTTGTTCCCTTTTCCTTCTATCTTTTTCAAATTGCGCTTGAACTGATGAACATGCAAATCTTATGTTTAAAAGTCCTGAAGGGGGATTAGTTATTGGAAACGTTACCATCTGAGAGCGTTATTTTGTTGCTCTCTTTTGTAACACAGGACGGAACTGGAAGCCTAGGGGTAAAATATCATGGTAATTTTTGGTTGAGTTTTCAATATCCTTGTATCTTATTTCATCTGAATGCCATCCTGTATCGTCTAACTATTAGAATCGACAAATTTTATTGGAGAACAGCCTTCCGTTCTGTTAGGATGACTCTTTCCTTTAAACCCTTTGGACTGTTATGTTAACACAGTCCAAAATTAAAGCCAAAAATCCTAAAATTCAGTCAATGTGAATTGTTTATTTTAATACAAGTAATTATAACAATTTTAAATTAATTACAAAGTACTCCTGATTATTATATTTCCTTCTTGTTTTTAAAGCTTAATAGGATTATATTAATTTTGAATTTTAGAACTTCACAAATTGATTGAAAAGTCAAAATATATATTAATTTAAATTTTAAGATTTCATAAATTGACCCAAAAAAAATAAATCAAAATATGTACTAATTTTGAAGCGGAAACGAAGTTAGTAGTTGATTTTGACAAAAGTTTGGCAGGGGCTCCCACCACCATCTAACTAGCATCGATAATACCTTCAACTTATTTCCAATACGTTAAAAACTTGGAGCTATTTCCCGAGGCCCTTAGCTGGATGCAGGGGCATGAGAAATCTATGGAATTAGAGATCAAGAAATTTAAATAGGAAGGGACAATTGCATCAGCCATAACAAAATAAGACCAATGCTTGCAGGATTTAAATTGGTATTGACTCATCCCCATAATTATATGGAGGAGAAAAAAAACTTAATTGTTATTTTATTAAATTTTGAGGATAAAATTGATAATATCCATACTTTGAGGCGTGAATTGAAATCCGTCAAAATTTTGGGAGAGTTTTGTCATTCGCCCTTCTTATAACTGTGGATTCAATTCCTAATGGCTAAAAGGATGCAGAAAAAATTAATTAAAAAAAAAATCAGTATTAAGTCATTCTTTCTTCAATTCTTCTCTTATAAACACAAGATATCTACGGCCTACTTCTTGTTGTAGTCTCAGCTGCTTCTTCAACTGAACTTTATTTATATAAATTGTTTTGTTGGGGGGAAAATATATATAAATTAGTAGTGTATTATAGAAAGAGAGTAATTGTGGAACTTCATTTGTTTAGGACATAAATTGTTGCACAACAGTGGAGTTTGTTTTTGGTGGTGAAATTGTTGGAAAAATACAGAAATTACTGAAAACCCTCCTGCACCCCCCAAACACCTCTATGCTGTATTTCATGTTCGATATGTTGTTGGATTTTTGCTATAAAAATTATATTTATTTATTTATTTAATGTTTATTTATTTTTGTTGGACATTTATTTATTAATAAAAATATATCATTTATCATTCATTAAGTGGTCGTTTAGTTTGTTTATATAAATCTCCATATTTTATATATTATGGTTTGTGTATAAATAAATATTATACACAAAAAATATAAATCATATGTAATATATAAATAAAGAAATAATGGTTTATAACCTATGATAATTTAGAGATATTATCATTTAGGTTACATATATGATTTATCTTGATAATGAAAGTTTGATTTCTAATTAAATTACTTGTGCATTAACGGTGTGCATCAAACGGATCATGTGATAATATTTTATTTATAAAATATTTTTACATAAATATTAATTTGTGAAATTTCTTAATTTTGAAATAATAGTGAACTTAATATTGTTATATATATTAATTTGATGTTCCAACGAGTGAGATTACATTGCGTTAAATTAATAGCTTGGAATGTCTATTAATATATTTAATTAATATTAGGAACATTGTTCTTGTCAAGACATCTATTAGATTTTTCACAAGATAATTTATCATTGATTGTAGAATCTTGGTCGAGTCTTTTAATATTTATTATTAAAATAATTAATTTAATTGTTAAATCAATTTATGATCAAATAAAGATAAATTATAGGCTTATGAAATTAGTTTAAATATATTGGGATTATATTAATTCTGAAATATTTATGTATATCTATAGAGAAAAGATTTACAGCTTATTGTAGAGGGTTTATTTAATTAATTCCTGAATTAGGGTGCAATTACAATTATTTAGTGAAATTAATAATAATTAATATTTATTTTGAATATTATTATTAGATAATAATATCTAAAATAAGTATTGGAGTCAAAAGAGGAATCCATTAGGATCTCATTCCTAACCTAATATGGATCAAATTTATAAGAAAGAGTAAGGATCAATGTTATTATAAATATCATTGATCATAAACATATTTAATTTGGTACTTTTTTTATCAGAAGAAAATATCAAAATATATACGTATTCTCTCTTTTAGCCTAGGAAAAACACAACCAGGTTTTATTTTTAGAAGGGTGTTTTGGAGCGCACACTCTAAATTCAAGATTATAGGAGAGAAAATCTTAAAGATACTAGAGATTGTTCGAATATTTAAACGTGTTAGTCCAACCAAACACTATGTAATAAATTTGTACTCTAGATACATGGTATATATATTTGTTATTTCGCATAAAACTATAAAGATTATTCTTTTTTTTTTTTTTTTTTAAAACCTATTTTTGGAGAATTTATCCAACAATTATATGCAAGACGGTGTGGATTATGTTATGGCCTACTTCTCAGAAAGGGCAACTGTTGCCACTCATGGTGAACTTCTCCAAGGAGAGGCTAATACTAATATGAATTTCATTTTAGCCCATAACCTATCCTTTAATTGTCCCAAAACATTACTAGGAACGTAGATCGATTCCGTAAGCATAATAAAATTGGGTACGGGAAGTGCTACTTATCGGTGAAATACAAAAATATCCGGGATGTGGAATGATAATTCTCGGTTTGCAAATTGCATGGCGGATAGTATTCCCTGGCCTGACCTTGCCAAGAAGATACACAATGATCCCCATAACGCCACAAGCAAGCGGCAGGAATTGGTGGTAGTCACAGATATTTTGACCACATCGCAAAAACAATAATAACAGAAGGTGATTATTAGTTATGAGAGCAATGGCTGCAATTTCGTTGAATGATTTTAGGAGAGAGGTGTCAATCCAGGCTTTCAAGGAGCTGGATGTTGGTGGTGTGGAAAAAGATTCGATGAATATTATGGATGACGACGATGATGTGTGTGCCTTGTTCTCATATGTATAAACGGTTTTGCATTGCCCTCTTGCTGCAAAGGAGAGGATAATCTGTGACCCTTGTGTCGCAGACCTTTTACAATGCTGAAAGATTATGCATTAAGCGTCTTCTATAATTCAAGGAACCTAGCAAAATTTATCTTTAATATGTAGTGCATGCTGATTTTAATATATGTTGTTGAGAAATAGACTCAGACTAACGGACGGTAAAGAGAGAACTTACTAAATGGTTTTCAAATTTTCTTACTTAATTTGTCTGTTATTTTTATATTTAAATAGACTAATTCTGATTGTGGTATAGTATAGATGCATAGTACTCATTATGTTCCAAATTATAAGATCAAATGGAAAACTAGTGCCCACATAATACATGATACATGTACATTAAATTTCATCTTTGGCAAAATTAAGACCCTTTTCCCAACCAATCCAACCAAAGCTTTAATTAGACACTAAAGAGGTCTATTAAAACTCCCGTAAATTACTTCAAAGAATATAGTACAATTATAATTAAAACAATGAAAACTTAAACTTAAAAAAAATTTAACTAAATAAGATGTGCCAAACTACTGTGTAAATTGTTAAATGAATACGTTTCTTCAAATTCAATGAAACTTAAACTTCAAAATAAAATTAACTAATTAAGATGTGCTAAACTACTGTGTAAATTTTTATATGAATACGTTTCTTCAAATTCAATATCTAGTACGTATAGGCTTTTGTTAAAGAAAGGGAAACAAAATAGCTAGGCTTTTTATCATTTTTTCCGGGATGAAGAGAAGCAATTCGTTCATTGCATTCTGAATTCTTATATAAAGACTAGTTGTTCAATTCATATATATAGATAGATAGATAGATAGATTATAGTAACATATTTATATACATGCGTTTTATATCACAAAGAAAAAAGCTTTACACTTCAATACATTTCTATACATGTAGAAGCAATAAGGTGCTGACACGCAGATAGAGAGAACACTTCTCAGCCTACGTGTCAACACCTTATTGGTCTAGAAGTGAACTTACTGTAAAATTCACTTTATAGTAAGCGGATCCGACTATTAAGTAGGCTCTGATGGTCCAAAATTCATCCAGTTTAATTTCCTTAATATACTTATACTCTTATTAATGCATAATTAATATGAAGGGTTAAACAAAATGATGATTAGTGAAAAATGCTATTAATGCCATGAGAAAGGGATTTTCCATCAGGAAATTAATATTCTATATGTGTGTGTGTGTATATATATATATATAGTAGTTATGAGGCCAGCCTTAGGGTTTTACAGCCTACCCGTAGCCGGCAAGGCCATGCCGAGTTCGAGACGTTACTCCACCAAGTTCAAGGAAGATACGTTCAAGAAGAAGATATATGGTATAGAGGTTAATTAAGTGATCACTTAAGAGAATACAACTGAATGACCCTCTTGTTTGAGTGAGGATATATACCATGGCTATGGGGTCTGAACAGAACTATTACCTAACAAACATCTTATCACAACATCCAAACTCGATTAGATTGTTGGTATGTAGAAAATCAAGAAAATTGATTGTATTAACACATTTATCTTATGCATACATTATCTTTTCCTAATAATAGTGTATATATATATATATATATATATATATATATAAAGTCCAGCTCTCCAACGAACCGGCAATAGCGACGGTTTTGTTTTCCAGTGAGCTTCAGGGCGCTTCCATCTTCCTCAATTCTGGTTGTCCATCTTTTTCTTCCTCATTTCAAACCCTAAGTTCATCATAATCCTTAATTAATCAATGAATTTATAATGAAATTCCTACCGAAAACCCTAAGTTCATCACAACCCTGGTCAATAACAACTAAAAAACACAAATTGTACATCAAAAGTCCTAATAAGACAAATATAGATATTAAATTCCACATCAAATCTCTTCTAATCGCAGCCAAACTTCATTGAAAGATGTAACATACCGACATAAAATATAAAAAAAGGGAACGAAAAATAGGAGAACCTGCAATACCGTTGTCGTCGTGATATACTTGGTCGAACCCACCAAAATTCATCGTTGGGAAGTGAAAACAAGCCAAGAACCCAGTTAATTCACAGTCGTGGACGTGATGTGCTTGTTGATTTAGTTTGGTTGCAAACGATGCGAGATATATCAAGACCGAGTTGATTTGGTTGCTACGAAATTACTTTGGTTGGTACCAAATGCTGATAATTGTTGGTGTTAATTTGGTTTGGTTGCTAACGGAATTGATTTGCTTGTTAGGGAAAGTGATCAAGACCAGTTTGAAGATTTCGTTAGATTTAATTGAGTTTTATTGCGATCTGGCTTTCATGTTAAATTAGTTATAATTTTAGTATTAACTTAGTTTTGGAATTAATTATATATATGTGTGTGTGCGCGCGCGCATATAATAGCATATACATATGGCTACAACTTGAATACTTCAAATCCATATCCAATTCGTAGCCACTTTAGGATTTAATGACAAGTGTCTATCTCCGGTGAGTAATTTGGTCGGACAGGTGAAAAGGAAGAGAATTGTTGTTTTAAAATACTTAGAGGTATTGATGATGATTCCCAAAATTTGAGAGACAAATTGATTTTCGTACAAACTTGGGGAGATAGATTTGTCATTAACCCTTAATAGTTTTATAGACAGTCCTAAATTCTTTTTCTCTAATTATGTATATACTTACACACATTCAAACATCCACATAAACTAGTAAGCTACATATATATAAATATATGGAATATATATATCATATATATATCATATGATTAAAATAGTCTGAATGACAAGATACAGTAGTTAGTACCATACATACTTGATCCGACATACAAATTAACTTAGGATCAAATTCATTACTACAATGTTTTAAGGGACTTCGTATATACTAAGTCCCTCACAACCCTTTTTCTCACATATATATATATATATATATATATATATATATTATATTATCTATAACTCGATCAGCATTAGAAGATTAATCCAGGTCCAAAGATATTAATCAAGCAGCTGGCGCCACACTGGATGCATCATCATCGTCATCGTCGTCATCTCCCTCAGTTTCTTTGTAGGTATGGAAGCTGCAGCAACTCATAACCTTAATCTTCTCCTCATATTCACAGAAACAAGCATCTTTCATTTCAACAAGCACCATTTTCACGGATTTATCTATGTAATAAAAGAAAATATTATTATATAGACTATATTTGAAAGAAAATGGAAGTTTAGTAATTTAGGGTATTGGTACACATTACTAGCCAGTCTCTCCTCCTATTTATAACATGAAAAAACTAGGGCTATTAATTAATATTCCTTATTTTTTATTCCTTTTGAAACAACCTGTAGGTAAAGATTACGTGTTCCTAAAAATCTTATCAATAGTTTCTTTTTGTAAATGGTAGGGTGCACCTTAATTTGGACTGAAAAGGAGGAAATTAAAGACTGAGTTGGTTGAGGTATAACCACATATTTTTGGTGAATGGCGCATAAAGGCTAGGGGTCCATGCATGCATGAGTCTAGCCCATGCATGCTGCCTGCACCTGCACGCCCCACACGTGGAATCATCAACATGCTAATACTTTCACTTAAGGTTTTTGCCAGCTCGGATTATATAGTGTCAACTTTTGGTCAAAATGAGTCGCACTTTAGGGTTTAGGGTAAGAAAGTATAAAGAGATTAGAGAGGCTGATTTTAAGGAAGAATTAATGTACTACTATTATAAGCATGGCGAAGAAACGTGACATTTTTGCTAGGCTTTTATTAGTAGGGCTATTGATTGTGCGCGTTAAGAAACTAAAGAAGGATTAGGTAAGCAATTATATATATATATATATATATATATATATATATATATATATATATATATATATATATATATATATATATATGTTATGACAAACTATGACAAACACAATAAATCAACACAAAAGGATAAAGACAATAACATAAAATTTTACGTGTAAATCCAAATTGAAAAAAAGCAACAGAGAAAGGCAGAATTCACTAGATAAAAACCTAAAGAATACAAGATAAAGAGAAAACTATGAGAATTATTAGAATATTTCTGAATATCTCTTCTCTAAAAACCTAACACCTATATTTATAGGTCATAAGAAAATTCCATAACCTAATAGGATATAAAATACTAAATTGAGTATGACTAGGAAATATAACTTTCCTAAATCAAAACGGATTCTAGGTAATACTTAAATCCAAATCTAATAAAGATTCATGTTATACCCAACAAATCTCCACCTTAACTTGAATCCTCCAAATATAGCACAAACAGTGAACTTTCTTATATTTTCAAATGCACAACTCAAGTACATCGAACACTAACCAGGTCCAAGCAATGTTCAAACTTAGTACGTGGAAACGACTTCGTTAACATATCATGTCGAATATTGTCTACAGTACCAATCTTCAAGATCTTAATGTCACCATCTTCAACAATATCTCAAACAAAATGATACCTGACATCAAAATGCTTTGTCCTCTCATGATACATCTGATCCTTAGTCAAGTGTATATCATTCTGACTATCACAATGGACAACGGTAACTCAATATCCATGTTGATCTCTCCAAACAAGCCTCGCAACCAAATAACTTCCTTAACAACCTTTGTAATTGCCATATACTTTGCCTCTGTAGTAAAGAGAGCAACCGTATACTGTAAAGTAGCTCTCCAACTAATTGCACAACCTCCACGGGTAAATACATAACCAGTCAACGACCTCCTCCTATTAAGATCACCTACATAGTCTGAATTAACAAGCCCTATAAGAGTATTGCCATTCCTTCCAAACTTTAAACTAACATCGGAGGTACCTCACAAGTATCTTAAAATCCATTTCACGGCTTGTCAATGAATTTTACATGGACGTGATAAGTATCTACTTACCACACTAATGGCATATGAAATATCTGGACGAGTACAAATCATAGTGTACATGAGGCTACCAACTACACTAGAGTAAGGAATACTTACATATGCCTAACCTCCTCATCTGTCTAAGGAGATAATTCAACTGATAATTTGAAGTGAGCAGCAAGAGGAGTACTTACTGGTTTGGCATCCTTCATACCAAAATAATCTAGCACATTCGTGATGTAGTCTTTTTGGGATAAGTATAATTTCTTAATTTTGTGATCTCGTTGAATCTCCATGCCAAGAATCTTCTTAGGAGCCCCTAAATCTTTCATCTCAAACTCGGTGATCAACTGTTATTTCAGTTTACCAATCTCTGAACTATCTTTTGCTGCAATCAAGTACATATCATCAACATAAAGCAACAAATAAATAAATAAGCCATCCTGAGGTTTCCTGAAATACACATAACTATTATATTGACTCCTATTATATTCAATACCAATCATAAATGAATGAAATCGTTTATATCACTGTCTGAGAGATTGTTTTAAACAATATAAGGACTTTTTCAACAAATAAACATGGTCTTCCTTTATTTGAATATGGAATCCCTGAGGTTGACGTATATAAATCTTTTCTTCAAGTTCACCATGTAAGAAAGTTATTTTCACATCAAGTTGTTCCAACTCCAAATCATGTATAGCAACCAAACCAAGTAATACTCGAATGGAGCTGTGTTTCATAGCTAGTGAAAACACATCATTAAAGTCAATTCCCCCAACTTGACTGAATCCCTTAACTATAAGTCGAGCCTTGCACCTATCGTCTTCAACTCTTGGGATGCCTTCATTTTTCTTAAATATCCATTTGTAACCCATAATTTTTTTACCTTTAGGTGGCTTCATGTTGTGCTTAAATTTAGTTAGCAATTTATACGCAAGCGTACGCAATCAACAAATAATACAGTGATAAAATAGAGTGTCGAACCCACAGGGAATTAAAATTATTAACCAATTATTAAATTTATATCGCCTTAATCTTATTTAAACAAATGATTTAAAATTTGTGAAATATAACTAATTAAAATTAATAAAGAAATTACTTAATAATAAAATACTAGGGTGGCAGAATCATATATTTAATATCATCTTCTCAATTTTCATGCCAAAAAACTCTACTTTTTATCTCACACTAATTTGGTCTCTCGACTCTATTAGATGCGGAAAATAAAATCAATTAAGCCCAATTAAGTTTTAAATCAAATTGTTAATTCTTTTATAGCCAAGCAAATGTATAAAATCAAAACACTCACTATATCTATCGAAACACAATTTATATCCGCTTTTAACAAATTATAAACTGAATCCAACAAATCATAATAAGAATCCAATTTTATATTTGAGCGATAAAAATAGGTATTCAATAAAAAGAATTATTCTTTACATTAAAGTACTTGTAAAATTGATTGGCATGAATTTGTGCAATGGAATCAATTAAATATAATCATCATTAACCCTAGAAATTAATCTAACCTAGCATACTTAAAATTAAAATACAAAACATAATTAAATAATGCATAAATAAAATAATCCACAAATAATTCAACGTATCAAAATTACAACAATAAAAGAAAAAGAAAAGAAATCAAATCTGTGTTTGACATCCGTCTGTCACTCGGATCACAGTCTTCAACTCTCAAGCTCCGCCTTCAATTGTTGAATCCTTCGCGTTGAATATTTGTTCCAAATAAGGTAAAAATCTACTCCTAAACTACTCTAATAATCTCCTATTCTATGTTAATATATTCTGATATATGTTAAAGTCTGTTAATTCCTGAATATAATAGCTACATAATTTATTTATAGGAGTACAATATTAATCCTAAGTTAATGTGAAAAAGAAATCCAATTAGGAATCAAATTAATACACAAAATTGCGAATAATGCTGTTTTCCAGAATTTCCGTGTCGCCAAACGCTGCCTCCGCGTTTTCTTCTCTTTCCTTGCCTGACGTGCTTGCCACGTCAGCGCCGCCTTAGCCATTATCGCGCATTGCGCGACTGTACTTTATACTGTTGCTGGCCGCCCAAGTGAAACGACGTCGTTTCTGCTGCTGGCCGGTTTTTGCTACGCGCGCATGGCGCGCCTGCTCTTTTCCCGTAATTACCATAATGCCACCGCAGACTTTAATTACCAAACTGCCATTGACTGCCTATTTACACTTTTGCCATCAGGATTTATTTTCCTACAAAATTAAATATAAATTAATTAAAAATAAATAAAAATAATATAAAAATACTAAAACACATAAAATTAAATAAATTACCTAAAATCAATTAAAATACCTAAAAACTCGCAATTAATTAAGCCAAAAATATATATTAAATATGAATAAAATTCAACTTAACAAATACCCCCAAACTTAACTTTTTGCTTGCCCTCAAGCAAAACGAAAATAAAACAAAGACTCTACTAACTACATCAAAATTACTCAAACAATGAATCAATATGAATAAAATTATTAACCTCAAAAGTTTTTAAACAATAACTCAAGAAAAATTTCAAAATTATGCAATGTCAAAAATTTCAACATATTTATTAATCTTACTCTACTCAAGATCCTTCGTGTCTGTGTGAATCCAAATGTATCAAACTAATTAAAACTCAAATAAGTTCATGCAATTAAATGTCTCATAAAAGATATTACAGAATAAAAGAATTACAAAGCAAAACTCTAGAACTTACTTTTTCACATCTCTCAACTAATAAAAAGGCAAAATATAACTAGAAGATCAAAAGGTATCAATGCATTAAATACACTAGGATCATTATTTGCATTAACCACATAATTTCTCAAATATTTAACTAAAATAGGTGGCCTTCCTTTTTTTAGTTTTCTTTCCATTCTTTTTCTTTTCTTTCATAGGTGAGTGCATTTTATGCTCAATCTCACTTTTTTTTTCTTCAATACGAGTGCGTTTTACGCTCCTTCTCGTTTTTCCATGTGTTTATGAGTGAATGCGTTTTACGCTCCATCTCAACTCACCACATTTTTTTCTTTAATTTCAATTTAACTTGGGAAACTCAATATTAAATAATTCTAGAAAAATCACCTAAATCATCTCCAACAAATCTTATTTCGCCTAATATTTTGCTTTAAGTTATGATCAAATAAGATATAGAGTTCATAAATACCTGTCATAAGCATTCAATTAGATAAACTTTCTCTAAGCTAAAACTAACTCAACACAAATGGATATGTGCTCGAAAATTTAAAGGATCTTAAATAAAGTAATAACTAACAAATAGCCAAAATTTAAACTAACAAAAATTTATCAATTTTTCAAAAATTATTAAATAAAAACCAATTTTTTATCATCGACCAAAAAATTAATTCAAATAATTCATTGCCTAAGTGACTCAATTTAAAAACTAAGTTACCCCATTTTCGTAAGAAACACGATTGCACTTAGCATGTGCAACAAGCCTTTAAACCCCAAGGTTACCCCAAGTGGATGAGTTGTGTCTCGTGAGGGTTTGTAGTGAATATACCCACAAAATTCTAAAATTTTAAAAAAAACAAAAAAAATCAAAAAATAAAAAATAAAAAATTTCCTACTAAATTTAAAAACTAACTACACCCCCAAACTTAAAACAGACATTGTCCTCAGTGTATAAAATAAAGAGATTAAGAATAGAGAACTCCCCTGAATATATAGCAATTATCATTCCCTCTGTCCGCCAAGTCTGGGAAATAACCAGAAAAACAAAACAAAAACAAAAATATTAAAATCTATTAAAACAAAAACTAACTAAATAAATAAAATTAACTATTAAAAATAAAAATAAAAACTAAAAACTTGGGTTGCCTCCCAATACGCGCTTGTTTTATAATCTCAGCCTGACTACTTCCCTTTCTTTCAATCAGGCTCAATCGCAAAAATTGTCATGTCATGCCGCCTTGTGGTCTTTTCTTTGAATTGTTTGGTATGCAGACATGATTGAAGATCACCCCCAAACTTGAATTCATCCAAGTGATTTTCTTTGCCCTCACCTATGTCGACTTGAATATATTCGACTGAATTCTGAACTATCTCCACAACTGACACAGGTGACACAATTAAAATCTGTTTAGAATCCAAGGCTTGATCATCCTCATCCTTCTTTTCCTCTTTATCAATTTCGCTCAATTGCATCTCATCCTCAACACCTTCTTCTTCACCAAGATATGGCATCACGAACTCGACCTCAATAGCCTTGTGTAACTCCTCGCCATTGTCTAATGTTTCTGCCTCACATTGCTCTTGACCTTCTTCCTCAAGATTAATCTCTGTATCGCTAGGAAAAGTTTTGTGAGGACTGCTGTTGATAATCCTGGCAAGTAGTTCCATTTGAAACTCGTGCTCTTGAGTTGAAACTTCATGATCGGCTATAATCGTCTCGGTACTCTCTACGTATCTATTCAAAGTCTCCTCCAAATTCGATCTCTGATCTTCTTGCGGTGGAGGTACTTGAAACGAGAATTCTGGTGAGTATGATGGTATTGGAGTATAAACTTCTTGATCATTCCGGCTCATGTTGATTTGCTCTATGTAATCTTCAAGAGTTTTCTCCAAATCAGATTTCTGCACCGGTGGTTGTGGACATGGGTATGGAAAATTTGGGGCGTAGAATTGGTCTTGCTCGTAGCTCCATGAAGAATCTGGACAATATTGCCAACTCGGATGATAGTAGTTTGGGGTGGCACTAGGCTGTTGCTGATAGTAATAGTCATTCTAATTGGACTGATTCCCACGAGTGTCAATCCTCCTCTCAAGCTCCGCCAATTGTGTAGACATTTGGTCCATTAATTCTGCCATACTTGGTTCTCGCATCCCCTCAGAAGACCATTGATAATTAAATCCGGCCATCGTACCTGAAAAGAAAGTAAAAATAAAATAAAATAAAAATAAAAACGTGTAAACTAAGACTAATTGGATAAAAATTAATATTGGTAACAATTATAAATTAATTCCCCGGCAACGGCGCCAAAAACTTGTTGTGCTTAAATTTAGTTAGCAATTTATACGCAAGTGTACGCAATCAACAAATAATACAGTGATAAAATAGAGTGTCGAACCCACAGGGAATTAAAATTATTAACCAATTATTAAATTTATATCGCCTTAATCTTATTTAAACAAATGATTTAAAATTTGTGAAATATAACTAATTAAAATTAATAAAGAAATTACTTAATAATAAAATACTAGGGTGGCAGAATCATATATTTAATATCATCTTCTCAATTTTCATGCCAAAAAACTCTACTTTTTATCTCACACTAATTTGGTCTCTCGACTCTATTAGATGCGAAAAATAAAATCAATTAAGCTCAATTAAGTTTTAAATCAAATTGTTAATTCTTTTATAGCCAAGCAAATGTATAAAATCAAAACACTCACTATATCTATCGAAACACAATTTATATCCGCTTTTAACAAATTATAAACTGAATCCAACAAATCATAATCAGAATCCAATTTTATATTTGAGCGATAAAAATAGGCATTCAATAAAAAGAATTATTCTTTACATTAAAGTACTTGTAAAATTGATTGGCATGAATTTGTGCAATGGAATCAATCAAATATAATCATCATTAACCCTAGAAATTAATCTAACCTAGCATACTTAAAATTAAAATACAAAACATAATTAAATAATGCATAAATAAAATAATCCACAAATAATTCAACGTATCAAAATTACAATAATAAAAGAAAAAGAAAAGAAATCAAATCTATGTTTGACATCCGTCTGTCACTCAGATCACAGTCTTCAACTCCCAAGCTCCGCCTTCAATTGTTGAATCCTTCGCGTTGAATATTTGTTCCAAATAAGGTAAAAATCTACTCCTAAACTACTCTAATAATCTCCTATTCTATGTTAATATATTCTGATATATGTTAAAGTCTGTTCAAGTCTGTTAATTCCTGAATATAATAGCTACATAATTTATTTATAGGAGTACAATATTAATCCTAAGTTAATGTGGAAAAGAAATCCAATTAGGAATCAAATTAATACACAAAATTGCGAATAATGCTGTTTTCCAGAATTTCCGTGTCGCCAAACGCTGCCTCCGCGTTTTCTTCTCTTTCCTTGCCTGACGCGCTTGTCACGTCAGCGCCGCCTTAGCCATTATCGCGCATTGCGCGACTGTCCTTTATACTGTTGCTGGCCGCCCAAGTGAAACGACGCCGTTTCTGCTGCTGACCGGTTTTTGCGACGCGCGCATGGCGCGCCTGCTCTTTTTCTGTAATTACCATAATGCCACCACAGACTTTAATTACCAAACTGCCATTGGCTGCCTATTTACACTTTTGCCATCAGGATTTATTTTCCTACAAAATTAAATATAAATTAATTAAAAATAAATAAAAATAATGTAAAAATACTAAAACACATAAAATTAAATAAATTACCCAAAATCAATTAAAATACCTAAGAACTCGCAATTAATTAAGCCAAAAATATATATTAAATATGAATAAAATTCAACTTAACACTTCACAAGCTCCCAAGTTGGATTTTTTTGAAGAGATTCCATCTCTTCATTCAAAGTAAACAACCACTTTTTTGAATCGTTTGAGGAAACAACATCTTTATAAGTCGCAAGGTTACTATACTCAACTGCCTCGACAACTGATAAGACATAAGCAACATAATCTGAATATCCATATCTCGGTGATGGCCGCACTGTCTTATTTGCTCTGTCTCTAGTAAGACTATACTGATTTTCCACACTTTCCTCCTCTGGAACTATATTCTCATCTGCAGTAGTAATAGTAGTAGGCACATGATCTGAACTCTGTTGTGATTTCTGAACCTGAGGAGAAGTTACTTCAAGCTCCACCTTTTAACCAACACTATCAAAACTATCAATACAAGGAATAGAGGATTCTTTGTTTTTATGAAGCATAACGAACTCATCAAAAGTAACATTTATGCTAATGATGACCTTTACTGACTTTTGATTAACACAACGAAGTCTATAACCCTTCACACCAGAACCATAACTAAGAAATATGCATTTTTTGGCTCTAGGTTTGAGTTTTCCTTTATTCACATGTGCATATGCAAGACAACCAAACACCCTAATAAATGAATAATCTGTAAGATTACCTGACCAAACCTCTTCAGGGGTTTTACATTCTATAGTTGTGTAAAGAGAACGATTCACTAAGAAAGAAGTTGCATTCGCTACTTCTGCACAAAATTCCTTGCCCAAATGACCTACATTTAATAACACACACCGCATATGGTATTCTCTATCAAGGTTTTGTTTATCTGTTCTTCAACTCCATTCTACTACGGTGTTTTCATAATTGTACGATGATTAACAATTCCTTCATTCTTGCAGAACTCATTGAACTCAATCTCACAAAACTCAAGGCCATTATCTAATCTGAACCTCTTAATCTTCTTTCCTATCTATTTCTTAACCAAAGTCTTTCATTGTTTAAAAATCACAAAAACATCATTCTTATGTTTCAAGAAGTAGACCCAAACTTTCCTGGAATAATCATCAATGAAGGCTAGCAAATAATGTGCACCGCTACCTTTGGAAGGAACTCATGAAGGTCCCCAAATGTTTGAATGAATATAGTCCAAAATCCCTTTTGTTCTATGAATCGCAGTCTTGAAACTAACTAGTTTTTGCTTCCCTAAGATATAATGCTCACAGAAGTCCAATTTTTCTATTTTTTGTCCAGACAAAAGACCTATCTTACTTAAAGCATCCATGTATTTTTCACTCATATGACCCAACCTCATACGCCACAACCTGGTGGTGTGATTTGCAGTAACTGATAAACAAATTGCATTCGAATCTGTAGTTGTAGAACCCTCTAGCTTATATAAAGTGCCAATCCTGATTCTTTTCATCAAAATAAGAGAGTCTCTGTTATTCTTCACCTTCAGTTGTGTACTTATACTTGTTTTCATATAGTGTACCTAATGATATGAGATTCTTCTTCAATCTTAGAATATGTATAACATCTGACACTGTCCTAATTATGCAATCATGTATCTTAATTTCAATTGTACCAACGCCAATTGCTTTATATTTAGAACTATGTAATTCCCATTAAAACAATTCCACCATCAAACAGTTCGTATAAAGAACCAATCACAAGTATGACACATATGATAAGAACACCTACTACAAGAAAAGAAGCTATTTCTGACGAAATTAATCTCAACGGAATTAATTCCCTCAGAAATAATCTATTTTCCACGAAATATTTGGTCGATTATAATTCTATCGAAAATGACCTAATATGGACGAAATTATGTCGATCATAAGATCCCCTACTTGGTGCCAAATTTCCCGCGACCACGAAAGTTATTTTCGACAACAAGGCATCTAAATCTGACGAAAATTCCATCGAGGATAACATAAGTTCGACGGAATTAATATCGATGGAATTCCGTTGAAAATAAATATTAAATAACCCTAAATCGTTTCTTCTTTCCCCGTCGCACTCTGTGTTTTCTCTCTCTTCTTTCTTTCCCCCCGGTCGCTGCTACCCACACCACCTGGCCGTCACCCTCGCCCCGTTACCGAACACACTCCTCCGTCGCCGGCCACCGATACATCCCGGTGCCTCCATCGCTGGATACCCACACCTCCGGTCGCCCATTTTCTCTCTATCTCTTTGTCATTCTTTCAAGGTTAGTTTTTAATTTGTAAAATTTATTTGATTTTTCATGCAATTGTTTCAACTATAAAAACTTGATTTGGAAGAAAGCAGACAACATTAAGTATGACTTGTATTCGTGTGGGTTTGTAGATGTGTATTCTGTATTGATTCATCACGGAAAGTCAGTTGAGTTCAGCGAAATGAGTGACAGTGTAGTCCAACCAATTCACGGGGATCCATACGATGATAGTTATGATGCCGTGGAGATGTTGGTTGATGCTTATGACCCTAACAATATTGATTGTGGTGTAAATGAGCAGTTGTCAATCACTGGTCAGCAAGAGCCAAAGGACACAACAACAACCTTTTACAATATACTATCTGAATCTGCTGTCACATTGTACGATGGAAATGATAAGCACACCAGGCTATCTGCAGTGACGAAGCTCTTACACTTCAAGAATGACCATAACTGTAGTGAGAGAGGTTTCAATGAGTTGCTTAGGCTTATCAGCGAGTTCTTACCAAAGGGTCACACTATGCCCTCAAATTATTATGAAGTGAAAAAGATGATAAAGGGGTTGAATTTGGAGTATACAAAGATCGATGCTTGTGAGTAGGATTGCATGTTATACTATAGGACTGACATAGATAAATTGCAGTGTGACATTTGTAACCTGCCTCGTTACAAGACAACTAAATGTGGGGGGAAAACTAAGTGTGTGCCTAAAAAAATCTTAAGGTACTTTTATATTGCGTCGAGACTTCAGCGTCTATTCATGTTGACCCACACTGCTGCGCATATGACTTGGCATAAAATAAGGGACGTCGTGCCTGGTCAGTTGTCTCACCCCGCAGATGGAGATGAGTGGGAGAAGTTTGATGAAATTTTTTCTCAATTTGCTGAGAAAAGTAAGAATGTCAGGCTTGACATGGCTATGGATGGGTTTTATCCATTTAATAATTTTAGTCAGCCTTACTCTGTGTGTCCAGTGATCATGGTAGCTTACAATCTTTTACCGTCATGTGCATGAGGGATCCGTATCTGTTTTTGACTTTACTCATACTGAGGAATAATAGTCCTGCAAAGGACATAAACGTGTATCTCAGGCCTTTTGTAAGACCCCGAATTTTATGAAATACAAAATTTAATTTTTCTTCATATATATTTTTCCTGAAACAGTAAGTGGTTAAATTGATAAAGTTAAAAGTTAAGGATGTTATGTGTAAATTATATTATGTCGGACAATATTCGTTTGGTCGGGGAATATTCGTTCCGTCGGGGAATATTCGTACGACGGCGTCGTATGAACCAATCATTGGTGGACCCGGTGTCGGATATAGAAAATGACATAAATAATTTTTAAATGGTCAATGGTACTATCACTTTTAATTGTTAAAATATCCGGTGGTAAAAGAATAGTAATATACGGTATTACAAGTAACATACGGTATTGCACAGTAACATACGGTATTGCACAGTAGCACACGGCATTGCAAAGTGTTTCGTATTATTAAACTGATAAAGTGGTTATTGTACAATATTTGACTTTATTGTCACATGCACAATAATTCATGTTATTAAACTGATAATTGTCACAGTAGCATATGCACAGTAATTTACATTATTAAATCAATAATTGTCATGACACAGTAACATATTCTTTCTTTTACATACTTTACGCATTATTGTTATCTCTATTATGATGTTATTTAAACAGTTGTATTTCATTAATTAATTGACTTGATATCTAACTCAGATAGCCAACTACATTCTATTTATAACAATTAGTCATAATAATGAATAAGTATGAATTATTGTTGAATACTTGAATTGATAAAGTTATTTGTTTATAATATAAAGTTAGATGATATAAAATGAATGGTATAGATTAAAGATAATATAGAATTTAAAATGGATGGTGTAGATTAAAAGATGATCTTTAAATGAATGGTTTAGATTAAAGAAATATTAAACGATGAAATGAATGGTATGGATTAAACATTATCTTGAAATGAACGGTTTGGATTAAATTAGAAAATCTTGGTTATGATAAGATTTTTGGCTATAAATAGAGGCCTTAACTTAAGGATTTTTCATAAACTTTCTTGCTCATTCTTTCTTTCACTCTCTAACTACTTCTTTATGTAAGTTTTCTCTAAGTGTGCTTAAGTCATCTTGAGTATTTGTGAAGATCTATAAGTGTACGAGTACTATTCAAGTTAATCAACCTCATTTAAATCAATATACAGTCACGTGTTAAGGTAAGGAATATCATCTTCTTTCATATTCTATTATTTAAACTTACCACGGTAAGGGGTATCATTCTTTTCATCATCATAAATGGATATTATTTTCTTTCTTACTGTAAGGGATTATCATTCTTTGATTCTCGAAAATAATATCGTTTCTTTCTTACTCATAAGATGTGTCATTTATTTCCATGTATTAATTTGTGGGAATAACCTTACGGCGTGGATTATCGCCTGTTGGTGAATAATCTTTCGTATTCATTCCTTATTAATCTCTGAGAATAACCTTACTGCGCGGATTACCGCCTGTTTGGTGAATAACTCTTCGTATTCAATTTTTATTAAATTGTGATAATAACCTTACTGCGCGGATTACCGTCTGTTGGTGAATAACCTTTCGTATTCATTCCTTATTAATCTCTGAGAATAACCTAACTACGCAGATTATCGCATGTTTGGTAAATTACTCTTTGTATTCATTTCTTATTTGTCTCTTGTGGAAATAATTTGTCTACACGCATTATCACATGACACTTTTATTCCATATTCGTTTGTAATTTTATTTTCTTTCATATTCGTAAGTGATATTATTTTCCTTTATACTCATAAGGGATACCATCTTTTTCATCTTCCATTATTCAAACTTACTATGGTAAGGGATATTAATTTCCTTCACCTTTTGTTAATTAAACCTGCTACGGTAAAGGATATTATTTTCTTTCATACACCTAAATCGAAACTTATTATGAAACTATTGCTTCTATAATTCTTGAAAATATTATATGTTCCATAATAGTTGCACTTCATCATTTCAATTGAACCTTCCTATTTACGTGAACCATTCTATTGAACTATAACCGTTATTCTGAACTGTGGATCTTGAATATCATTTTTGAATTTCACTCCACATCATGTTGACAATTTGGACATTATTTGAATCTGCACAAAGTAAACTTCTGATACTTATTGTTTATCCTGTTTCTTCTGTTCATCATTTATATCATTCTAATCATCCAAAATCAAGTTGTTGTGAATATCTGTGGCCGGGGGCACATACGCGATATAATTGTTGAACAGATGATAGGTTAAAGGCGATACATCTGTTCGATGTCTTTTATGGCACGTGGTGAATGTTCTCTTTGGCCCGTAGTGCAAAGATGAACTGTTGTTTGGTATGATTATGACCAAAGGCTGAATCTGGTATAATCATGATTGTTGGTGTTATATTGAATATCTTTGGACCGTAGTGCAAAGATGAACTGTTATTTGGTATAATTATGACCAAAGGCTGAATCGGGTATAATCATGACCGTTTGTGTTATATTGAATATCTGTGGCCCGTAGTGCAAAGATGAACTGTTGTTTGGTATGATTATGACCATGAACTGTGAATTTGTATTATCTTGACTAATGGTATTTCAGATGATAAAAGTTTATGATATTTTTTCTAAAAAGAGAAGCGAGTGGACATTATAGTCTGCATTATTCTTCTAATAGATTGCTCATTCCGCTGCTATTATTGATCTGAACATTGTTCAAGAATTTAACTACAGTTTTTGATATAAACCTTGTAGTTTATTGTATTCTATCAAGAACTCAACTGTTGAAGGCTAACGATAATTTACTCGTCATTATCTTAGTCATGATATTCTTTACTGGGCTATTTGAGCTCACCCTTTCTTTTGTTCCATTATTTTTTAACAGGAGATGAGAACGTAGCTGGGTCTAGCCGGGGAATGGAGTGAGAGTCCGAGTGATAGCTATCGTAGTCTTCACGTGTTGTAAAATAGTGTGATAATAATAGTGAAGACTTAGTTGTGTATTATTATACACTTTATTGTTGAACATTGTTCTACCTTATAATAATTTTGTTGTAGTCTTTTGACAACCCATGGTTGGGCTGTGTTGGCCCAGATTTGGGGGTATCACGCCTTTACTCGATGAACTTAAGATGTTGTGGGAGACGGGGGTGTAGACTTATGACAAATTGATAAAGCAAAATTTTCTGATAAAGGCGGCCTTGTTGATACTGAGAATAGTGTTAAAGTTAATCAGAACAGAATCGTCATAGTAAATGAAAAGTCAAAGTTATAGTCTGTTGACATATTCGTGTTAGCCAGTCAAGCAACTCAAGTGTATTACACATCTAATGTCGTAAATTGTAAAAGCCCCTGGTATACAGTTGTCCCAACAAAGACTCGTTCATTTGATGATACTAATATGTCTAGAACAGATGAGTCATTGTAAGATGATGTTAGCAAATCTAGCTAGGTAGTGCTACATAACGACGATGTGTTGGTAGATGTCATTGATGTACCCGATAATGAGAAAGTCGAGGAAGACGTGGTTGGCGATGAATATGTCTTTATACAAGATAATGACGATGACAAAACTGATAATGAAGAAGTCGTGTCAGAATCCGAAGATGACTATGAAAATGATTCTGATGGGTTTAACGACGTATTAAATCTAAACTTAAGAAGTATATTTTATTTAATTAAATTAATTAACTGAATATTAATTGCATTTTATTTTTATATTTCAGGAGTATATTTATAACTAGGCATAGTGGTAGCGATCGTCGCGGTGGTGGTCGTGCAGGATCCTCTGAAGTTACTCAGGGCTGGTCATCATTGCCATCTAGTAGGTTTTCTTAATTATTAAATTGTTTTGCTTACTATTTGTAGGTTATATTTTGGGAATTGATTTATTTACTTTAATTATTCAATTCTACTTACAAATACTGCTCGCCGACGTCCCCGAAGGACGAACCTCGGGTTATTTGGTCGTCCGCTGACTGTTGCGTAGATTGTCCGCGTAGATGTCGACTCTGCGCAGTAAGTGTAAAATAGCGTTATCTTAAATTAAATTAATTTATTTTGTAAAATAATAAACATAACTTTGCATTATTTGATTTGTATTGCAGTATTATGGATCATGTGGCTAAGGCCACTTTATACGCCATCTGTCTGACACACCTCCCCATTGGCTGCATGCGATTTAGGCAGTATGCGTAGCATGATGCCTCCTTCATGGATATCGTATTACATAACACGTAAGTTATTTTAAATAATTTAAACTGTTTATGTAAATACTAGTTACACATTTAATTTATTTTTTCTGATAAGTTAGTTCTTTTTCTTAGATTTATTTTAGATATGAGGAGGGCATCTCTCAGACAGTCGGCGACGGTGATATTATTGCACATGTCGCGAAAAACTACGTTGGCTGGTTGGACGAGATAAGACATAGGGCTGCCCGGGCAGTTGTAGACCAACCCGGGACTACTATTCAATACCATCAACCCGATATTATCTTAGATGAAGCATGGGAGGTCATGTATACTCACTAGGATGTTGATGACTTCAAAAAAAATTTAAAACAAATGAAGAAAAATCGTAATCAGCTCCGAGTAGTACTTACTACGGTTTCACGGTCATTTAAGGAAGTGAAGTCGGTATGTATATATTTAGTTGTTTACTTTAATATTCTCATAAAAATATGTACTAAATAAAGGATAAATTAAAATTTTATTTGTTAAGTCATGAGCGGTAAGTTAGGACGACCTCCCACCATGGTCGAGTTCAAGGATAGAGCCCACACGCCAAAGGAATGTACTATGTCGCAGGTAGCTGCATGTAAGACCCCGAATTTTATGAAATACAAAATTTAATTTTTCTTCATATATATTTTTTTGAAACAGTAAGTGGTTAAATCGATAAAGTTAAAAGTTAAGGATGTTATGTGCAAATTTTATTTTGTCGGACAATATTCGCTTTGTCGGGGAATATTCGTTTGGTCGGGGAATATTCGTTTGGTCCGACGGCGCCGAAATAACAAATTATTGGTGGACCCCACAACGGAATATTTGTCGGATATAGAAAACGACAGAAATAACCTTTTTAAATAAAAATAGTCAACGGAACTGTTAAAATACCGGTGATAAAAGAATAGTAGCATACGGTAGTTTATGGTATTTTCTGTAGCACACGGTACTCTACAGTAACACACGGTATTGCATAGTGTCTTATATTATTGGTCTGATAATTGACACCGTAACTGTTACGCATCATTTCATCGATAATTGTCACTGCATAATATTTTATATTATCAATTCAATAATTGTTGTTACACAGTATTTTGCATTATTGATTTAATAATTGTCATTACACTGTATTTTATATCATTGAGTCAATAATTGTTGTTGCACTGTTTTTTAAAATTATTGAACCTAATAATTGTCACAGTAACATATGCACAGTAATTCACATTATTGAATCAATAATTGTCATTACACAGTAACGTATGTTTTATTTTACATTATTGTTATCTCTATTATGATGTTATTTAAACAGTTGTATTTCATTAATTTATTGACTTGATATCTAAGAGCTAACTATACTGTATTTATAACAATTAGTCATAATAATTGAATTGATAAAGTTATTTGTTTATAATATAAAGTTAGGTGATTATTAGGTGATATGAAATGAATGGTGTAGATTAAAGTGTGAATTATTGTTAAATAATTGAATTGATTTGTTTATAATATAAAGTTAGGTGATTATTAGGTGATATGAAATGAATGGTGTAGATTAAAGTGTGAATTATTGTTGAATAATTAAATTGATTTGTTTATAATATAAAGTTAGGTGATTATTAGGTGATATGAAATGAATGGTGTAGATTAAAGATAATATAATATTTGAAATGGATGGTGTAGATTAAAAGATGATCTTTAAATGAATGGTTTAGATTAAATGAATGATAAGATTTTTGGCTATAAATAGAAGCCTTAACTTAAGGATTTTTCATAAACTTCCTTACTTGTTCTTTCTTTCTCTCTCTAAATACTTCTTGTGAAAGTTCTCTCTAAGTGTGCTTAAGTCATCTTGAGTATTTGTGAAGATCTATAAGTATACGTGTACTGTTCAAGTTAATCAACCTCATTTAAATCAATATTCAGTCACGTGTTGAGGTAAGGAATATCATCTTCTTTCATATTCTATTGTTCAAACTTACTATAGTAAGGGATACCATCTTTTTCATCTTCCATTATTCAAACATACTATGGTAAGGGATTATCATTATTTGATTCTCGATAATAATATTGTTTCTTCCTTACTCATAAGACGTGCCTTTTATTTCCATGTATTAAATTGTGGGAATAACCTTACGGAGCGGATTGCCGCCTGTTGGTGAATAACCTTTCGTATTCATTCATTATTAATCTCTGAGAATAACCTTACGGAGCGGATTGCCGCCTGTTTGGTGAATAACTCTTTGTACTCAAATTCTATTAAATTGTGGGAATAACCTTACGGAGCGGATTGCCGCCTGTTTGGTGAATAACTCTTTGTACTCAAATTCTATTAAATTGTGGGAATAACCTTACGGAGCGGATTGCCGCCTGTTGGTGAATAACCCTTTGTATTAATTTCCTTCACCTTTTGTTAATCAAACCTGCTACGGTAAGGGATATTATTTTCTTTCATACTCCTAAATCGAAATTTATTATGGAACTATTGCTTCTATAATTCCTGAAAATATTATATGTTCCATAATAGTTGAACTTCATTATTTCAACTGAACCTTCCTATTTACGTGAACCTTTCTATTGAATTGTAACCGTTATTCTGAACTGTGGATCTTGAATATCATTTTTAAATTTCACTCCACATCATGTTGACAATTTGGACATTATTTGAATATGTACAAAGTAAACTTCCGATACTTATTGTTATCCTATTTCTTCTGTTCATCATTTATATCATTCTAATCATCCAAAAATCAAGCTGTTGTGAATATCTGTGGCCGGGGGCACAGATGTGATATATTTGTTGAACAGATGATAGGTTAAAGGCGATATAATAGGTTAAAGGCGATACATCTGTTCGGTGTCTTTTATGGCACGTGGTGAATGTTCTCTTTGGCCCGTAGTGCAAAGATGAACTGTTGTTTGGTATGATTATGACCAAAGGCTGAATCTGGTATAATCATGACCGTTGGTGTTATATTGAATGTCTTTGGCCCGTAGTGCAAAGATGAACTGTTGATGTGCATGATTATGATCAGGAACTGTGAATTTGTATTATCTTGACTAATGATATTTCAGATGATAAAAGTTGATGATGTTTTTCCTAAAAAGAGAACCGAGTGGACATTATAGTCTGCATTATTCTTCTAATAGATTACTCATTCCGCTGCTATTATTGATCTGAACGTTGTTTAAGAATTTAACTGCAGTTTTTGATATAAACCTTGTAGTCTATTGTATTCTATCAAGAACTCAACTGTTGAAGACTAATGATAATTTATTCGTCATTATCTTAGTCATGATATTCTTTACTGGGCTATTTGAGCTCACCCTTTCTTTTGTTCCATTATTTTTCAACAGGAGATGAAAACATAACAGGGTCTAGCCGGGGAATGGAGTGAGGGTCCGAGGAATAGTTATCATAGTTTTCACGTTTTGTAAAATAGTGTGGCAATAATAGTGAAGACTTAGTTGTGTATTATTATACACTGTATTGTTGTACGTTGTGCTTTGTTGTAATAATTTTGTTGTAGTCTTTTGACGACTCAAGTATGGGCTGTGTGGACCCAGATTTGGGGGCGTCACACTGCAGCTATACGGGCAAGAGTTTTTATAAAGTTATGTAATTATTAAAATCATGTACTTAATAAAATGATTCAATAAACTACCATATACATAATAAATTGTAAGATCGATTTCAGAGCCTTCGGGACTAGCGTGTAGCTGAGTTATAGGCTGCTAGGGGAGATTCCACCATCCCTCCGTCCGACATTAGCTTATCTAGGGATGAGGAGATGGTTCTTTGAGTCGCATCTCAAGATCCCCCTAGTAGCACTACAAACAGATATCGAGTGTTGGGGCTACCGAGGGTATCGGCCTATACACTGACCGAAGATATTTATTTTAGTATGTTGCTTGTTAATTCAAAATTTGTATTAATTTTTTTGATGTTATATTTAATTTTGCAAGTTCTAGCCAGCATTCGAAAGCACCTGTTGGACAATCACATACGGGCGCTGGCTTGGACGACATGTTGTTCCAGCAGGTTATGGCGGCGGTGTCGAAGACGTTTCGTACAGATTCGATATTCCGTAGTCATAGCCTACCTACCAGTGCTCGTCTTCACCAGCTTGCTCAGGACGTTGCAGCAGGGGTCAGCGTGGAGAGTATGGGCATATCTCCGGAGCAGTTTATCGCGATACAAGACGAGGTGATTCGAATGGTGAGTACCCTACTGTTGGAGGCTTTTGGCCCGATACTAAGTCAGCGCCCGACTGCACAGATATTTTATTCAATTTAAGTTGTCGTATATTCTGCATGTTCTTTAATTATTATTTAGCTGTGAATTTTTGTCTCAAGTACGGACTAATGATTGATATTTGTAATTGTATTAACAAGATGGCGATTCCGAGCATGTTGGCAATGCCGATTGCGAGTAGGGGGTGAAGACGATGATTTTTATACACCACAGCAGAACCATCAATCCCCGGCCGATGATTCTTTACAGATAGCTAGTATTACTAGGTTCATTTAATTTTGTAGATTATAATTTAGTTGTATTTACTTTAATTTAAGCTTGATTATAATTGATTGTAAATTTGTTAAGTTTTGTAAAGTATTGTACTTTTAAACGATGATTTATAGAATTTATAATGTGTCGTAATTTATATTTATTTTAATTCAAATGTGTTGTTATGTTGTGCGTGAACATAAAGAATGGATTGATGTTGTGTTGTTGAGATAAAGCAGGTTTGTAAATATAAAAATATGGTTTTAAAATCAGGTACTGAAAAAGCAAAAAAAAAAAATATTATATATTTTCGATGGAATATTATATATACGACGAAATATTCCATCGGACTTAAAAAATCAATAATTTTAAAAGCTAAATTTAAATTTAAAAAAAAAAACTATTTCCAACGGAATACTTTATTTTCGACGAAAATTATGTCAAAATTACAAACTATTTTCGACGTTTAAAAGTTTATTACGACGGAACTCCCGTTGCAAATGTAAAAAAATTACAGACGGAATATTTTAGTGCCGGCGGAAGGGTTCCGTGGTAAATAGTATACTATCGACGAACTTTTCGACCAAAATTTTTTTATCGGTATTACTTATTTTCGACCGAATTCTCGACAGATAGAATCTCGACGTAATTATTTTTAACTGAATTCTTGACCAAATATTCCGTCGAAAATAACTTAATTACGACGGAATAATGCTATATACGTCAGAATATTCCGTCGAGATTAATCGTTTTTCTTGTAGTGACCTATAATCTAAAATCTAGTCACTGCTAAGTCTTTCTCTATCATCGGCTACTAACAGAAGATCATCACTATCCTCAGCAACACTAGCCTGAGCAGGCTTTCTTGCCACTTGATTTTGTTGGTTCTGCACATTTTGTCCACTATTAATCTAACCATGATTGTCTCCTCTCAGTTCTTTATTTTCCAACTTCGGATAATTACGTTTTATATGTCCTTTTGCATGACAGTAGTTACAGCTGAAATTCTTATTATGAGATTTTGATCTGTGTGTACTACCACTTTTTGAACTTCTCTCAATTGACCTCCCTCTGGCAAATAATCCAACACCTTGATCATCACTTTTCCTAAAAGTCATCTCAAAATCTAGTTTTTGTTTACTCATAAGATTCGTCTTAGCATCCTCAATTGAGATAGTGTCTCTACCATAGATCATAGTGTCTCTAAAGTGCTTATATGAAGGAGGTAATGAGATTAACAACAAGAAGGCTTGATCTTTATCATCAATCTTAACATCAATATTCTGCAACTCAGTTACAATTAAATTAAACTTAGTGATATGAGATTTGATTTGAGTACCTTCTGACATATGCAAGGTGTTAGGGCAATATTTAAGTCTCAATGTAGTGGTGAGGGACTTCGTCAAATAGAGAGACTCTAATTTCTTCCACAAATCAGCAGCTGTAGTTTTTGTTAACACCTCCTACAACACATCATTAGAAAGGCACAACTGAATTGCTGAAAGTATTTTATCATCTATAGTTTCTCATTCTAACTCAGACATCTTGCTAGCTTTCTACGTCTCTCAATTTGTATCAGACATATCTACAGGCTTCAATGGCTTTCCTACAATAGTTTTCTTGGCTTCAAGCCTTGCTGAGTAAGAACAGCCTTCATCCGAACTTGCCAAAGAGTGAAACTAATATTCCTATCGAATTTGTCAATATCAAATTTCGTTGATGAAGTCTGACTCAACGTCATAGTGTGGATAAAAAATAATCAGGCTTTGATACCAGTTTGTTATGACAAACACAATAAATCAACACAGAAAGATAAAAACAATAACACAATGTTTTACGTGAAAATACAAATCGAAAAAAAATCACAGAGAAAGACAGAAGAAATTCACTGAATAAAAATCTAAAGAATACAAGATAAAGAGAGAACTATGAGGATTATTAGAATGTTTCTAAATATCCCTTCTTCAAAAACCCAACACCTATATTTATAGGACATAAGAAAATTCCATAACCAAATAGGATAGGAAATACAAAAATTGAGTATGACTAGAAAAAATAACTTTCTTAAACCAAAATGGATTCTAGGTAATATCTAAATCCAAGTCAAATAAGAATTCATGTCCTACCCAACAATACACAAACACACACACACACACACACACACACACACACACACACACACACACACACACATTGATGTGCGTTGACATGCATGCATTTTTGTGTTTTTGTCTTTCTTTTTTTGAGCTAATTTTCCTAATGTCACAATATGTAAACTCTTGGATCCACACACCATAAATGAACATAATAGACAATTATACTCATGAAAAATCACAATATGTATACTCCTGATCCACAAACCATAAACGAACATCCTAGACAATTATATTCACAAAAAATGTATTAGTTCTTTTTAAGTTTGGGTGTGGTTCATGAAAAATGCATTATCTTAATTGAAGTCAAACTTGCGAGTAATTAATTAAACATATGTAATTAAGTCGAACAACTTATATATTATTTTCTCCGATCAAATTTACTTATCCTAATTTTAAAATGTACACTTACTAGGGGAAAAAAAATTACCTCCAAATTATCCATTTTAACTACTATATTATCATTTTTTGTTTTAATTAATCTTCTAACTCTTTCTTAAAATAATAAACTAGAGGAGTGAGAAGAGAAAAAAGGAATATGGTTGTGATTCTAATTAATCTCAAAGTTAATAATGCTACTTTTTTCAATATATGTCATGTAGGTTTCAATATTTTTTTTATAAAGTTAAATGAAAATAATATATCAAAAAAATAATATTAAAATAAAAAAAGGACAAATAAATTTGAACAAATCAAATTTTTTTTTAGTAAACTTGGAAATGGGAGTATTAAACTATCAACAGCATGTGTATGACTCAATCGTTGTATCGGTACCTTTACTATGTATGTGCTTTCGGGTTCAATTACCCACCCCTGATATTTTGAGAAAATTTCAATTTTAAAATATTAATGTGCTAAATATAGCAAGTCGACTCGACGATTTATGTATTTTAAAACTGTTAACTATCCCTTGTATTGATTTAATTTACCCGCATATCATTCACCCTACCCGACATACTCCGGGTCGCAACATATTATTGGGATGCTCCTTAAATCTTATTTAGACATAAAATTGAAGTAGTTGAAAATTCGAGTCGAGGGAGGAATTGTTGAGATACTCCTCAAATTCTATTTAAAAAAGAATTGCTGATATGGAAAGGAAGAGATCCCATTTTTAATAGGAGTATTATTATTATAAGGAATCTTATTTTTGGTAAAAATATTATTTTAGAAGTGTCATATTTTAAATAGGAAGAAGAAAGTTGTGGACACTCTATATATAAAGTACTATGTTTAGTTGTTAAAGCGTAGCACAATTAAAAGTCATGTAGCATCCTAAAAGTTAAGAGAGTGTGGGAGTGAATTTTGTATTTGTGTGAATGATAGGATTTTTGCAGCTTTTATATTTTGTGCAAAAAAATTGTATTCTAGGAGGGAGGGTTTTCAAGCTTTTATTCCGTGTAAAAAGTTGTCTCATGGTATTATGTAACGTCAAGTTTTAGGGCGTAAAGCTTGGGAGAAATTTGTAAGCCCATTATTATTGTGATAGTGGTATTCAGAGTTTAGCCTATGATTTTTTCCTTTAAAGATTTTTTACGTTGAATATTGTGTTGTTCTTCTCTCTTTATTTTATATTGTTTGGTTTGAGTCGGCTTAATTCCCTACAAGTGGTATTATGAGCTAGGTTAATTATATTCAAGGTAGAGGAAAACAAATCGCACTGGAATGACAAATAAATAGATTGGAGATTAAAGGAGTTGGAGATGTTCATCATGACGTTGATGAATAAAAGATTTTTCACTTATGAAGAATCACCGTTGCAGTCGTTAGATGATGAAGATGATAGAGATGCTAATGAAGATGAAGATGATGTGGGTAATGCAAATAATGTGAATAGTGCGAGTGACCCTAATGATGTGGATATTGCAAACAGTGTAGGTGACATGAATTATGCGTATAATTAATGACGGAACTAGGGGTCATATGACCCTGGTATTTCGACGCCGTTCATGACCCTGCAGTCTGTAGATTTACCCGATAATGCCGCCTACCACGCCTTCTTCTTTCGTTCTTCGCACTGCAGGTCTGCAGTAGTTAGGTTTTGTATTTTATTTTTTAAAACTTACATGAAATGATGTCATTTCATTTAGTAAGTTTTTAAAAAAAACTTTTTCTTTTCTCTTCAAAATCGCCTCAGCCAATAACCCTTTTTTCCCCTTTCGTTTTTGCTATCACTTATTAGACGAGTAGACGACAGCCGACAGCCGACAGTCGCACCGCAACTTGTTTTCTCTGACTCTCTTCCTCATGCCTTTGCTTCTCCCTTTCTCTCTCCACTCTCCAGGTTGAGACAGTCTACAAATAAGAAATTTTGTGCTTAATTTTGCCATTAAATTAGATAGTTAGAGTTTGTTATGCCATGAATAATGAATTAGAGATTATGTGTTATTTTTATTGAATATTTGAATTAATATTGTATATTTATGGTATATTTATGAATTATGATATATTGTTTGTGAAATAATTGAAATTATTGAGTTAGGTTAGTTGATGAAATTATGATGAAATGTTTGAATTGATGAATAATGAAATTATTATGAAATATTTAAATTGATGAAATTTTTACGAAATACTATAATTGGGCAAAATGAATTTGAATATAAATTTGAGAAATGGTATATTTATGGTATACAGTATACTGATGTTATATTGACAATATAATGATGGTATATTTATTGATTAACAATTGATATTTTTATTTATTCTAGATTATGGATAAATATTTGATTAAACGACCAAGAACTGTTGATTCTTCTAATAATCAATTACCAAGTTCCGAAGCAAGTGGTGGTATAAAAAATTCACGTGTGGAGTTCAATCCGAAGATATTGTTAGTGATCCAGGGTTACGTAAATCAATTGAAGACTTTAATATTGTGATTAGAGATCAAGTTCAAAGAGAGTATTTGAATAAAGGTCCATGTCAACCAATTGCCCATAATTATCCCTAAAAATACTTTTCTAATGTGAAGAAAAGGTTTCGACCCGTTTGGTTTAAAAAATTTGAATGGTTGTAGTATAGCATTTCAAAGGATGCAGCCTTTTGCTTTTACTACTATCTATTTAGCAATTTAAACAGAGTAGATGCTTTTACAAAAAAAAGGGTTCAACAATTGGAAAAAGACAATGGAAGAATTTCAAGAACATGTGGGTGCTTCGAATAGTGCTCATAATGATGCTAGAATACAACTTCAAGGTTTTCAAAATCAAAGGTAGAGTGTGTCACATATACTACCAGCACAAGGGCATGAGATGGAGGTTGCTTATCACACCCGTTTAACAGCGGTTTTGGATGTCACACGCCTTCTTTTGAAGCAAGGTTTGCCTTTCCGTAGACATGATGAGTCATTGACTTCATCAAATAAGGGAAATTTCCTTAAGTTTTTTGAGTGGTACAGCCTACGAAATGAAGAGGTAGGCAAGATAGTTAATGAGAATGCTCCTAAAAATAATCAAATGACTTCTTTAAAAATTAAAAAAGAACTAACAAGTGTTTGTGCTATGGAAACTACACTTGTCATCATCAATGATATTAGGGATAACATCTTTTCTATTATGGTTGATGAGTCTCGCGATGTTTCAAAAAATGAGCAAATGAAAGTTGTTTTGAGATATGTAAACAACCATGGAGATGTGATTGAAAGGTTTCTTGGTGCGGTACATGTGCTTGACACTTCATCTATTTCTTTGAAGAATGTTATTGATGAATGGTTTATAAAACATAAATTCTCATTATCGAGATTGAGAGATCAAGGATATGATGGGGCTTCAAATATGCGAGGCGAGTTCAATGGATTGAAGGCTCTTATTTTAAAAGAAAATATATATGTAAGGTATGTCCATTATTTTTCTAACCAACTACAATTAGTTGTTGTTGCTGTTGCCAAGAGCAGTCGTATTGTGAGTGATTTTTTCAATATGTTACTATGATTGTGAATGTGGCTGGAGCATCATGTAAAAGGAAAGATAAACTTAGACAGCTTGAACATGATAGGCTCGTAGAGTGTTTGGAAAAAGGAGAGATAGTTAGTGGTTAAGCAAAAATCAAGAAATCAGTTTAAGGCAACCAGGAGATACTCGTTGGGGGTCATATTACATAACAATAATTTGTCTTATGTCTATTTGGACTTCCGTATTACAAGTGCTTAAAAATGTGCATGATGATGGTGTTTCTGATGATAATAGCGGTATAGTCATAAGTTTGATTAATAAAATGGAGAATTATGAATTTGTATTTGTGATGCATTTGAGGAAATATTTATTGGGAATCATAAATGATTTGTCACTTCCCTTACAACAAAAAGATCAGAACATTGTACATGCTGTGAGATTGATTGGGGTAATGAAAGCTCGACTACAAAGATTTTAGGGAGGTGGAATGGGAGAATTTTTTTGAAGGAAGTCAATATTTTTTGCGAGAAGAACGTGATCCTAATAATTAATATGGAAGACAACATGAGATCCCGCGGTCGTAGCAGGCGCAATGGACAAATTATTACTAATTTTCATCATTATCATGTTGAATTTTTTTGTCAGGTATAAACTCTATAAATCTTTTTTCATTATTCCTATCCAAGAATTTATCTTCTTCTTTTTTGTTGATTTTTCATTATTACAATGTAGGTTGTTGATTCAATTGTTCAAAAGATGAACAATCGTTTTTCAGAAGCAAGCACATAGTTACTTTTATGCATATCATGCCTTGATCCAAGGGATCCGTTCTCTAAATTTGACAAAAATAAGTTATTATGTCTTGCTGAGCTTTATCCAGAAGACTTCTCATTGACTGATCGCATCATACTTGGGGATTAACTTGAAAATTACATTTATGACATGCGATGCGATAATCAATTTTTTGGGATCGAAGATTTGGGTTTGGGAAGTCTTGCTAAGAAGTTGATTGAAACAAGAAGAAATATGACTTTTACATTGGTATATCGATTGATCGAGTTGGTTTTGATTTTATCAGTTGTTGATAGGGTTGAATTATATGATATTTTTATTCCCCAATACTTAGTTTTTATATTTATTGTGTGCTTAAATGTTTAATTATTTAGCTTATTTTGGTTTTAATAGGTTTTATAGGATTTTAGTTAATTTATGTTAATTTATGTAATTTTATAGTATTTTTATATTTCTTTTTATTTATGTGTTTTTATTCATTTTTAGTGTTTTAGGTGTTTTATTAATTATTATGTGTTTTTATTATTTTTATATTATTTTTATTTATTTTTAATTATTTTATATTTATTTTTGTAGGAAAAATAAGCTTGGAGGGCAAATCTGTAAATTCTGCAAACACCAAGAGCAAATATGTAATTTCCGGAAAGTCGCGACCGCGCATTGCGCGAGTATTGAAGGCTCAGCGGGCGGAGCAATACGACGTCGTTTTACAGCAAAAGAAAGGGTCGCACAATGCGTAGCCAGACAGCAGAAACACGGAGGATCAATACGACGCCGTTTCGCCAATGGAAAGCAAGCGCACAATGCGCGGAGGTGCTGCTGACGTCATAGGCGCATAACAGGCGTGTTGACCCGGTCAAAGCAGCGTTTGGCAAAGCGGAAATGGTGCAGAAACGGGATTTTTCGGATTTTTTGCTACTTTTTGATTCCAAATTGGATTTTAATTCCAATTAGGGTTAGGATAATAATTATTTTATTTTTCTTTTCTTTTTTTTTTTAATTGTAAATCTTATTACGGTTTGGACAAGTTAGAAGGTTTATGGAGCCTATAAATATAGGGCTTGAGACACAATGTAAAACACAACTCTCATTAGAATAAAAATTCTCTCTTCTATTATTTAGTATTCTATATTATTATGAGTAGTTAATTTATTTTTCTTGGTTTAAGTGATTGAAACCATCGAGATTTATACACTGTGAGATCTAATTTATTTTAATTGTTCAATTTATATTTTGAGTATTGAATATTTTTCTGTGTTTAATTTTATGAGTGATCCGTTTAATTGCTAGGATGCATACTAGTTTATTATTCGTTGAAATCTACTGCTAAATTAAATATCAAATCTGTAATTGTTTGGTCACTTTAATTTGCGAAGCAACTAAGATTAATAATTATTTTGCTTATCAAAAGATTGTTATATCTTAGGAAGAATATTCATCTAAATTAAATGCAGACGCTTGGATTGTGTTGTTTAGTTCAACGATCTCTCTATTTCTTTATGCTGCTACTAGTTTAAATCTTTAGCGCTTGTCTGAGATTATTTAGTAGTAAGGGTTATTTAAATCGCTTGTTTCTGCTTAACTAAAATTAAGGAGAGATAGGAAAATTATTCGAATGGAGTAATTATTCCACGTTGAATATTTAAAAAATGAATTGAGTTATTCTTACATCAGTGATCAGTTGTAAATTCTTGATGGTGGATATTAACTTAAACCAAGGCGTTTTCTTCTCATTTATTTCATTAAATTACTTGCATATTTATTTTAGTTATTTTTATTTAAATTATTTCTTTGATTCAAAAACCCCCTAATTTTTTGTTGCAAAAACATAAAATTAAATAATCATTCTCTGTGGGATCGACTCTTACTTACACTACTATATATTTATTTTTCCAAAGTAAGATTTTATTTTTGGGTGCTTGCAACATCACACCAAATTTTGGCGCCGTTGCCGGGGAATGATTTTAATTTAATTTTGTGCATTTGTAAATATGTATTTAAGTTAGTAATTTTTATTTTATTTTAGATTTTATTTTTCTAGTTTTTCATAATTTAATTTAGTTGTGCAGGTTCAAGATGGAATTCATGCATGATTATGCCAATGAGGTAACTATTTCTTCCCTTGAGCAACAAATTGATACCCTAACTTCTCTTGTTTATCAAATGGTTACAGGTAATGCACAACCAATGGAAGCTTGTAGGATTTGTGCGGTGGTAAGACATCCGACTAATATGTGCCCCATTCTTCAAGAGGAGCCCTATGAGCAAGTCAATATAGCAAGTGGTTTCCCTGGTCAACCCCAATGGAGATGTGATCCCTATTCAAATGCGTATAATTCAAGATGGAGGGATCATCCTAATTTTGGCTATGAGAATCCACAAACGAATCCGCCCGCAAATCAGAATTTTTCAAGCTATCAACAATACATGCAGCCATATCCCCAACAACAACAGAGACAAACAAATACTTCTGATATGTCTTTAGAGGATATGATTAAATTAATTGAAATTAATAATTTGCAATTTCAACTGGATACTTTGCAATTTCAAAAAGACATGCAGGCACGTATTCAAGAAATAAATGCGATTATTCAGCGTTTGGGTACTCTAATGGGACAAAACACAATCGATCAATTGAAGGAGCAAAGTTCTGAGCAAGTACATTCTCAAACGGTGGATAATCTCACGGAGAATACAAGTGCACAAGTGTTAAAAAGTACTAATGATGTAGAAGATCCAGAAAAGACAGTCTCTCCATCACCGAAGCAAGAGAAAGCAAACAACATTAATGAAGCAGACAATATTAATGTAGACAATGATGTTATTTTTTATGATGACATGCCTAAGGTGGCGGAAGTTGTTGAGGAAATAAATAAAGACAAGTTAGAGATTGCAATTACCAACAATTTGCAGTTAAAGGAAGAAGAAACAATTGAGCTGAAATCAGATTTGAAGGAGGATGAAGCTCCATTAAATTCGTTGCCAATGATTGTTGATAATAATGCAATAATTTTCATTCCATTTCCTGTTACTCATAATAAATTTTTATCTTTTGTTTTGCAGGATCCCATTCCAAATATAAAGACTCTCTCCAATCATATTAAATATCTATTCGTTGAAGATGGAGTAAAACATTCATGTCACGTGCAAGGGAGACTGAATCTACCGATAAAGAATGACGTGATGGATGGGGTACTCAAAATTCATGAAGTTGGAGTAACGTAGTACTTTGGCCTGCTGTCGAGCCAATGACAATAAACAAAGGCGCTGTTTGGGAGGCAACCCAAGAACTCATATTTGCATTTCTCTTCCTTTTTCTTTTTATAGTTATTTGTGCCTTTTTCGTTGCATTTTATTTTACATTGGGGACAATGTAAATTTTAAGTGTGGGGGAAGAGATTTAGGATTTTTCTTATTTTTAGGTATTTTTGTTATTTTTAGGTCATATTTTGAAAATTTTAGGGAATTTTAAAAAAATTTGAAATTTTGAATTTTGTGGGTAAATGTTAGAGTTTATGCCCTAGAGGCCAATTATTTGATGTAATTGCTTAACTTTTCTCGATATTATATTTGATTGAATAAATGATATTATTTTATTATGTTTTTATTTACTGCGTTATATAAATGTTAACATAATAAAAGTCCTTAGAATAGTGATACAAATTATATAGCTTCAAGTATGTGACTTGAACATGAGATCATATAATTACAGTTAGTATCATTACTCTTAAATGTCCCTAGTCGAGTATCATTGTTAATGGGACAACAATGATGCATTGAGACTAGTATGTGGATTGACTGATGGCCAAATCTCATTGGTCATAAATATATGAGATATTTGAGTCAATGCATAGGTACATGTTAGAGAACAATGTACTGGACAGACCCACCATGAGAATTCTACATGGAGCATTATGCAAAGTGTCATAAGAAATTCTCATAATGACAATAATGTAATGATCCTCCGACCTGAAGTCACTATATTATTACACAGGAATTTGTGTACTTTGATATCATCAAATGTCACCTTTAATAGGGTGGACAATAAAGGTGATTATTGGGTACATCATGAATCGTGTAAGGAATATGAGTGATCTAGATGGAATTTAACCCTCTTATATATTAGGGGTGATATCCATAGGCCTCTTGATTGAGTAGGACTATGAAATGCATGGTCATGCTCAAATATTGATTTGTTTCATATAGTCTACTCATTGATCAAGAAAACTCAGATTAAATTATGAAGAGTATGACACATTCCATGCCTCGAGTTTAATCAAGGATATAAGGTTAAAAGGATTAAATTACTTTGAAACATTGGTCACGAAAAGGTTGTATCGAATCACCGATCTTATTATTATTTGAGTAACAATGATGCATTACTAGATGCCGCTCGCTGTTTATAATTTTATAATATGATTTTAAAATTATTGTCGATATAATAATAACCTATTGGGTCACACACTAAGAACATATTTAAAAGGGAATTAATTTAAATTGTAAGTATTTTAAATATGTCAATATGATTGATAGTATTTAAAATTACGAATTTAAATTAATAGGATAATTTGTATAAATATGTATATTAATTAAGTAAGACTTAATTAAAATATAATATATATAAATTCGAATTTTATTTTTCTAATTAAATTAGGTTTTGGTTAATTCCTATTAACTACTATATATATGATATATCAGTAGTCTAAAATAATGGAGATTAGAAGTTTGATTTGAGATAATGGAGATTAGAAGTTTGATTTGAGATTTTTTCTTTTAAGGGGTTTCTATGTTAAATCTTGTGTTGTTCTTCTCTCTTTATTTTATATAGTTTGGTTTGCATTGACTTAATTCCTAACAAGATTTTGTTGTTAAAAATATTCGGTCCATTAATATTCATCTGAAATCACATCTTGACCCAAAATGTTAAACTATTAGGTATATGGTCTATTAAAGCATATATTTCCTTAATCTTTCTACTTATGTTTTGATGTGGAACTTTAATATCACGTGTTACCTTAACAACTCCCCCTTTAACGCGTAATCTCTTCATCCACATCAACATCTCTCATTTAATACGTGATCTCTCCATTCACATCAACATCAAGTTCTCCCTTGAACTTTAACTTCTTTTGAGCATTAGTCAATCATACTTCTAGTTGATAAGCCACTTTATTCAATATCTCTTATTTGATCTACAAAGAGTCGCTTCTGTCAAGTCCATCAAGTTTCTCTATCTGATGAGACCTATATATCAATATCTCTTATTTGATCCACCAAGGGTCTCTGTCAATCCCATCAAGTCTCTCTATCTGATGAGGCTTACCTCTTAATATCTCCTGGTTGAGCTACCAAGAGTTGTTTGATCTACCAAGAGCCTCTGTCATGCTCATCAAGTCTCTGTCTGATGAGACTTATCTCTCAATATCTTTCTTGTTTAATCCACCAAAAGCATCACCAAGAAAAGTCTAACACTTGCTCAAAGAATACATAATCCAGCAAACATCCATAACTCATTGAGCCTAAGTCATCACGTCTCTTCCTAATGATGAGCCCATATTCTTCAATATCTCTTATCATGAGTCAACCAAAAACATCTGCGAGAATAGTCCACTACTTGTTCAAAGAGTACATAATCTACCAAAAATTCATAACTCATTAAGTCTAGCCCATCACATATCTCCCTAATGATTAGCTCATACTTTTCAATATCTCTTGTCATTAGTCAACTACGAGCCTCTGCGAGAAGAGTCTGTCACTTGCTCAATGAATTATTTTTCGTCCATCATGCACAGTCCATACCATATCTATGACTCAAGCCCATAGTCATGCATATGATACAAGTTGTTGGGAATATATACTTATTTAAAATTACATCTTGACCCAAAAGGTTAACTTATTAAACATATGGTCTATTAGAATATATATGTCCTTAATCTTTTTATTTATAGTTCGATGTGAAATTTTACTATTACAAATATAGAATCACTCTAACCTCATGGTTGATCTTCTTGGGTAAGGGGTTAAATATTCCTTTAATTCGAAGCATTTTCTTTTGAATGATTTGCTTATAAAAAGATATATTTCATTCGGCATTTCTGTTCATGTATAAAAAAATATTAACGAAAAATGAGTGCTTAGTGAGTAAGCCGCACTTTCTTATCATAACTTGTGTACGATGCTTACTCCAACGAAATCAGTAAATGGGAGAGAACCTGACAACAAAGAAGGGATAAAGAATGGTAAATAAGTAGTACTTCCTCCTCTCCTTCAGAATTATAATATTAAAAATAAATTTAAAATATTTTTAAATTTAAAATTAACAATTATTTACTTTTTAAAAATCAATTTAAAATATTTTTAAATTTAAAATTAATATAATACTTTTTAAAATAATAAATCTTATAACTAATAGTATTTTTTAAACCTTAGTTTATGATATTTATAATTATATTGACATACACTAAATAAATTAAAGCTACTTTTGAGTATAAAATTGACTTTTCAAAAATTAATATTAATCTAATAATTTAAAATAAAAATAGTATTTTTTATCTATTAGCTTCAAGAGTCATGTTACTTACTTCCTTCTCTCCCTTAATAAAATAATTTAATGTACCTATTATAAATGACCACTTTAATGTATAAAATTATTCTAGAAGAAAATATAATTTTCGTTTTCTTAAGCAGTAGTACAATTTTTATTAAATGATAGAGGGATCAAAAGATACTAAAAAATATGAATTTAGTTATTATAAAGTAAATTTCATGATAAAAAAAAACCCCTCATTTTATGATACCCCCCCTCTACTTTTTCCCCTACCATCCGGTACTTGTGCTGAAGCTGCCCAGTGACATTGTAGACGAAGCTGTCAATTTGGCGTACAGGGCAGGCAGCGTCAAAACCTCCTTCAAGCAAAGGGGGATTAAAATGTGCTCGAAGTCAATAAACATGTTATATATGTGCATCAAATAATTCTGTTCATGCTCTGCTCTAACATTACAAGCATCGAAATGATATATCCCGGAAGTCATTTTTGTCTGTAGGACTACAAAGTGGCAAATGCAACTTAGAAGGCGCGGGTGTGATGAGGAATTTGTCGGCCTTTTATCACAGAACTTTCTAGAAAAATGGGGTCACATCACATCTGACCCTTTCTCCCTTCTGTTAGTCATGATATGGATTACTGAAACTACACTGATATCCCGGGTAGCCTCAAATAAGAGCATGGAGTCTTCAAGAGAAAACTATATACCATCTAATTAAATTATACATGATCATCAGTCTCCAATGATTCGTCAAGTAAATAAGGACTAGAAAAGTTTTATTTTTGTTGTATATTGTAATAATTCATCTAAGAGCATCTTCATACTCGAAACCTTTTTTTTACAAGCTCATACTCGTAACCTTAAGAAGGCAATATGTGACCCAAGCTGCAAGAGATTAAGCATGAAACCTAAAAAAGCGATTTAACGCTGGCTAAGAAGACTCACTAAATTTGAAGAAACAGTTTGGCCATAACATTTTCAAAATCACGACTATAAGCCCATAAGTTTCTCGTCAAACATGAACAACATCACGTCATTTTGTATATACTATAGTTTAACACTGAACGATGAGCATAAACAACGCATCTTTTTTATATAAATCAAATGATCAATATTTTTTTTCAGTTACTTTTTCTTGTGCTAAGTCAATTTTTTTGACTTCCCTCCTATGTTACACGGACCTGGATATAATTTTCAGTTGAACACAATATCTTGAACAATCGTAAACAGTCTGATACGAATACTCTTCAATTTTATCAATTTTTTACACTAAAATAAAGTGTCCAGTACACATATCCATAGTTGTTAGAATCTTACGTATCGCATAATACGAAATGATACGGAGACAATTCGATACTTATCGCAGGGGTAAATCAAAAATGACATCGTATCGTACGATTCGATACAATCCTTAAGATACAATACAGTACACGATACATTTTAAAAACAACCAACTTGAAAAAGTTTTCATGTATATTCAAAATACTAAAAATAAAATTTTTAAACCTTTTACCATTTCAATTGAAGAGCTTTTCTAACACAGACATATTTTATATCATTTCATGAGCCTTTAATAACTTTTTAGAGTATTTTATTTTATTGAAAATGTCATTCTATTTTTCTCACGACACTTTCTATAAATAGATATATAAATCTCAAGGTTTTAAAATACGCTAAGTGGGAGGCGAGCGGCCGAGGGGGGTTTAGGCGGGATTTTTTATTTTAAGCTAATTTTAATATTTTATATTATATTTATTTAAATAAAACAATAATATAAAATAAAATAATTTATAATAAAAATAATAAATGCCTTTGCATACACATTAAAGTAATAATTCTCTAGTAGTTTTACCTATCTACTACTTTTATGTCACTAATCCAATCCAATTTCTGGATCGATTTTTTCTATGCAATAGCACTGTTGCCGTCATGACAGTTCGGAGCATAATTAAGAGGTTGAGAGAGCAAACAGAGAGTTGAAGAGAGGCTAAGCTAACATAATGTTTAGGTTGATACTTTCTACCAAGTTTTGTATGCAAACATGGTTATTTTCATTAGCATTCTGTTTTGGAGATATTTTTTTCACCTATAAATCTATGAATATGATTGGATAATATTAATTTCACATTTGTTAGACATTTGTGATATTCGTCTTTATGGCCTTTGAATATATTTCTTATCTCTAAAAAAATTAAATAAATGTTATTTTTAAAAATTAGTGTGAAGTTTATTAAATGAAACATTTGATATTATTAATCATGAAATTATTTTTATTTGTGTAATCTTCAAAATTCAAAATTCAAAATTCAAAATTGAGGACTTAAGGAAATGGCAAAGATCACATGCTAAGTATGGCTAACATATCTTTACTGTATTAATTTTATTCATAAACAAGATTGCTATTAAATAATAAAATTTAAAATTTTAATAATTCAATTCAATATTAAAACTTAAGAAACTAAACATAAATTTAAGAATTATATTGAATTAAACTAAATATTACAAATATATCATCATTTATATAATTTGAAGTTGGTACAAGTTCAAAAATTACAACTATAATAAAATTATTCATTTGTACTTGATCTTGTTCACTTCTTGTTATGATTTAATATGCTAAACCTGCATTATGAATATAGTAAATTCTTAAAAAAATAAATATATCAATATTCATATAAATATTAAAATAAAACAATTGCACCCCAAAATTTTTGTCTAGGCCCGCCTAATCCCGCCCGGCTGCACCTAATCCCGCCTAGTCCCACCTAAAGTCTTTCCCGCCTAGACCGCCTAATGCCTTGGAGCGCTTTTTTTGCCGCCTAAGACCTAGGCGAGATGCCGCATAGGGGCCGCCTAAGCCGCCTTTTAGAACACTAATAAATCTCCACTTGTTAATTTGAATTATTCTCTTCTGTTTTATAAATTAAAGTGAATATGAATTTTCTTTTTCTCTTGTTATTTTATAAAAATTATTGAAATAATATCTAATAAATCAATTTAGAATATTTTTGTTGCTGTTTAACTTTAAACTTTATTTTTAGTCTATAATAATATATAGTCAAGCCCGTATTTTATATGTTTAAATATATATTACTATATTTTTTATTTTATTTTATTATCGTACGATACGACTCACGATACAAAACATAAATACGATACGAAAATTTTCAATAAATGATACGATTCACTATTTAACAACTATACACGTACTTGTAGGATAATTCGGACAAATTGAGAAGTCCTTGAAACATAGCCTTCCCCAAATCTATTGGGGTAATCATATAGCTAATATTGGTGAATAAAGCTAATATGATTCATTCCGTGATTATGATTCACTTTGAGTATAACATAGGTAATGCATTTACAGAGCTGTCCTAGGTGAATAGCGTATAAGTCAGAACCTATTATATACTTGAAAAAAACAGTAAGATCTCTCACCAATATACAAAACAGTCAGAAAATTGCACCAGCTCCCAATTATGGCAGCAGCCCATAAGCTTGCTGTAACCTAGAGAGAATCTTCAAGTGTCATTGTGTGAAGAATCTCCATGAAGCACATTGAAATTCTTTTCATTATAATTTAGTAAACAAATATTACCATTTCAAAATTACTGGCATAGAGGAAAATAGAACTTAATCTATAAGTCGTTGAATAAGTTGTTTCTATGTAATACATACCTTACCTCATCCAATGACTGCAGTTCATAAAGCAATTTTTAGTAGACACGCATTATATTAAAATCATTATCAACGATGTCAATTATTTTACAGTCTATGGATAATTTTTTTGATATGTCAATTATGCATGTACTATATGAAGAACGATAATTGTCAACAAACCATAATACATAAAGCATGTGAAGTTGACTCAGCAGAATGCTTCATACATATCTATGAAGATAATACATAAATAGGAATTCCATTTGGAAAAATCTAATAATTGCTAAAACAAATATATAATAAAAATAAATATGTAAAATTATAGGGAAAAAAAACAACTCATATGGCAGAACAGGATTAAGAATCCTATGTGATATATAACTAAGGAAAAGATGAACTATCAAAACTAATCAAAGAAAAAGACGGTCTGGTAATCAAACTTTATATTCTCTCTGCTGCCCATTAAACAGTATTCTAAAAAGCGAGAGGCAAAACCAAGGCAGCGGAGGGGCGCCTAGGTGTTTTCTTAGACGGTCTTATCAATTTATCTTACACAAAACATGCATCAGATGTAAATATTATAAATTTTATAAGAAAAATTATCCCCAGAAAAAAAAAATGAAAAAACAATTTTATAAGTCGCAACTAATTCATTTCAAGCATTGAAGAGCTTCAAATCCTTCAAGAGATTAATGTGAAATCCTTCAAGAGATTTAATGTGGTAGAGGACTCTTGCCTAGGCACAGCCAAATCAAGGTGGTCGAGAACTGCTTAGGGGCTAGAAGTGTAGAGTTGTAGGGCAGTAGAATTTTCAAATAGCAGAGAGTATAAAGTAAATAATGATCGTTCCAAGATGAAGGACAAGGAAAACAGATTCTATTATGACAATTACCTTCAGGGAATTACAAGGGTTCGAAATTCAAAACTACGAAGAGGAAAAGGGAGAAATGATTTCTAAGCATGTTGCATTACACAACAAATCAAAGAATATGAGAGAAAATTGACACGTATACCACTAAAAGTTGCTTCAGAGTTCCTCTACAAGCAATATCCTGAAGAAATCCCAATCCACGACTGACCTCAGAACCTATTGAGATGGCAATGTTGACAAATAAATCACCAGGCAGAACCAGACGTGAAACTTCAGAAGGAGACCTGTAGCCATTGAGAAACATAAATGTGAAATTTCAATACAACTGCAGCCAACATTAGCGTACACCTAGAGTACCATTTTTATTTACTTGTTAAACAGGCCGTATGCGTTGGACAAAATAAACTGACCAAGCATAACAATAAACAAACCCAAGCATAAAAGAGAAAGAAAATGGTAATCAAGCCGTTCAAAGAGCACAGTAGCACCACCTATAACACTTGCTGAGATCTTCTTGTTCCTCCACAAGAGCACATCAGCGGCTACACATGTAATGAAAAATAAACAGTTAAAAAGAGCTAAATCGCTGTAACCAGGATACAAAAACAAACTAGATATACATTTGCCACCCCAAAAATATGGTGAACAGGCTTTTGGCGCCCAAAAAGTTTATTGAACTTTGTAGTGACTATATTTGATAACTCCTCCCCCTGATTTCTGCTTCGAAATACCATCAGAAAGAGTTTGCATGATATTATTCAGAAGATTCTCAGATGTTATTCCCTCTGGCTGCTTCATAAGATCAGTGCAAGTCAGAGAACAAACTTCAAAGCTGCCAAAGCTTATACCTATGTGATGAATCTTTGGAAATAGCAGAGCTCATGTACTAAACGTGAGTATTTCAGCAGGACAACATCATTAATATATTATTATAAACACACTAGCAAAAAGGAAAACAAACATGATTAAGTGGCACATTATGCTCGGTCATAGGACAAGAGGCAAAATTCAAAAAACAGCAAGATTACAATCAAAAACTTTGATCAAAATCATCTTATTCAAAAATTCCCTACTAAATGTTTAGGAATATAGAAAACATTCTAACTACCTGGTTTTGATCCCTTCAATAAATATATCAAAGAGAACTAAGACAATAACAACACTTAACAAATAGCAAGCAGAAGAAACCTCCTTTTCTCCAACTTTTATAGGGAGTCCCACTTTGAGGAAATTGTAGACTTCAAAACCAAACCAAAAAGTAAGATTGTTGATAAAACTAAGAGTTCCATTCTTGTAATTAGGAAACTAAACAAGTTATATTTCAGTTCATCAGTTTCAAATAGGACTCTGATTTTAGAGTAACCCAAATATATGAAACTGTGACTCAAAACTCAGACAAAAGTAGTATAGTATGAATTCCTGATAGTGTTTATAACCCTTAAATATATAAATATTTTAGTATCATAAAGTCATGACATCAAAAGTCAAATTAAACAAATCAATGAAAATTAAAAAATACAGTTACAAAGAAAAAAATTAAAAAGCAAGAATAAAGACAGGGTTTCAAGGAAAAAGGTCACAAATCTTGAATATAATTAAAGCAAAAGACAAGGGTTTTTTTATATAAAAAAAACTTAGCCAACCCAATAGAAAAGAACATATTTGACAAAAACCTGTAAGGAATGGGAGGAAATGCAGTTAGTCATTAAAGTTAGTTAAGTAAAGGGAATAAGGGCAGCTTAGTCTTTTCCCTTTTAATAGTCAGGGCAGTAGAGTCTTTTTATATTTTGTTTCCGTTAGGAGGTGATATGTTGGTTATCCAGGAGAAGCATGTGCGTGCACATGCTCTCACCAATATCTGCGTTGGATTGAAGGCTATATGTACCGAGGTTGAACCTCATTTTTGCCATGAATGAATTACTGAGTTTTCTTCTTCCCCAATTCTTCTCTCCTTCTCTCTGAATTCTCCCTCCTTCTGTCTATTCTCCCTCCATTTCTCTTCTGTTTCTCTCAATTGCTGCATTCAGCACCCCATATCCACTCAAGTATTGAATTAGTGTTAGCTAATTCATTACAAAACCCAACAACATATTATAGTAAAACAGCGTAAAAACTCTATTTCATGTCCCAAAATCTGACCTTTCTTTCAACTCCTAAGCGGTTTCTAAATAATAGAACAAAGCCAGAAAGTAAATTCACATAAATGAAAGATATAATCTGCAGAAGTAGAATAAGAAAATTGATTTAGGCACCAATACATAAAGAGGATGAGATACTAACCAGTATTTGAAGGGGGTTTGATTCGAGCAAAGGGGGGAAAATGAACTGTTTTTGGATTCAGCCTTTTTTTTTATAAACAAATTGAGTAATTACTCCACTTCTTTTGGCCCCAATTTAAAACACACAGCCAAGAATTATTAATACAGTTGGGAAATAGTAGTCTGTAATTAGTCATTGTTACCGAGTGGCCTTTAGCCCAATGTCACCAAGGATCGAACATTAAATTACCGAACATATTATGTATTAAAAAACTTATTTCAAATTAAAGGAATTGACAAGAACGCATTGAACTATTTTTTGTTAGAAACTCAGTCTTGATAAGAAATTGCAAGTATATAAAATTTCATAATTAAAATCAATTTTTTTATTGAAAATTAAAATATATACGTTATCGATAATAAATTTACAACAACAATTAATCTCACATAAGAGAGGAATAATAAGCTCACACCTTACTCACAATTTACAAGTCTCAAGAAGTTGGTCAATCAGATATATAATAATTAATACATTATGAGAAGAAAAAAAAGTAGACAAGTCTGTATACACAATACTCAAACATAAAATTAAATATTATATTCATCTTAATCATTAAAAAATAGATCATGTCACACATTTTAATGTCATATCCTATTTTTTAATACCCTTAATAAATAAGTTGTTTTAATAAACTTAATATTTACTAACCCGTTAATATCTCCGTTTATTTTTTAAGATTATGCACATAAAATAAAAAATATAATTAATATTTTATTTAATTGATTAAATTGAGCATAAATTTTTAATTAGTCTTCTCAAATTTATTTAAAAAAGAAAAAAGAAATAAATTAGCATTTAATTATAAAGAATAATATAAAAAATTAAGTATTTAATATTTTTTTTAAATTTATAAATGATAAATAAAAAAAATAAAAAATTATCTCTAAAAAGGCAAATGGAAAGAAATAGAGGCAGTAAAAAATTAGAGATAGGTTATTATAGGATTTTTTTACCTATCCAAGACGTGGTAAGAGAAATATCTACATAATGGAGAAATAGGCCTCCTTTTTTTTTTTGGGACATGAGAATAAACCTCCACGTTTGCATAACTTGAACCCACAATTTCTTAAAAGATATTTTTTGTTTTAAAATTAAAGATATATTTTTTTTAATTTGTTTAAAAATTAAATATATATTTTTATTTTAAAACTATAAAATAACATGATATTTTTAATTTATTATTATTTTTAAATCACCACCATGACTGAACTTTTAGTCAATATTAAAATTATATTTAAAAATATATTATTATTTTTAAAAATCGTTATTTTATAAATATATTTTTAATTTTAAAACGAAAAAAATATGGGACATTTACACTTTCTAATACCTTTTTAGAAAAAATTACATTAAAAGTGCATTTTAATAATATTTACAAAAATGTTATAATTTAATGTTTTATTTTTAAAAGTAGTGCAGTTGTTGTTCCTTCAATTTAGTTACGTGATTTAGTAAATTTCTTTGCCTCCCCTACCCCCTCCCGCCTCCCCCTTCTTCCTCCAGCCTGCTCCTCCCCTCTCCCTCCTCCTCCTCCCCTGTTGCCCCCTTCCTCCTCGACCTCCCTCTAGATTTGGCCGACCCACCCCCTCCTCCCCCCTGCTCCTCCTCCTCCTCCCCCCCTCCGACTGCTCCTTTCCCCTCCTGCCTGCTCCTATTCTGCTCCTCCCCCCTCCAGCCTCCTCCTCCCCTACTCCGCCTGCTCCTCCCCCCTCCCGCCTGCTCCTTCGCCTCCCGCCTACTCCTCCCCTCCTCTGCCTGCTCCTTCCCTGCTCCTCCCCCCCCCCCCCCTCCCCCCCCCCCTCCGCGCCTAGGAATACCACAATACTGAATGTAAGTAACCAATAATATTATGTAGGTAACCAAACAATAGTTTGTAGGTAATCAAACACTAATATGAAGGTAATTAATTTTCTGAATGTGTAGTAAATAGAGGTAACCAAACACAGTATAGAGGTAACCAAACACCAGTATGGAGATAACTAATTCTTGAATATGTAGTAACTAGTTTTGGTTACCTTAATATTAAAGGCTGATTACCTCTGTATTAAAGTTTGGTTACCTTTATACTAAGAGTTGGTTACCTTATATTAAAGTTTGGTTACCTTTGTGTTTAAGTTTGGTTACCTTTGTATTGCAGGGTTGGTTACCTTTTGTATTAAGGTTATTGGTTACATGTTGTATTAAAATTTGGTTACTTTTGTGTTAAAGGTTGGTTACCTTTTGTATTAAGATTTGGTTACTTTTGTTTTAAAGGTTAGTTACTAGTTTTTTCGTGCACGGCGAGAAAGAAGGTGGAGTCAAAGTAGGATAAAAAGATGGAGAAAGGTGGGGGAGGGAGGAGGGAGGGGGGAGGCGGGAGGGGGGGATGCAGGCGGGAGGAGAGAGGAAGCGGGGGCGGGGAAGGGAGACGGAGGAGGCAGGAGGCGGGGGGAGGGAGGAAGCAGGCGGGATGGGGAGGGGGGACGGAGGAGGGGAAAGGATGAAGAGGCAGGCGAGAGGGGGGAGGGAGGCGGGCGGCAGGCGGAGGGAGGGAGGGAGGAAGTAGGAGACATGTGTCATCTTTTCTCTCTCATCTATTTTTTCTCTATCTCCTTTGCACTCTTTTTGTAATTATTTTTGTTAGTGTACTATTTTTATAATTATTTTATAAAAATTGTATACTTTTGTAAAGAACCCAATAAATATTACGAAGCCTCAACCTTCGAAGTAAGACCTAAATGGCACATCCATATGACCTATGAAAATATCGCACGCTTTTAGATAACACCTTTGGTTGAAGGCCCAAATGACTAGGAAATCTCATTCAACACAAAGGAAAGGGTGTGCAAATATTTCCAGGGTGGCACCAATCAGAACCGAACCTCCACACCCTTATCCCACATAATAAATCTAGTCTTCCAACCACCCACTGCCAAAAAATCCATTATCCAAATCTAACCATTTCCCTTCACATATCACAAAACTCTACAACTACTATAGTCTATCAAATTCTTATTTTTTGATATAATTTTTTTGCTTCGTCAAAAAAATTTACCGATTAAATTTCATCTCACTTCTGGAGTGAAATATAAATCTTAAAACATAATTAATTTAGAATTGTTACTTCTCTGACATGCTGGAGATGTCTTTATACTTATTCAAAAAAAGTAGAGTAGTTTTATGCGGATAGGAGATTTGGACCGGAAAATTGGACAGGTCCAATTTTTTTTATATATTTTATTTTTATTTTTCCTTTTGACTCCTAAAATTTTTATAATATTTATTTTAACACAAATATTTACAGATTTAGGTATAATTTGGATGCATATAAATAATCATAGTTACACAGTCTGTACAACCCTGATTATTTTTAAAAAAAATGATATTTTCACAAATTTTTTTGATATTTCTACACAGTAGGATCCATATTTAGAGCAATATCAACAGTTTACCGTTGTTATACATCTAAAACTGTCGCTATAGCTTTAAAGTGTAAATCCTACCATGTGAAAATATTAAAAAATAATATAAAAATATCAATTTTTTTACTTATATACATTCAAATTACACCTAAATTATTAGATTTTGTAAATATTTATGTCAAAATAAATATTATAAAAAATTTAAAAGTCGAAAAATAAAATAAAAAAAAGGACCCGTCCAATTTTCCGGTCCAATTCCCTTTCTGCTTAGACTTTTCCACAAAAGTAAGTGAGGGACTTAGTGATTGACATTGATACCCTTAATAAATACTCTGTTCAGACAATTATTGACATTAATACCCTTAATAAATAAGTTATTTTAATAAACTTAATATTTACTAACCCCATAATACCTCCGTTCATTTTTTAAGATTATGAAAATAAATTAAAAAATATAATTAATATTTTATTTAATTGATTAAATTGAATATAAAATTTTATTAAGTTTTTTAAAATTTATTTAAAAAATGAGAGAAAAATAAATTAGCTTTTAATTATAAAAAATAACATTAAAAAATTAAGTATTTAATATGTTTTTGAAATCTACAAATGATAAATAAAAAAAAACAAAAATCTCTCTTTAAAAAGACAAATGGAAAGAAATAGAGGCAGTAAATTAGAGATACGTTATTATAGGATTTTTTTTTAGCTATCTAGGACGTGATAAGAGAAATATCTACATAATGGAGAAATAGACCTCCTTTTTTTTTTTTTTTTTGTACATGGGAAATAAACCTCCACGTTTGCATAACTTGAACCCACAATTTCTTAAAAGATATTTTTTGTTTCAAAATTAAAGATATATTTTTTTAGTTTATTTAAAAATGAGAGATATATTTTTATTTTAAAATTATAAAATAACATGATATTTTTAATTTATTATTATTTTTAAATCACCACCATAACTGAATTTCTAGTCAATATTAAAATTATATTCGAAAATATTTTATTATCTTTAAAAATCGTTATTTTATAAATATATTTTTAATTTTGAAATGAAAAGAATATTACGAAGCCTCAACCTTCAAAGTAGACCTCAATGGCACATCCATATGACCTATGAAAATATAGCACACTTATTAGATAACACTTTTGGTTAAAGGCCCAAATGACTACGAAATCTCATTAAACACAAAGGAAAGGGTGTGCAAATATTTCCAGTGGCACCAATCAGAACCGAACCTCCACACCCTTATCCCACATAATAAATCTAGTCTTCCCACCACCCACTCTGTAAAAAAATCCATTATCCAAATCCAACCATTTCCCTTCACATATCACAAAACTCTACGACTACTACTTCACCCAATTTCTAGCACACATAAACACTTGAGGCTGCCATACAGAAGCAAATAAACTAGAAATTTTTTTTGACAAAAATAGTGTAAAAAATGGCCTCAACTTCATGTTTTTTGCACCACCATGCACTCACGAACACAGCTAGAACCCCATCACAACGTCATGTTCCAGCCCTCATCAAGCCCAACCAGATAGTCTGCCGGGCCCAAAAGCAGGCTGCACAAGAAGACGATGGCACCGGCATCGTGTCGCGTAGGTTGGCTCTCACAGTGCTCATTGGTGCTGCTGCCATTGGCTCCAAGGTTTCACCTGCTGATGCTGCTTATGGTGAAGCTGGTAATTATTTATATCCTTATATTTACCTTTTTACATATTTTTTAACAACTTGACTTCGAATCAAATCATAGCGTAGCAAAATTCATTCCACCGTCTTAATAGTATTTACTTAAGTTATTTTAACCACCACAAACTCATCAACCAAAGTTTTATCGAGAATTGCTGGGAAGAAGATGCCACATGTTTTGGGACTAGGGTGTTACGTGCTTAGTCTATAGTGATTTTTATATAATTTTTACTAGTCCATTTGATTAGAGATACATTTTATTTTTTTTTGAATGTTGATTAGGGATACATAAAATATTTGAGAATGATTTACCTTGCTTTTTGTTGCCAATTACGTATATAACTATTACTAGTAAAAAATTTAATCAGATACGTATATAGTGGACCAATCTTATAATCTTATCTAATCTCATCTATCAATATATATCACAATCGTAATTCGACAGAAAACTTTCATAGTACACTCAAATATTTTGCTTTTATAAGAAAATTTTGGTTGGTTTATTTTGGTGATAGCAAAACAAGTGCAATTCACCCTTTATGTATGACCAAGCCCAAACTTTGCAACTGAAATCAGATATGGATTTTGTTTTGTTTAGGTGTTTTATGGGAATTAATTATTCAGTTTCTCATATGATGGAATCAAACCATTGATATTGTCTGTGTATTATTTATTCAGTATCAGTAATAGGTTTATCCTACATTTCATTAAAACAATTTCTTGGATTCACAGAACAAATCTGATGCTCCCTTTTTTTATACATTGCATGTTATTTAGTGTACAAAACATGTATGCACTGAATACAGAAATTGAGCACATATAAAACTGAGTTTTGCGCGAGACGTTTTATAAATGTAACTCTAATTTTAGAAACGACGGACTAATTGATTAACATAAAATTTGGTTGATGGCAGCAAATGTATTTGGCAAGCCAAAGACAAACACAGATTTCTTGCCTTATGATGGAAAAGGTTTCAAGCTGTCAATTCCTGCAAAATGGAACCCCAGCAAAGAGGTGGAGTACCCTGGTCAGGTTCTTAGATACGAAGACAACTTTGACACCACCAGCAACCTCTCTGTCATGATTACTGCAACCGATAAGAAATCCATCGTCGATTATGGTTCCCCTGAACAATTCCTAACTACAGTAATCTTTTCTCCCTTACTCATATCACCAAATTTCATGATTTTCTTCATAGTCAAAAAAATTCAATTTCTTGATATTTTCTGATGCCCTTATGCTGAATCACATTCTATTTTGTTCTTGTACAAGTCAAATGAGAATTTTGTGTAGACTGTAAATCAAAGCAATATTAGATTAACAAAAATGGTTTTATCTCTCACTTTCAGGTGGACTATTTGCTCGGCAAACAATCCTACTCTGGCAAAACTGATTCCGAGGTAAGCATCTTAACTACATAAGGCTGCATTTAGGAAAAAAGAATGACTTCTTAGGGTTTGTTTAGCTACTAGAGTTTGTGGTGGTAGCATTTGGTGCACCAAACTCACCTTACCATTTTTGGTGTGGTGCGTTTGTGCTCAAAACATTGTTTTGTAGTTAAATAAGTTGATTCTAACAAGATTTTAGAATGTGTTTGAATATTCAAATGCACCAGACGTCCTCTAACCAAACAAGCATTTAAAAGAGTAGCTTAATATGGCTTATGAAGAAAAGAATATACAAGTTCCTAAAAGAAGCTTTTAAAGAAGTTAGAAACAAGTAAGATGAACATTAGACAAGTATTTCCTCCGTTCTAGATCATTATGAATTTTTAAAAGTCAATTTCAAATATTTTTAAGCTCAAAATTGACATAAATTTATTTTGTTTAAGTTCATACATTCATGAATATTATAAACCATCTAAAAACTACTACTATTTATAAAATTTATTATTTTTAAAACTTAAATAAATTATTTCAATTTTAAATTTGAAAGCATCTCAAATTTGATTTTTAAAAAGTTAATATTGATCTTATAATTTGGAACGGAGGAAATACCATTAACTATTATACACAGCATTCCTACAACCCATCATTTGTTTGTAAGCAGATGATATAAAAGCACGCTTATACCTCTGAAAAAATTGTTCAAAATTTTTTTTTCTGGTTTTTGGACACCATACATGGTGCTTATTTGTGGAAAATGGACTTTGAAACGTTCAGGGTGGCTTTGAACCAGACACAGTGGCGACAGCAAATATATTGGAGACTGCAACCCCAGTGATCGGAGGGAAACAGTACTACAACTTGTCTGTGTTGACAAGGACTGCAGACGGAGATGAAGGTGGCAAGCACCAAATTATTTCAGCCACAGTTTCAGACGGTAAGCTTTATATATGCAAGGCGCAAGCCGGAGATAAGAGATGGTTTAAAGGAGCAAGGAAATTTATCGAGAGTTCTGCAGGCTCTTTCAGTGTTGCTTAATTAAAGAACACTGCTGGTCTCGCAAGTAAATCAGCTTAATTAAACTTTTATGTTGTTTGGTTGAGTTGTCTAAACATTTTACCCAAAAGTCTCGAGCAATGGGGGAAGAAGCTAATGTGGATAATTCAATATTTCTTTGCATATGAAGGAACTAGCTATACTGTATAGGGATCAACTCTCTCATTCTCTCTCTCCCCCATATTACTTTCTCCAAACAAGTATTATGGGTACAATCTCCACTAAATTCCTCTTTCAGAATTGATCATCTTCCTGTAAAGAATATGAACTGTTCCCACCTCAATAATGCTTTTGATTAAGACACCTCTGGTAGTTCGGATCCTATTAACCAGAGTCCACGCACCACAAGCACAAGCAGGGACTGGTCTTTAACAATGCTGACAATCAAATTCTAAAGCCACAAATTGACCAAAAACCAATTATGATTAAACTACATTCTAATCAATACCAGTAAGAACAGTTTATATCAACCAAGTTATGAGGCTTGGTAAATGGTAACTTCAGTAGCAGCAATACAAGCTTTGAATTTTCGCCTTCCCATTATCAATAAAAATCAACAAAAGCGGCAGAATAGTACTAATAATTAATTTTGTTATAGTATTCCCTTCCGAGTCATCAATACAGCTTCATGGTACCAAAACTGAATATTATTCACGGCAGTAACAAACAAACTCAAAATTTTAACAGTGCACTCTGACATCAGTAGTTGAGTGACAAAAGTATCAGAAAGAGTAACTACGGGATAAGTTCAACCTGGGCTACCTAAAACTACTGTAGACCACTCGGTTTCTCATTTGAGCCAAGAAAAAGGTTTAGAACAGTTCAGATTTCTTGATGACCTAATTATCAACGACCTCAATTAAGGTTGTCTCATAATCACTAGGAGCCACGAATCCGTGTAGATTCATCACAGTTGCAGCCACATTGGCAAGCCCGCCATTAGGGACATCCTTACGATATCTGACACCAGGTAACAGCCCAGGGCCACCAATTGCAATTGGTACCTAGACATAAAACATACATGTAATTTATTACAAATTTAACAATAACCACCATATTACAACATGCTGTTTCCAAAAAAAAAACACATATTACAACATGCATACTGCCTTGCAGGAAAACGGATCAAGCAATAGAACAAATTTATAAATTTGATTACTCTCTAGGGAAGGACCAACAGATAGGATTAGTCGTGTGAACACATTTGCTCTCAAATTCACATATGTAATCCTAAGAAGAGCAAAGACTGAAGTACTAGCAGTAACATAGGAATATACATGTGAAATATATAAAGGAAAGCCAACCACTGTATCGTCAATAACCAGTATTTTGGGCTAGCTAAAAGCAATTCATACTCCTAATCCTAGTAATATCCGCAAGCACATCAACCCGGTAAAGGGACAGGACCAGAGGTCAACTGGTTCAATCAGTGAATCAATTAATATTTATAATACTATAAAAATGGTGAATGATCCACACCTAGTGTTAGTTGTGCGCACTATACCATCTAGTGCATCACCCACCATCCATATCATATCTCAATGGCCACGATTTTTTGAAAGCATTATAGCCTTACAGGGTTAAGGTCTGGAAGCCAATGAATTTTTTTTTCCAGCTTCCTCTCTTCTCTATCTTCTCTGTTTCAACAGATTGGAAATGGATTTGCATCGTTTATTGCTAGCATCACCCCAACACCAAATTCACCACTGTTACAAAACAATTTATCCGTCATGGTCAGAATGTGCTGCTGAAATAAGGGGGAAGAAGAGAGGAAAGAAAATAACTCCATGCCTTCCCTCTCTAACCCCGAGAAAGAACTAATTTTTTTAAATCTTGGTTGTCAGATGTGTTGTGGCCGAGTGGAGATGCACTAGATGGAATAGTATCTCTAGCTAACACTAGCTATGGATCCCTCTCCTATAAAATTGTATTTACAACTATAGATTCACCGAAATATAACCTAAGAAGTAGAAGATAGTAACCCACCACTAGTTTGTTAATTAATAATAACAAAATATTACCTTCAAACTTTCAGATTTATAACGAGACCAACTTTAAGTAAAATAAATTGCAGTTTCATCATATTGTGTTATGAAACTACATTTTAAATGGAATATATAACTAATGATACTCTCATACTCTAGACAAAAGATTTAGCTTGGTAGGGAAATGACTTCTTATGAGAGAGGTCATGGCTCCACTCTTGGTAGACTACTTTATTCAGACTTCATTAAACAATTTGTCCACGTAAACTAATCTGGGTTGCATGATTTAGCACAAAAAATGTCCAGGGTCAACTGGGTCATTTCAGCTTTCCAGCAGTCCAAAGGGCAACCCAGCCCAATCTAGGCATAGGGTAACCAATCATTACGTCCACACACAGAGCCGGGCCGATTCTGATACCACTGCTCTTCTAGTAATGTTATTCACTTTCATTGTGACAAGTAGATGCTTGGAAGCAACTGCATACTCCTAATAATGTTATTCACTTCCATTGTGCCAAGTAGGCATCTAAGGTCCCTAGTGTCATTAATCTTTCTCTTCCGATAATAGTCATTTTTCTTCAAAAAAAAGTTATCCAGGGGAGTACTTGGGGGCAGTAATTCTAAACTTAAGAGCATAAATATATTTACTGGCAGTGGTTCTAATATAAAGAGCACAAATATACTTACTGGTTCAAGAGTGTGAGAAGTAAGTATTTGAATGTTGCCATTTTTGTCAAGTAGAGGCTCCCCCTTCTTGTTTCGCTTCACCATGTCCTCAGCATTTCCATGATCTGCAGTAACAACATATATTCCACCGACTTGCTCAATTGCATCAAGGATCATCTGCACAATTGAATAAGTCAATACAGTGAGCACATCAGCCAAACTTGGTCTAACATCAAGTTGCGAAAGTTCTTTCTTTTTTTCTAGAAAAACAAGAGAGAGAGAGAGAGAGAGAGAGAGAGAGAGAGAGAGAGAGAGATAAAAGCTTAAGAAGATAATTTGGGGGAATTACGTGCTCATTCAGTGTTTTCTCATTATGCATCCTAGAAGGAATGTTCAATGTATGAGTGTGGCAAATTATGAAATATATGTGTATATCTTTAGCAAAACATGTAGTTCAGATAACACTTCATTAAGCTGAGTAGCCATCAAGCTCTTCTGAATTTTGCACAACATTATTCATCATCTTAATCGACTATTACAGCCTTCTTTCCATATAATTAACTTACACTGACAACATGGTAAGAAATGATATGAAGATGTTAGGGACCTGACAATTATTGACATGCTTGCTCCACACAGGTCGTTGCATTGAAATTACTTTCATAAAATCTTATTACACTACTGACACCACTGTAACAATTTTCTCAAAGGCATGTTCAAGTTATCACAAACAGTGTTCGTAATATTTTGCTTTCCTTATCCTACATGATTTCTTGTGTCCTACAAAGAATGCATAACAGTGTCACCAGGTCCACTTTGCTGAAACAAATTTCTATGCTGAGACAATATCATATAGAACATAGCACGTTTGTCGAACAGATGCTATGACTATCCAACAAGTCCAAAACCAGATTATATTTCTGGAACTATCATACCTTAACAGCATCATCAGCAGCTTTGCAAGCCACAATTGTTGCTTCAATGTCACCGGTATGCCCCACCATGTCACCATTTGGTAGGTTAACACGCACCTATATGAGCAAATGCCATGATAATGAGAAATCTCATCAATTTCAACCACTTTTTTTCACAAGAAATTTCTTGAAATCAATGACAAGAAGAGTGCAAATGTTACCTGGTGGAATTTACCACAAAGGATAGCGTCCCTAGCCTTCTCAGCAATCTCCAAGGCTTTCATTTTTGGTTGGACATTGAAGGTAATCCCACTGTCACTTGGAACTTCCACATACTCTTCCATTTCTGAGTTAAAATATCCCGAGCGATTTCCATTCCAGAAAAAAGTAACATGACCAAATTTGACAGTCTCACTAAATAAGAAAAATAAAAAGTTAGTTCACACTAGATAGCCTACAATGTAACGGGAAATAACCTCACAGGGTAATGTTGTGAAAAAAGGAGTCATGGAATAAAAATCAAACAGTTACAGGCAAACTTCAACTTCTCAGGCAGGTAATAAATATATCATCTAAACAATGGTCTTAGAAGGTACGTACATCCAGGAAACTCCCAAGTAATAGGCGACAATGAAATTAGAGACACTTAATAGTTCTTTAACAAAATTAATAAGCAACAAAGAAGATGAACATGTATTTAGCCAATCATAAAAACAGTGCAAAGAAGAATACAATTTCTGGAATCACAAAGTCCAATAAGGCCCAACAGGGCACTCATTAAGCCAAACCAGAGAATCAAGTCTATTATTCCCTCTTTCAATATTTACAAACTTCAAATATTTATATGTTTTGCTTTAAAAGTGTTTGAATTTGAAAGCCAAATAAGTCGAAGTACAAGATAATAAAATTATAGAGATATGTCATACAAGACGAAACATACTACAGTTTATTTTATAATTTTGTGATAAACAATAAAGGCAAAAATATAATATGCTTTTTTGAGCAACCAACCTGCATGCAAAAGTACGAACACCATTATGCGTCAAGTATTCACCAGATGTTCTGTCTATCTCTGGAGGAGAAACAAGGTAGTGACTTGGCAGCTTCAACTCCCCATCGTATTGAAGCATCCCAGCATAACGAATTTTAGGAAATCGAACTCGATCGAACCTATCAAATTTCTCATATTCAAAAGCCTTGGCAACCATAACCATACGATCTGCTCTAAAGTTGAAAGTCACCACAGCATCTCCATCAACTATAGGCCCCACAGGCTTGCCGTTTTCGTCAACAATAACAAATGGAGGTAAGTACTGATCATTAGCATTGGGCTCCGCCCTCAAAGTCTTGACAGCTTCAAGTGCACTCTTAAACTTGTATGGTGCTTCACCTAGAACTTGTGCATCCCATCCTCGTTTTACGACATCCCAGTCATTCTGCAAAAGAAACAGCTCTAATTACGCCAAGTAGCACACACTAATCAAAAAAGGTAGAATATCAAGAACAAAAGCTGATGGGAAGGACTCCCAATTATGTATCCCACGATTGATAGCATGCCTGATTCAGCATAATAGGTCAATCAATAATTTTATATTCAGGATTCCAAAAAAAATACTGTATGCGCTGGCAAAGCATTGGGCTTGATAAATATACTAGTAACACCTTTCATCATGCAGGCTAAGTTAATTTTCATGGTAGATGACCAGTGGCAGACTTGTTTCCCAAAAGTAGGATCAGTAGACTTCTTTTTAGGGTACAAGTACTATGTCAAAAGAACGCCCAAAATGGGATGGCCCCAATGTACACAGGGACAATACCAAAGCAACAATAAATGATCGACAAAACTGATCAGAGAGTACCCAGATAATCACAATACGCTTGGTAGAGGGTCATCGAAGGTCAGCAAATTCTAATTTCACAATACACCCATCACAATTTTAAGAACATCAGCAGTAACGCTTATGATTTCAAAAATCAATAGGTCACTCCAATGCTAAAAAGGTTTTAAAAAATTTAAGATCCAATTCAATTGGCCAAAAGGACAGTAACACTATGTTTGACACTTCTCAATCAATCCATTCAGATTGTCACTATAGATAAACTGATCTTCTCAAAGTTTATATAAGTTATACATGTGACCCGTAATCAGCCACTAACAATTCCACTTACAGCGTTAGAGTTATTATAGGGCAAGGATATCCCAAAGAGTTTATCAAATATAATGATATTTATCACAGTTTATCTACCTCATATCGATCCATTGTAACATACATGCGCCCTCCACCAGATGCAATCCGTGCATCAATACCTTTTTCAAGTAATTTTGAGAGATCATTCTCAAGAGTTTCCACAAAGTGTACACTTGAACCATCCAAAACATCACGACCATCAGTAAGAATATGAACGCGAATTCTTTTGGCACCACGCTCACTGGCACCTTTGAGCAACAACTGCATCCGCAAGGGAAAAAAGTATTGTAATAACTATTGTAATTACATCTTTGACCAAGGAAAATAAGCTAATATCAGATAAAATTATTATACACTTAGAAAAGATTTACCTGCAATTGGTCAAGCCGGGAGTGGACTCCACCATCACTCAATAACCCAATGAGGTGCAATGTACCACTTTCAAAAGATTCTTTAATGTATTTAAATCCATCACCTTCAAAGATTTTTCCAGACTCGAGAGCAATGTCACAAAGTTTTGCACTACACGGGAACAAATCCATTACAAATTTAGCAACTCAAATGAAATGATTCTTAAAATGTACTTTTGAAAGAAAAGATAAATCTGATCTGTAGTTCAGTGCCCAATATTTTTCCCATCAATGCTGGCTGTTGCAAATTCAATTAAAGTATGACCTAAAGAACTCCCTTATAGATTCATTTGACTCATTTCTTGATTTATTTCAAAATCATAATGAAAGCAGATGCAGACGTGCCAAAAAGTTACTTGTTTTTGAAACTGAAGTACATACCATATCTTAGATGTTACATCCAGAAACTCATGTGAATAAGATTATACATGGCTGAGCTACAATACCTGAGAAGACTAAAAAAAGGGAATCCTACTACATGAAAAACAGCTGAGTCCTAAAGTTTTTAAATCTAGAAAACTTTATATTCAGCTACAAAAAATTCACCTAGTGTAACCAGAGTTACCAAGTACTCTTATTGATCTATTGATCTAGCGAACTGAGTATTGGTACTCCCGTTCCCAAACATGATACTCTTACATACTAATACTCCAAATTTAGCGTACCGATAATTTTTTTTTATTTTGTTATCTATAATTGCAAAAAGATCGATATTCTAACTTAGTATTGGATGCTAAAACATCTAATTTGTACTAAATTATTTATACAACAAACAACTTGTCGATTCAACAAAAAAGCTTCTACAAAACTTAGTTTTATTGCATCAGATTCTAAAGAAATTCTGAACTATAAGCACTCATATATAACTAAACTAGTGTTCCGTGTTTTAACTTATGCAATGTATATCTTACCCGTATTGGTTCCACGAAACAAACCGCGTTATCATTGGTTAACATATCTAGATTCCCCATTTTCTTATTTGCTTGTGCATAGAACATGAGAACATTATAAAACATTTCCAGGAAAAGTTTTTTAGAAAGCTAGTTCTCTTCAGTGATAAAGTATACGGGGGGGGGGGGGGGGGGGGGGGCTGCTTCTAACTTTCATTTCATTCCATTGTTTTGGTGGTTGCATTTTGTTTGTTTGCCTGATGGGTGTTTATTCAAGTCTGTCATGCTTTCCTTTCAAAAGGAAAATTTATACAAATATTGTCTTGTGTCAAGCCTTGATGGAGCTTGATTAATTCAATTTTGGGAAGAAGAAAAGGAATAGACTAGAATTGAGGTGAGATAAGCAAGAACAGGACTGAGAAAATTGAAAAATAAGACTTAAGAAGCCTCAAGAGAGTGCGCTCTAGATTCAATTCATTTCATATGCATGACTTCCCTTGAGCTAGATACAAGATACATAAAGGATTATCTAAGGCTAAGGCTGATTCAGATACTCGGCAAAAGAAAACAAAAGCTCTCTATCTGCTAACTGCCATGCTGCAGTCACGTGGCCTGCTACTTCTAGAAGCTAATAACAAAATGAGTGTTCTAATATATTTCCGTTTTGACATCTTCTCACCCCACCCCAAACAAAACTCTTTACATGCAATAACCTTTAAACTCAGATCATCTATATCTTAATTAATTGTAGTGTTTTTGGCATCTCATTGAAGTAAACAGATCCATTGACTATTACATAATATATGAGTCTCGTTCAATTTACTAAAATGTTTTTTCTATCAAGATGTGAAAACCTAATATTTTCCATAAATTAACTACATAACACTTAAGAGTACAAAAAGAAGCTAACCCTTGAGCAAATATCCGTCCAGCACCAAGGGCATTGTGACCAACTTCACTATTGCCCATGTCATCCTCTGTTGGAAGCCCCACCGCAGTCCCATGAGCCCTCACCAATCTCCATTTATCAGGTGCACCCTTCAAAACAATACACATCAAATATCAATCAAGCCCATATACCATCTCTTCTCCACTTCATTCACACACACACAACAATGCCAAAATAAGAATATGCATCTAACTGTTAAATGGTTGAAGTTCAAAGGGGGAAATTTGAATTTAAAATGACCAATTTTGAAGATGGAAACTTCAAAACTTATTTAAATAGGAGTATAATGAGATTTGGGAAAGAGAAACGGTACAGTTTTAAGGGAATCCATGGTGGGTGTATCAGCAACATAGATGCAATTGTACTGATTGGGTTTGGCTTCACCCCACCCATCCAAAACCACCATAGCTATGATCTTCCCCTTTGGCAACTTTGGGTGATCCTCCAATTTCCATGAGAATCCCGAGCTACCCATTTGTCGTTTCTATATGTTTATCACACAATCTAATGAATATCCTTCACAACAACAAATCAGAAAAACAAATACACCAAATATCAGATCTAAAGCATAAACAAAACACCCACATGCATATATATACAGAGACAGAAAGGGAGAAATGAAAGAGAAACCTTGGGCGAAAGATTTGTGGATCCAATTCCAAAATTCTAATACAAACAACTGAAAAAGAGTTTGAATTCAAAGTTTTTATTTATGAGAAGAAGAAGAAAGAAGCAGAAAAATGACAACACCGCCTCCAAAGGTCGCTCACGGATTAGATTTGGACCCACACACGTGAAACTTACCGGACACAGATTTCGTGAGTGATGCGACGAATCGCGATGCGTCTAGAACTTTGTCCGTGTCACCCCCTGCTGAGGGTTCACAATTATTTTATTTTAGTTTTAGTTTTTCTTTTAAAATTGTTACACCTTTTTTTTAATAGTATTTTATTATTTGTAATTTTGAGTTTATTAAAATAAAAATATATAATTAACTTGAAATATTACATGACGATATTCTAAAATCACTGAATAATTACTCGTAATATAATATATATTTTATTATTAATTTAAAATGTAAAGTTTTTAATTTGAAAAATAAAAGTGGAAATCTTTAATTTGTAGGAGGTAAAATAAATGGAAAAAAAAATGAATCAAGCATTGGTGAAAGTTGGTTATGAAATTTCCTACTGAATAACTGCACCACAACGTGGAGAGATCACGGTCTGCAGAGATACAGTTTTCTAATGTTAATACGGTTACCATAGTTTGAACTTTGAAGGGCAAAAAGAGAAATTAGAAAAGGTTTTATATTTTTGTTTACACAAAAAAAATTGCTTTAACTTTCTTCTTGTTTTATAAATATAGATATTGGTGAGATTAAAATAAAAATAAAAAGTTATTGAATCTATATTATAAAGGAGAGAGCAGTGAAAATAACTGTCTTTCTTGAAACTCTGTCACAATTTTTTTCTTTCTATTATACTTTATTTTTAGGGGGAAAAATAAAAATTAAAAAATATAATTAATATTTTGCCTGAGTGAATAAAGTAAGTATAAAATTTTAATATCACCCTTTAAATTTTATGAAAAAAGATGAAAAATAAACAAATTAATATTTAATGCATGGATACTATAGTAAACTAAGTTATTAATGTTAGTTTAAAATTTATAAATGCTAAATAAAAAAAAAATTACTCTCTAATTAAAAAGACAAATGAAAAAGAACAGAGAGAGTATCAAATGAATACGATAATTTCACAACTTATTCTCTAACTTAATACTATTCATATATAAAAAATTAAAAAAAGAGGAAGAAAGATCTTATATAATTCTTTCAACCTTGTGTAACTATCATTTCATTTGTCAAAATATCTATTCACTTGTAAGCACATTCACTTTGAGTTGAGTTTATTTAGTATTTATAAGTTATATAACCTTTAAGCTATGTTTAATTGTAAAAATAATATTAGAGATTAAGTTATTTATATTATTTTAAATTATTTTATCTCATAGTGGGAGATTAATAATTTTTTAAATAGTCCTATAGGCTTTTTTTTATTCTTAAGTCTATTTATGTGAGATTATAATAGTCTTTCTCATTTTAAGTTATTAAATGTCTCTATAGGACTAATACTCTAACGTGAAAGAATTAATAATCACTTATCAAATTATTAAATTGTTCAAAATAGTATTAAATTAAAGTAAATAATCAAATCTCAAATATATTTTTTATAATTAAATATAACCTTAGTGAAAATAAAAAGGAAAAGGAAGGCCCATCTTTTCTGTGACGACCCCAAATCCGGGTTCCATAACCTCGAGTTTGGTTCTCACTATTCAACACATTACTAACAATTAAATACATACATTGCATTTAAATATCGCGGAATAATACATATTGGTTCCCTTACAAAAAGGTTACAATACCAGGGTCTATTAACCTTAACATAAACAGTTCCTATCATAAGGAATTACAAAAGGTTTAACAACAGTAAACACAAATTTAAGCATCTAATTAGCATGCATAAACTACTTAAGCTCTGGCCTTTCCTTTTCCCTTATCCTTCTTTGAGCAATCAGGATTATCTGAAAAATGGTTCATGATATAGCAAGAATGAGCAACTAGTTTGCTCAGCAAGTTTAGAACAATCATATAGATTTAATATATCATGAATGAATGAGAAATATCATTAATGATTCAACAATAGATATAACAATTGTGAATGAAACAGGATTCAAATTTTAATAACAGAATATTTGAATCTTAAAATGCTGAGTGATCACTAAGGACCCTGAACTAACTAGGGTATAATAGAGTTTCCTCTGACCCTTTGAGTTGTTTGGTTTTCAAGGGGATCAGCCTATTCAACCCGCTGTATATGCATTACATTTAGTCACTGGCGCCCAAAGTCGGTTTCCCGACACAAAATCCCCTAATTTAGGGTTGTTCAATTCTCAGACTTAATATAAGAAATCCGCACCCAACAATGGTTTGGATAAGCTTTTAAAAGTATTCAAGTTATTGAATTTAGAAACGTAATGTCTAGCTGAATTATTAGCTTAAGACATTTTTAATACAGTTCATGAATCAAGAACTAATAAGCTTCAAATGCACTAAGTGCGATTGTATAAACAATATGGATGTGGAATAATTTTAAATAATTAAACCACTGCAAGCTTTAACAATAAATACAAGTATGGAAACTTGTTCAACGATAATAATTGAGTAGGGTTAGAGAACTTGCCTGTTTGCTCAGCTACAATAATTGTCTAGCTTTAACTAACTTGCTTTGAAAGACCTAACATTAATAAAGTCGGTCTAATAATTAGTAAGACGTATTTCCATAACTATATGCTTAATAACGAACTTATTTACCACATAAGTACTAACACATAAATTACATTAGTCAAAACAATGTTATTAACCTTATAGACCCTCAATCATATTAGGTTAATAATTTAATAAGTTAGAAAATATTTTACTTAAGTGTTGGACACTTATTAAATCTTTAAACAACTTATTATAATTGTTTAATTAAATTCAATTTATTTTATTAACTCAATCTCTTTTTAATTACTATTTAATATTGATTTAATAGAAATTAATTAATTAACTCTAGTTATTATTTAAAATAAATAATAACTAATTGTACTTACTTATTATTTAATTATAATTAAATAATAAATAATTATTAACTTAGTTTTAATCTTATTTAATTTAATGTTAATCAACCAATAATTAACTAAGTAATTAACCTTACTTATTATTTAATTAAGGAAATTAAATAATAGTTTACTAATCTTAATCCTCTTTAATTATTATTTAATGTCAATTAAATAATAATTAATTATTTAATTAATTTTAATTATTATTTAAGGTTAAATAATAATCAAATCATTCTTATTTATTATTTAAATTAAATAATAAATTATTTGTAATATCCCAGATATTTGCAAGATTTGTAAATATGATTTTAAATATAAATTAAAGGTTATGGTTTAAAACCTAGAGTTGTAGAAGTGAGATGTGTGAAAAATGGGTGAACATTTTTTTTAATATAATGTATTTGTTAGAAATTAAATGTGGAAATATTTTAATAATGCATGTAGAGAATTTATTAAGAAAATAAATTCAATTGAAAAGTGAATGTAGTTATATTAATATATATATACACCTAATGTGTGTTTGTTAGCCCAATAAGAAGATTAGTAGATTAAATACTCAATTAAACTAATAATTTAATTAGTTTAAAATGTGAAGTAAGAAGGGAAGTCATGAAATATAATTAACTAGGTTAATTATATTAGTTAAGAGTTAAAGTTATAGAAAAACTAGAATGATTGTCTAGAATGACAATATTATGAAGTTAATTAATTAAGTAATTAACTTAATTATTAAGTTGTTATATAGAGTCCAAGTAATTTAATTACTACTAGTGGACTAGCCCAAAAGAATTATAGATGTTAGCCCAATATGAGAATATGGATATGAAGTAGGTAATTAAATAATAAAACCCAAATGTTATGTTGACTATAATCCAAGAGGTAATTAATATAAGTCAAATTAAATTAATTACCTAGCCCAAGTTATAAAGATGTGTGAGTTGTGTTGGGTAGCCCAAATAATTAAATAATGGAGCCCAATGCAAAATAAATTAGTAGCCCAAATATTGAGTCCAAATTTAAAAGTCAAATATTGGTCAATATGTTGGGAGAATAAATTCAAGTATTGTTAAGTGTAGAGAATTAACTAATGTAGGGTTAATTGAACAACCCTAGTTGGTAGATAAGAGAGAGCATTAACCAAACATTGGTTAAATGCTAGGTGGGTGAATTTGATGATGAGAATTAACTATGGATGAGTTAGTTGAATAACCCTAGGTAGTAAATAAATTAAAGATTTAACTATGCATGGGTTAGTTGTAGGAAAAATATTATAGATACAATTGTGTATGTATATAATTCACCAAGGTATAATTTATATGTAACAATGGGTTGGATGTTGTAGAGAGTTAACCACATGTGGGTTAAGTGTTGGTGATTGTTGCTTATGTTACACTTCACCATTTATGTTGCTTGTAGTCAAGTTGATGGATGACATTTTAAATATCAAAAATACAAGTATTGTACATGTATAAGTGAATATATATACATATATTGGTGTATATATATATAGATGCTTATATAATTATATAGGACATAAAAATAAAACCTTAACCAATGCTAGAGTTAAGTGTTAGTAAATATATAAATATATTGGATATATATGTATACTTAATTGTAGAGAATTAACCTTACTTGGGTTATTTGGTGGAAGATGTGTGTATGTTTAATTGATGAGCTTGAACCATGGTTGATAGTTAAGTTAACATAGGTTACAAGAGCAATAGTCTTAACCACACTTTAGTTAAGTGTTGGAGAAAGGTTGCTTTTGTTTTACTCAATTGATAACTTGTAAGCAAACTTGATGGAGGTCAATCAACATGTCAATCCAAGAGTCAATCAATCAAATAGTAATCCTAAATTAGTCTCTAATTTAACCAATGTTAGTTGATTAGTAAGAGTTAATGATGATTAAGGGTGTGCTATAAATATAGTGCTCCACACATTGGCTATGTTTGTTAGTCATTTGTAGCATTTTCTAGAGAGAAAAAGGGAGAGCTTCTTGAGAGATATAGAGAGTTACTCTTATGAGATTGATGATCCACCAAGCAAATTTGCTAGAGAATGGACAAGAGAGAGTCACAATCCAAGATCAAGTCAAGAGGAAGGAGAGCATCCATGTATAAAAGGTTAAAAAGTGTTCTAAACCTTCTTTAGTTCATTTTTATAGTTTAGATATGATTTGAACGGTTAAAATGTATTTTTAACCGATCAAAACACATTTTGATGTTGTAGAAGTCTTTAGCTATGTAATATATGTATATTTATAGTTTTATGGGTTTAACATGGGGTTTATATGTGTTTGTGATGAAAAATTTCATCAAACTCATTGAATAAATTTTTACCGACGAAAACAAATTAATCTAATACGTAGCAGCCCCTTCACGGAATTACTGTTCACAATCCGTAAGTTGGATTTATGATCCGTCAATTTTGGGTGATAGATCCATGAAATATGAAGATTCTCCAAGTTGAATGACTAAAATCCGATTTAAAATGAGCAAGATATGGATTTTCTACCAAAACACCCCATTGTTTTAGGGCTGTGCACAACAGTCCGGTTTGGAGCCAATTTCCGTGACCAAAACAAATCCAAATTTGATGTTTGATGACAGAAAAATGTAGTTCGGGAAGTTACGAATCCATCGATACCAAATAGGCCTCAATCGGACTTGTGGATTTCATTTTATTCAAGTTCCCGTCGGAGACCCCAAGTCTGAAAAATTCAAAAAGTAATCTGCCTATTTTTTCAAAAAAACCGGCCGGTTCGGTTTTTTTCGGTTTTTCATGATTTCTAGGTAGGGCCGGTTCGGGCATTTTTAGGCCGGTTCTTGGGTTGGTTCCAAAAGAGAAAATGCTTATAATTTTATAAAGAAAATTATCAAAATTTAAAATCCGAATTTTTTTGTAATTTGGTATTTATTAGAATTAATGGTGGATTAAAGCTTACTAAATTGCTAATAATTATGGGAAAATTATTTTTAATTTCAGAAAAATAATATTTGACCTATTGGCATGCTAGTTAAGTGTTATAAAATAAAATTTGAAATTTTTGAAGTGATTCACTATATATTAGCTATTTATTAGTGTATAAATAGGCTAATTGTAATATCCCAGATAATTTCAAGATTTTAAATAATATCTTAATTGATTTTATTAAAGGTTAATTGATTTCAAGTAGGGAAGTGGAATATTGCCTAGAAGGACAATATTAAGAAGTTAATTAATTAAGTAATTTACTTAATTAATAGGTTGTTATAGATGTAAGCCCAATATGAAGATATTTGCATGAAATGGGTAATTAAATAAGAGAGCCAATAAAAAATAAGTTATGTAGCCCAAACCATTAAAAGTCAAATGATGGTCAATGGTTGGGAGAAGCATTTCAAATATTGATTGAGTGTAGAGAATTAACTAGTGTCTAGTTAATTGAATAACCCTAGTTGGTTGACAAGAGAGATAACATTAACCAATCATTGGTTAATTGCTAGATAAATAAATGTGGGGTTAAGAATTAACCGTGGATGGGTTAATTAAGTAACCCAATGTGGTAGAATTAATTATAGCAAATCTAATTGGATTATATTATAAGTACAATTGAGGTATTAAACTAGGTCAAATTAATTTAACCTAGTAGTCCATATAATTTAATTTGAACATGGATTTATGTAATAATTAACCAAGCCCAATGCTTGTTTAATTAAATGTAACATAGGGTATTTAATATTAGCCCAATGTAGTAAATAAATTGAGCCCAAATCAATTAGTTGAATGAGCCAAATATATTAAATCCTAGGGTCCAATGTGGAGCCCAAATGGTAGTCAAAGTGGTGGTTAATATATATACATTGGTGTATATATATATGGATACTTATATAATGATATAGGATATAAAAATAAAGCTAAAATGGTGTAGTAAATTGATAAATCCCGAATTTTGGGGGGGCCCCACATGTGGATGTTGTGTGTGGCTTTATTTTTGCTTATTTTACACTCCAAAAGTTGCTTACAAGCAACCTTGATGGATGTCAATCAAGTTGTCAATCAATCCATGCTATAGTAATCTCAATTAAGCTCTAAATTGACTATGTTGGTGAATTAGGAGAGTTAATAAAGTATTAGCATTTGGCTATATATAGAGTGCTTCCCACACTTGTGATATGGTTGTTAGTCTTTTTACTAGAAAAGCTAGAGAGAAAGAAAATAGAGAAAAACTCTAGAGAAAAAGAAAAAAAAAGTTAGATCTTGTGAGCATTGATGGTTGGATGATCTTGGAGCAAGGTTTAAAGATGGAGGTCTCCTCAAGAGGAAGTTATCTATGTAAGAAAATTGATCATCCAAGTCTTTTCAAAGTCCTAACAAAGAGGATAATCAACAAAAGGTATAAAACCTTCTATCTTGATATTGTTCTTTGGGTATTATGTAATTTCTATGGTAGAAATATAATTTTCAAAGTCTAAATGGATAGATCCATGCTATATTGGTATATCTAGGGTTACATGGGTTTAACATGGGTTTTTATATGTGTTTATGATGAAAAATTTCATCAAACTCATTGAATAAATTTTTACCGACGAAAACAAATTAATCTAATACGTAGCAGCCCATTCACGAAATTACTGTTCACAATCCGTAAGTCGGATTTATGATCCGTCAATTTTGGATGATAGATCCATGAAATATGAAGATTCTCCAAGTTGAATGACTAAAATCCGATTTAAAATGAGCAAGATATGGATTTTCTACCAAAACACCCCATTGTTTTAGGGCTGTGCACAACAGTCCGGTTTGGAGCCAATTTCCGTGACCAAAACAAATCCAAATTTAATGTTTGATAACAGAAAAATGTAGTTCGGGAAGTTACGAATCCATCGATACCAAATAGGCCTCAATCGGACTTGTGGATTTCATTTTATTCAAGTTCCCGTCGAAGACCCCAAGTCTGAAAAAGCATAAAAGTAATCTGCCTATTTTTTTTAAAAAACCGGCCGGTTCGGTTTTTTTCGGTTTTTCATGATTTCTAGGTAGGGCCGGTTCGGGCATTTTTAGGCCGGTTCTTGGGTTGGTTCCAAAAGAGAAAATGCTTATAATTTTATAAAGAAAATTATCAAAATTTAAAATCCGAATATTTTTGTAATTTGGTATTTATTAGAATTAATGGTGGATTAAAGCTTACTAAATTGCTAATAATTATGGAAAAATTATTTTTAATTTCAGAAAAATAATATTTGACCTATTGGCATGCTAGTTAAGTGTTATAAAATAAAATTTGAAATTATTGGAGTGATTCACTATATATTAGTTATTTATTAGTGTATAAATAGGCTAATAATCTAATTAAATATTATTTAATAAATATTAAATAATATATGAAGTTATGTAATTAATTAATTATGATTTAATGAATATTAAATAATAATTAAAGGATGTTAAGATGAATAAGTTAGTTATTTATTATTTAATTGCACTTAAATAATAAGTAAAGTTAAATAAATAATTAATTATTATTTAAATTAATATTAAATAATAATTAAAGAATATTAAAGTTAGAAAGCTAATTACTTATTATTTAATTAATATTAAATAATAAGTAAGGTTAATTAAGTAATTAATTATTATTTAATTAACATTAAATAATAATTAAAGGATAATTAAGGTTAATAAACTAATTATTTATTATTTAATTAATATTAAATAATAAGTAAGGTTAATTAATTAATTAATTATTATTTAATTAATATTAAATATTGAGTTCGGATAATTAGTTAATTAATTATTATTTAATTCATATTAAATAATAATGGTAATTAAGTGGAATAAACTATTACTTAATCGAAAGAAGATTATTAAGTAATTAAAATATATTGATAATATTATTGACTAACTATTAAATGATAATAGTTAAGAATTAAATCATTATTCAATAATTAATAATGATATGTAATTAATTTAAAATATTATTAAAGGATTAATAATATTATTTAGCATTTAATTAACTATTAAATAATAATAGTTAAGAGTTAAATCATTATTAAATAAATAATAATGATAAATAAAGATTTAGAATATTATTAAAGAATTAATAATATTGTTTAACAAGTAATTAACTATTGGGTAATAATAGTTAAGGGTTGAATCGTTATTAAATAATTACTAATGATACGTGAGGATTTCAAATATTATTAAATGATTGATAATATTGATGAACAATTAAATTATTATTAAAATGATTGATAATAATGAGAAGTCAATTAAAATATTATTAAAGGGTAATAATATTAGCAAGCAATTAAATTATTATTAAAAGATTAATAATAATGATTAAGGTAAACTATTATTAAAAATAAATTAATAATAGTAATGATTATTTAAAGTGTTATTTAACAATTAAATAACATTATAAGTTATTACTAATTGATAGTAAAATTTAAAATATTATCCAAGGTGGGTAATATTATGATAGGTATCGAGATAAATGATGTGATTAAGTTAAACCAAGGGTATGGTCCATTAGTGATTAATTGGTGAATCGACCTAAATAAATATAGGGTCCAAGTTTTAATGCAGTGACATTAATAAATGTCAGAATTGCATAGTTTCGAACAAAAGATTTATGGTGTTGAATATGAAACACTGAGTCAAGTCAAAGAGAGACTAAAATATGAAATTAACCTTATTAAATAAAGGGGATGATAAGAAGAAATAAATATCTTTAAAATAAGATTTAGTATTGAGTCAAACTTTGACTGATATTGTGCACCGTTGATCTCACATACCGTGTAGGTGGTGCAAGGAACGTGAAAGATTAACGTAAGCTGGTTATACAAGTCCAGGCAAGTTTTTCAGAACGTGTTGCATTATGTGTATAATTTATAAGTTTGTTATTAAACTGTGATGTGCTCATACGTGGTTATGTGCAAAGATGTGTTAATGTGCTTTTGTGAAATAAGTTGATTTGAACTATTGATATGCGGTAGTTGATTTAAGACAATTGTTCTGCATTGAACTATATGTCATGATAGAGGCTAGGCATGAAGCATAGATTAAATGCGAGGCATGATATGCATGAGAAATGTATGTACTGCAAAGCATAAGATGCATGAAGCATGAAGCATGATTGAACTGTTTTTACGTGTTATGTGAAACTGTTAGACTTGCTGAGCCGTCGTGCTCACTCTTGCTTAAAACAAAACATTACAGAGTAGCTTGAGGAAGCCGATTACTCCGGTAGAGGCAAAGATGAAGATTGACTAACGAGTCATCAATATTGAAGCATATGTGCTTTTGTAGTAAAACCTTGCGGTAGACTAATTCATTCACTTGTGTAAGTAGATATGAAGAGTTTATGTTTTGTTGTGCTATAGATTAGCAAACTTAAATTGTTAAGAGAACATTTACAGATTATTTGAATATCATTTTTCAGACGTTGTCCTTTATGAATAAGGATAATAGGATGGTGTGATTGAGTCATTATACATATGATCTCAAATTGATTGTAATAGAATGTCGTATCATGTAAGATATGAAGACATACTAGGAATGTATAAAGATTGCGATTCTGGAATAGAAAGAGATGTTATATAATTGTAAATAAATGATTATTTAGCAATTATAATATTGTTGTAATTCATGAACAATAAGGAAAAGTAGTACTAGTGTTGAACCGGATCTGAGGTTAAAGGAACCCGGATTTGGGGTCGTCACAAGTTGGTATCAGAGCTGATAGGTTATAAACCTTAGGTAAGAGTACCTTAGGCTATAACCGTAGTAGAAGATAAGTAAAATGATAAATGAATAAACTCCGGAAGAGTTTAAGTAATAAAAGATGAATTTGAAAAATTCATATATAGAAGATTATCCAAAGATGTATTTAAGAAGATATAAGAGAGATGAAAAAGGTCATGTTGTACCTAATTTGAAGAAGTGATAGAAAATATCTTATGATAAGATTTTGAGAAGCATAAAGAAAATGCTAATAAGGTCATGAAATGATCTAGAGAAATGAACTCGTAATGAGACAGATGTGCTAAAATATGAATGGAGAGAATTCGTATTCAGTTAAGAAAATTAGAAGGTTTGTGGGTTTTTAATTGAGAACTCATATTAGTGGCTGAGTTGTGCGATTCCTTGTATGGATTTGTGCTTGGTTTTAGAACCACTTAGCTTCCTATATTAATATAGTAGTTGAGTTTAACAGTTCTTTGTATGGGCAGAGGATTTGTTCTTGGTTTAACGACCGCTTAACTTTCTATATTGATTAGTAGCCAAGTTGACCAATTTCTTGTATGGGCAGAAGATTGCGTTTGGTTTGACAACCACTTAGCTTCCTATAGTGATAATCAATTTGAACCTGGTGTCACGTTATTCGATGTATATATGGTGAGAAGGTGATTCTTTTCTCATAATATATTGGATATGTAGAGAATATTAAGATAAGTACGTGTTCTTAAAACTCATACTGATGGTAAGTTCGTGACTCATAATCGTATGGTGGAACCCCTCAGCGAATGGACGATTTTGGTCTGACTAGGATAAGTTCTTCGACCCATATGATTGTGGCAAGTACCTGAACTCCTAATGTGTGGTAAGTTTGATGAACAATAAGTATGGGTAGAGTTAAGTAGTAAGACTAGAGCTTTACCAGATATAGTTATTAAGCTGAAAAAGAATGCGAAGGAGAAATTTGAGGTATTTTGAGGTTTTAGGATATTCTAAATCTTCTAGCTATGCTAGACTTTGAAATTCTTAAAATCGTGCTAAATTCGCACTTTTGTGCTTTTGAAAAGACAAATATATTTTAGAAATCATTAATGCAGAGATGATAAACGATGGAGTCATCAATGCAGAGTAACCTAGTGTTGGATGTTTAAAGCCCACTATGGTATGATGTAGTATGACAAAGTCATAAAATGATTTTCAGTATTTTAAAACGTTTAAAGAATAGTCTATGCTAATTGTTTCAGCTAGACAAATTGATTTGAAAATATCAAAATGTATTTATAAAATCATCACACGCCATTAAAGCCATGGTGTGGGGATGAAAAGGACGGAATCCTCAACGTACTGTCAAGATGTGCGGTATCATGAAGTCATGAATTAATGACCGAATCATCAACGTACTATCAAGATTATGCGGTATCATGAAGTCCTATAAAGGAATTTTAGTTATTTTAACTAATCTGAAATAATTTTTGAATCGTAATATACGAACAGTTCAATGATGGGAGTCTTTGTCATTTATTTTGACTGGACACTTTTGGTCAGAATTGACTCAAGTTTATTATCCAATCCAAATTATTTTGAAACGGAATTTTGTAGTAAGTCTGAGGTGAACAAGTGCAAAAACAAATATATTCTGTCGGCTAAAGCAGATATATTTTTGTCGGCATATAGCTCCGACTGGCGCCTAACAACTAAGACGTTCTGCACGACGTATGGTACAATAGGCTGATCACCTAGCGTACACCTATGGAATGTTTTCAGTCATTGTGATTGATAAACACTCTTTTTATAAGTATTTACAGGGATAAATACTATTTATTCGGAATTCAGTTAATTCCATTCGGATGTTCACAGTCTTGATGACCCCTCAGTATATTATGAAAGTTTTAATGAATATTTTGATTTTCAATTTATTCTTCTGTAAGATATTGATTTTCAATTTATTCTTCTGCAAGATATTCCATTGTTCTGGAATTATGAGTTTAGAAGTATGAACTTCCTAGAAAAGGGTGGTCATAGAATTTGATGAGTAAAGAGATATTATCAGTGATGAAAATTGGTAGAATTGTGTATGAGATAATTTCGGGGACGAAATTCTTATAAGAAGGGGTGAATGTAATATCCCAGATAATTTCAAGATTTTAAATAATATCTTAATTGATTTTATTAAAGGTTAAGGTTTAAACCTAGAAGGTGAGAAGGAAGATGTGTAGAAAATGGGTAAACATTTTGTTTTAACATAAATTATTTGTTAGAAATTAAATGTGAGAATATTTTAATGATGCAGGTAGATAATTTATTTAAGAAAGAAATTCAATTGAGAAGTGAAGGTGAATATATTAATATTTATATATATACACCTATAGTTGAGTTTGTTAGTCAAACAAGATGATGTGTGAAGTAAATTAAATACTTAATAAAACTAATAAATTAATTAGTTTTAGTATGGATTAAAAAGAAAAGTCATGTAATATAATTAATTGAATTAATTATATAAGTTATGAATTAAGGTTATGAGTAACAAGTAGGGAAGTGGAATATTGCCTAGAAGGACAATATTAAGAAGTTAATTAATTAAGTAATTTACTTAATTAATAGGTTGTTATAGATGTAAGCCCAATATGAAGATATTTGCATGAAATGGGTAATTAAATAAGAGAGCCAATAAAAAATAAGTTATGTAGCCCAAACCATTAAAAGTCAAATGATGGTCAATGGTTGGGAGAAGCATTTCAAATATTGATTGAGTGTAGAGAATTAACTAGTGTCTAGTTAATTGAATAACCCTAGTTGGTTGACAAGAGAGATAACATTAACCAATCATTGGTTAATTGCTAGATAAATAAATGTGGGGTTAAGAATTAACCGTGGATGGGTTAATTAAGTAACCCAATGTGGTAGAATTAATTATAGCAAATCTAATTGGATTATATTATAAGTCCAATTGAGGTATTAAACTAGGTCAAATTAATTTAACCTAGTAGTCCATATAATTTAATTTGAACATGGATTTATGTAATAATTAACCAAGCCCAATGCTTGTTTAATTAAATGTAACATAGGGTATTTAATATTAGCCCAATGTAGTAAATAAATTGAGCCCAAATCAATTAGTTGAATGAGCCAAATATATTAAATCCTAGGGTCCAATGTGGAGCCCAAATGGTAGTCAAAGTGGTGGTCAATATATATACATTGGTGTATATATATATGGATACTTATATAATGATATAGGATATAAAAATAAAGCTAAAATGGTGTAGTAAATTGATAAATCCCGAATTTTGGGGGGGCCCCACATGTGGATGTTGTGTGTGGCTTTATTTTTGCTTATTTTACACTCCAAAAGTTGCTTACAAGCAACCTTGATGGATGTCAATCAAGTTGTCAATCAATCCATGCTATAGTAATCTCAATTAAGCTCTAAATTGACTATGTTGGTGAATTAGGAGAGTTAATAAAGTATTAGCATTTGGCTATATATAGAGTGCTTCCCACACTTGTGATATGGTTGTTAGTCTTTTTACTAGAAAAGCTAGAGAGAAAGAAAATAGAGAAAAGCTCTAGAGAAAAAGAAAAAAAAAGTTAGATCTTGTGAGCATTGATGGTTGGATGATCTTGGAGCAAGGTTTAAAGATGGAGGTCTCCTCAAGAGGAAGTTATCTATGTAAGAAAATTGATCATCCAAGTCTTTTCAAAGTCCTAACAAAGAGGATAATCAACAAAAGGTATAAAACCTTCTATCTTGATATTGTTCTTTGGGTATTATGTAATTTCTATGGTAGAAATATAATTTTCAAAGTCTAAATGGATAGATCCATGCTATATTGGTATATCTAGGGTTACATGGGTTTAACATGGGTTTTTATATGTGTTTATGATGAAAAATTTCATCAAACTCATTGAATAAATTTTTACCGACGAAAACAAATTAATCTAATACGTAGCAGCCCATTCACGAAATTACTGTTCACAATCCGTAAGTCGGATTTATGATCCGTCAATTTTGGATGATAGATCCATGAAATATGAAGATTCTCCAAGTTGAATGACTAAAATCCGATTTAAAATGAGCAAGATATGGATTTTCTACCAAAACACCCCATTGTTTTAGGGCTGTGCACAACAGTCCGGTTTGGAGCCAATTTCCGTGACCAAAACAAATCCAAATTTGATGTTTGATAACAGAAAAATGTAGTTCGGGAAGTTACGAATCCATCGATACCAAATAGGCCTCAATCGGACTTGTGGATTTCATTTTATTCAAGTTCCCGTCGAAGACCCCAAGTCTGAAAAAGCATAAAAGTAATCTGCCTATTTTTTTAAAAAAACCGGCCGGTTCGGTTTTTTTCGGTTTTTCATGATTTCTAGGTAGGGCCGGTTCGGGCATTTTTAGGCCGGTTCTTGGGTTGGTTCCAAAAGAGAAAATGCTTATAATTTTATAAAGAAAATTATCAAAATTTAAAATCCGAATATTTTTGTAATTTGGTATTTATTAGAATTAATGGTGGATTAAAGCTTACTAAATTGCTAATAATTATGGAAAAATTATTTTTAATTTCAGAAAAATAATATTTGACCTATTGGCATGCTAGTTAAGTGTTATAAAATAAAATTTGAAATTATTGGAGTGATTCACTATATATTAGCTATTTATTAGTGTATAAATAGGCTAATAATCTAATTAAATATTATTTAATAAATATTAAATAATATATGAAGTTATGTAATTAATTAATTATGATTTAATGAATATTAAATAATAATTAAAGGATGTTAAGATGAATAAGTTAGTTATTTATTATTTAATTGCACTTAAATAATAAGTAAAGTTAAATAAATAATTAATTATTATTTAAATTAATATTAAATAATAATTAAAGAATATTAAAGTTAGAAAGCTAATTACTTATTATTTAATTAATATTAAATAATAAGTAAGGTTAATTAAGTAATTAATTATTATTTAATTAACATTAAATAATAATTAAAGGATAATTAAGGTTAATAAACTAATTATTTATTATTTAATTAATATTAAATAATAAGTAAGGTTAATTAATTAATTAATTATTATTTAATTAATATTAAATATTGAGTTCGGATAATTAGTTAATTAATTATTATTTAATTCATATTAAATAATAATGGTAATTAAGTGGAATAAACTATTACTTAATCGAAAGAAGATTATTAAGTAATTAAAATATATTGATAATATTATTGACTAACTATTAAATGATAATAGTTAAGAATTAAATCATTATTCAATAATTAATAATGATATGTAATTAATTTAAAATATTATTAAAGGATTAATAATATTATTTAGCATTTAATTAACTATTAAATAATAATAGTTAAGAGTTAAATCATTATTAAATAAATAATAATGATAAATAAAGATTTAGAATATTATTAAAGAATTAATAATATTGTTTAACAAGTAATTAACTATTGGGTAATAATAGTTAAGGGTTGAATCGTTATTAAATAATTACTAATGATACGTGAGGATTTCAAATATTATTAAATGATTGATAATATTGATGAACAATTAAATTATTATTAAAATGATTGATAATAATGAGAAGTCAATTAAAATATTATTAAAGGGTAATAATATTAGCAAGCAATTAAATTATTATTAAAAGATTAATAATAATGATTAAGGTAAACTATTATTAAAAATAAATTAATAATAGTAATGATTATTTAAAGTGTTATTTAACAATTAAATAACATTATAAGTTATTACTAATTGATAGTAAAATTTAAAATATTATCCAAGGTGGGTAATATTATGATAGGTATCGAGATAAATGATGTGATTAAGTTAAACCAAGGGTATGGTCCATTAGTGATTAATTGGTGGATCGACCTAAATAAATATAGGGTCCAAGTTTTAATGCAGTGACATTAATAAATGTCAGAATTGCATAGTTTCGAACAAAAGATTTATGGGTAGTAGTGCACCCTGCTCTGAAGCCTACCATATGAAGATCGGTAGACGTAGCTAAGTCTATCCGTCCTCACCCGCTTCTCGCGGACCTCCTCCTCTAGCTCAATCATCTGACCATAAGCGGCATCCCGCTGTCTCTCCATCTCTATACGGTCCTCTATCGCCTCCTGCCAGTGTGCACGGATGGCGGCCTTCTCTGCCTGAACCTGCTGAACCTTCAGCTCAGCCTCTGCCAACCTAGTCTCAACCACTGCTAATTTAGCCTGCAGCTCTACATCCTGCTCTACCAGCTGATGAGTTAGCACCGCAAGGTGCTCCACTGAATCCTCGTACTCCTGTACCTGATCCTCCAGTCCTACAATCCTCTCCTTCAGCTCTGCGTTCTCGCCAGAGAACTGATAAGCCGCATCCCTATACTGATCCTCCATGTGCTGGTGGGTCAGATTCTGCTCCTCTAGATGCTGGACCCTTGCCTCCAGCCCCTCGTTCCTATCGGTCAGTCCCTCTATGATGTCAGCGGCAGTGGTGCCCATGCCATCAGCTGACTCCTCCTCCTCAGACTCCTCTGACTCTGCCTCATCCTCACTGTAAGGCCTCATGACTCCGCCCTAGACGGGCTCCACACGATCCCCCTCCTCAGGATCTGACTCTGGCTCCTCTACGGGTGCAGCCACCAGCGGCTGTGCAGTATCCATATGGATATCAATATAGTCCTCCTCAGCAATGCGACTCGACTGTCCGATCTCTGCCATCCTATATCATAAAACAATAACACACGTTAGTACAGCAATAAAATATATTCATTGATGAAATGAAATGATATTTTATCATGTACATCTCGGCTCGATGGATTTTCTCAATCCATCTCCAAAATACACAACATGATGAATCTCCCCGATTCATCCCCTAACGCACTCGATATGAGTTTAATACTAAGGTTATAACTTAGGTTTCGCAAATCCTAACGTTTCTAACCTACAGCTCTGATACCAACCTGTGACGAACCCAAATCCGGGTTCCATAACCTCGAGTTTGGTTCTCACTATTCAACACATTACTAACAATTAAATACATACATTGCATTTAAATATCGCGGAATAATACATATTGGTTCCCTTACAAAAAGGTTACAATACCAGGGTCTATTAACCTTAACATAAACAGTTCCTATCATAAGGAATTACAAAAGGTTTAACAACAGTAAACACAAATTTAAGCATCTAATTAGCATGCATAAACTACTTAAGCTCTGGCCTTTCCTTTTCCCTTATCCTTCTTTGAGCAATCAGGATTATCTGAAAAATGGTTCATGATATAGGAAGAATGAGCAACTAGTTTGCTCAGCAAGTTTAGAACAATCATATAGATTTAATATATCATGAATGAATGAGAAATATCATTAATGATTCAACAATAGATATAACAATTGTGAATGAAACAGGATTCAAATTTTAATAACAGAATATTTGAATCTTAAAATGCTGAGTGGTCACTAAGGACCCTGAACTAACTAGGGTATAATAGAGTTTCCTCTGACCCTTTGAGTTGTTTGGTTTTCAAGGGGATCAGCCTATTCAACCCGCTGTATATGCATTACATTTAGTCACTGGCGCCCAAAGTCGGTTTCCCGACACAAAATCCCCTAATTTAGGGTTGTTCAATTCTCAGACTTAATATAAGAAATCCGCACCCAACAATGGTTTGGATAAGCTTTTAAAAGTATTCAAGTTATTGAATTTAGAAATGTAATGTCTAGCTGAATTATTAGCTTAAGACATTTTTAATACAGTTCATGAATCAAGAACTAATAAGCTTCAAATGCACTAAGTGCGATTGTATAAACAATATGGATGTGGAATAATTTTAAATAATTAAACCACTGCAAGCTTTAACAATAAATACAAGTATGGAAACTTGTTCAACGATAATAATTGAGTAGGGTTAGAGAACTTGCCTGTTTGCTCAGCTACAATAATTGTCTAACTTTAACTAACTTGCTTTGAAAGACCTAACATTAATAAAGTCGGTCTAATAATTAGTAAAACGTATTTGCATAACTATATGCTTAATAACGAACTTATTTACCACACAAGTACTAACACATAAATTACATTAGTCAAAACAATGTTATTAACCTTATAGACCCTCAATCATATTAGGTTAATAATTTAATAAGTTAGAAAATATTTTACTTAAGTGTTGGACACTTATTAAACCTTTAAACAACTTATTATAATTGTTTAATTAAATTCAATTTATTTTATTAACTCAATCTCTTTTTAATTACTATTTAATATTTATTTAATAGAAATTAATTAATTAACTCTAGTTATTATTTAAAATAAATAATAACTAATTGTACTTACTTATTATTTAATTATAATTAAATAATAAATAATTATTAACTTAGTTTTAATCTTATTTAATTTAATGTTAATCAACCAATAATTAACTAAGTAATTAACCTTACTTATTATTTAATTAAGGAAATTAAATAATAGTTTACTAATCTTAATCCTCTTTAATTATTATTTAATGTCAATTAAATAATAATTAATTATTTAATTAATTTTAATTATTATTTAAGGTTAAATAATAATCAAATCATTCTTATTTATTATTTAAATTAAATAATAAATTATTACTCTAATAACTTAATTTCCATTAATCGTTATTTAATGTTAATTAAATAATAATTAATTACTTAATTATCCTTATTTATTATTTAATAATTTTTAAATAATAAATAATTAATTTATAAATTTTATCTCTCTTTAAGTATTATTTAATAGGCATTTAATAATAATTACTAATTTATCATCTTTATTTATTATTAACATTTAAAAGAATAAATAAATAATAAATTTATTTAACTTAACCATGGTTTAGCTAACTAGATTAATATTTAAAATATTTAAATATTAAACTTAATGAAAAATATCCTCCCCAATATTATTTTTGTATTATTATTATTTTTGTTATAATTTTAAATAAATTTTTAAATATTTAAATTAATTAAAATTAACCCGAATGGCATTTTCGTAAATAAGTTGAAAAACCGGACTGATGGCAATTTCGTAAATAATCAGAAAACTGATCGAAGGGCAAAATGGTAATTCTGCCAAGAAAAACGCGGAGGGGCATAAATGTAATTTTGCCGGAAACAGTTCTCGCGCATGGCGCGCGTTACCAGTTTTTCGGACCAAAACGGCGTCGTTTTTGAAATCCCGGAAATGGCCTCCGCGCATGACGCGCGGAGTAAAATTTCACGGACGCCAAACGACGTCGTTTGGCTCCGCGTCCTCGATGAACAGTGGCAGCCGCGCATTGCGCGGAAAGCCTTAAAAAATTTTCTTCCCACAGAACGTGAACAGTGACCAGAAAATACCCACTTTAATAAAAATTATAACATCAAGTAAGCTTTAAATGCTCAATAAAAATCCAAAAAAATTACCAATTACCTTATATTAATTTATAACATAAAAAAATAATTTTTCATGATTTAATATCATTATTTTTTTATAAAAAATTTTACATCACATAAACTACCATAAATCATAACTTTTTGTATAAAACTCCATTTTGAGTGATTCAAACTTTGTTTTTCTCATGATTTAATGTTCTATAATATTAGAACATCAAACCTAAGTTTTATAAAAATATTTTTGGACATAATTTCCAAAACTTGTTTACACACTATTAAATAAACATTTTAGCATATAAAATATACCAAAATACAAACCAAGCATATTAAACTCAAGCATGACATAAATATTACCACTACACATTAATAATCATATTAACATGTTTATACTAACATGATGATTTATTTAATTTAAAAACAACACTTTATTTAAAATAACTATTACCTTGATTTAATGGTTATTCTTCTTTTTCTCCCAAAGTATGTTGTGAAAGAAGATGACATGCACTAGCTTAGCACTCCTTCTCCTTCTCTTGCTCTCTCTCAAAATATTATGCTCTCAAACTCTCTCTAGCTTGGAAAATGGAAGAAGAAGAATGACTAACACAATGCTCCTAATTTTGTAAGTATACTTGCAAATATGATAGATACATAATATATCTAATAATTTTAGCCCATCATGCACCTATTGGATACTTACACAAGTTAACCACATTAGGTGAAAAGAAGCATGGTGCCCATGTACAAAAAAAATCAATACAAGCAATCCTTTTTAATTAAATAAATGAAAAATCAAATAATAATAATAATAATAAAAATAACACATTCTCTCTCCTCCTTCTTGAAGGCTCTCGACTGGTGACTTTTGATTTGTCCCAAAATGAGTGTCACGTTCCACTTTTAATTAATTAATAAGTTATTTAATCATTTTTCCAAGTGGGCCAATCATTGGGCTTTAATTTAAAATACCAATTGGGCTTCTATTAAATTGTTTGGGCTACTAAATTGTCAAATTTTATTATTCTCCACTTGGGCTACTAATTGACCCATGTTGGGCTAATTTAATAATTTACACATTAATTATTCAATCCATGATTAAATAAATAATTATATTGAATAAATAATTAAATATTCTAACCCATAAGTATTAAATTACTAAATGGACTAATAAATATTATTATTAATATTTCACATTATTTACATTAATTAATAATCATATTAATTAATTTATTATATTTAATTCACTCATTATATTCAATTTAATTGAATATTTAATTAATAGGAAACTTATCAATTATTTTGATATTAAAACTTTAGGGTTTGTTCACTAATTTAATAACATATTAGTGACCCCCTTTAATTAATTTTAGTAATTAATTACATAATTATTTAATCACATAATTAATTAATCACATAAAAAGATTTAAATAATCTCATAAAACTAACTCGTTGGAAATTAAATTAATATTTTAATTAATAAAAATGTGGAAATTCTAGGACATTACATTCTCCCCTCCTTATAAAAATTCCGTCCTCGGAATTGTAAAATAAGGTTACTCAAATAAAAACGGGTAATTTGTCCTCATTTCCTCCTCTAATTCCCACGTAGATTCTTCAATGGCGTGATTCCTCCAAAGTACTTTGACAGAATGAATTATCTTATTTCTCAGTTTCTGTTCCTTCCTATCGAGTATCTGAACAGGAACTTCTTCATATGATAAGTCCTTTCCGACTTGAATTGGTTCATAGGAGATAACGTGCTTGTAGTCTGGTTTGTATGGCCGCAACACCGACACGTGACACACATTGTGAATATGTTCCAATTCAGGAGGTAAAGCTACCTCGTATGCTACTTCACCCACTCTTCTCAATATTTCGAACGGTCCTATGAACCTTGGACTCAATTTCCCCTTCTTTCCAAACCTGATCTTCCCTTTCCAGGGAGATACCTTAATGAACACAAAACTCCCCACCTCGAAGTCTCGTTTCTGTCGATGTAAATCGGCGTATTTCTTTTGACGGTCTTGAGCTGCTACTAGCCGAGCTCTTATTACCTTGATAATTTCTACCGTCTGTTGAACCAATTCTGGCCCCAACAGTCGGCGTTCTCCTACCTCATCCCAACATAGAGGTGTTCTGCATTTTCTGCCATATAAAGCTTCGTAAGGCGGCATACCTATGCTCGCATGATAACTGTTGTTATATGCAAACTCAACTAGTGGTAGATGGATTTCCCAACTGCCCTTGAAATCCATTACGCAGGCCCTGAGCATATCTTCCAATGTCTGAATTGTTCTCTCACTTTGCCCATCGGTCTGCGGATGATACGCTGTACTCATTCTCAACTGTGTCCCCAATCTCTCCTGAAGACTTCTCCAAAATTTTGACGTGAAGCGCGGATCTCTGTCTGACACAATCGATACCGGCACCCCATGTCTTGAAACTATCTCTTTGATGTACAATTTGGACAACTGATCCAAACTGAACCTAATCTTGATCGGCAAAAAGTGCGCTGACTTTGTTAGCCGATCCACAATCACCCAAATTGCGTCATATCCCTTCTGTGTTGTTGGAAGTCCTACCACAAAATCCATTGTGATATGCTCCCATTTCCACTCAGGAATTTCTAACGGCTGTAACAATCCACTTGGTCTCTGATGTTCGGCCTTTACCCTTTGACAAGTTAGGCATCGGCTGACACATTCTGCAACCTCCCTCTTTAAATTCGGCCACCAAAAATGCTGACGTAGATCTTGATACATCTTCGTACTCCCCGGATGTATCGAGTATCTCGTACTGTGGGCCTCTTGCAAAATTTCCTCTCGTAATTCAGGCACTAGCGGTACCCAAACACGATTTTCAAATCTCAGCAATCCCATGCTATCAATTTTAAACTTGACCTCTTCTCCATCGGTCATCCTCTTCCGGATTCTGTCACATTCCTCATCTTTGTCTTGAGCCTCTTTCACCCTATCTAACAAGGTTGGGCTCACCTCGACTTCTATTGACTCGTTTGGACTTCTCACTTCCAACTCCATTCGAGCCATCTCTTGAACCAATTGTTCTTGATCTGTCAATATGAACAATTTCTCCCTGCTCTTTCTACTCAGAGCATCCGCTACTACGTTGGCCTTGCCGGGATGATATAGAATTTTACAATCATAATCTTTGATCAATTCCAACCATCTCCGTTGCCTCATATTCAGCTCCTTCTGTGTGAAGATATACTTCAGACTCTTATGGTCTGTGAATATCTCACATTTTTCTCCGTACAGATAATGTCTCCAAATTTTAAAGGCAAACACTACCGCTGCCAGCTCCAAGTCGTGGGTAGGATATCCCTTCTCATAATCTTTTAATTGTCTGGACGCATACGCAACGACTTTGCCGTTTTGCATAAGCACACAGCCAAGCCCCTTGTGCGATGCATCACTGTAGACCGTAAAACCTCCTGTATCGTCTGGTAAGGTCAATACAGGTGTTTCACTAAGTCTTTTCTTTAACTCCTGAAAACTTTCCTCACACTTCTCTGTCCACACGTATTTCACCGTCTTTCTTGTTAAGTTGGTCAACGGTGTTGCTATCTTTGAGAAGTCTTGAATGAACCTCCGATAGTAACCCGCTAACCCTAAGAAACTTCTTACTTCTGTCGGCGTCCTTGGTTGCTCCCAATTCATTACCGATTCAACCTTCGCCGGATCAACCGAAACTCTCTCCTTGTCAATAACATGACCTAAAAATTGAACTCTTTCCAACCAGAATTCACACTTTGAAAACTTAGCGTACAACCGCTCCTTCCGTAAAACCTCCAACACCAATCTTAGGTGTTCAGCATGCTCCTCCTCCGTTTTGGAATACACCAGAATATCGTCAATGAACACGACTACAAATTTATCCAAGTATTGCTTGAATATTCTGTTCATCATGTCCATAAATGCGGCTGGCGCATTCGTTAGTCCAAACGACATCACCAGAAACTCATAATGCCCATATCGAGTTCTGAATGCCGTCTTGGGTATATCCTCCTTCCTGACTTTCAACTGATGATAACCAGTCCTTAAGTCAATCTTTGAAAAGTACTTCGCCCCTTTCAATTGATCGAAAAGATCGTCAATTCGTGGTAACGGGTACTTGTTCTTAATTGTCACCTTATTCAGCTCTCTATAATCCATACACAATCTCATCGATCCATCCTTCTTCTTTACAAACAGCACCGGTGCTCCCCATGGAGAAACACTTGGCTGAATGTACTTATTGTCTAACAACTCCTGCAATTGCACCATCAATTCCTTTAGTTCTACCGGAGCCATCCTATATGGTGCTTTCGATATCGGTGCTGTCCCCGGTACTAAATCAATCACGAATTCTATCTCCCTGTCCGGCGGTAAACCCGGCAGTACATCTGGAAAAACATCCGTAAACTCCCTAACTACTGGTATTTGCTCCATCTCGGGACTCACCACTTGTGTGTCAACCACATGAGCCAAATACCCTACACAACCTTTCTTCAATAATTTCTTGGCCTGCATCATCGTCAGACAAGAAGACTGTCTTGACGATTTGCTGCCATAAAATACGACCTTAGACTTATTCGGTGTCTTAAGGTGTATGCACTTCTTCTGACAATCAATTATCGCCCCGTGGTTAAACAACCAATCCATCCCAAGTATTACATCAAATTCCCCCAGACGTATTGGAATTAGATTCACATTTAATTTCTGACCTCTGATTTCAGCACAACAATTTCTATGTATGTACTCTACCGGAATCACTTCTTTATTAGCAACTTCTATGTTCATTGAGTTTTCTAGTTTGTCCCTAGGCAACTCTAATTGTCTAGCGAAATCATCAGACACAAATGAACAGGTAGCACCCGAATCAAACAATACTTATGCATTTATATTATTGATCGGAATAATACCTGACACCACGTCTTTTGACCCCACGGCATCTTGCACCGTCATATTGAACGTCCGGGCTGTCGGCTTGTTCTGTGGTACCGGTCCCCCGATAGCCAATTTGTTGTTATTGCCCCTGTAGCCGCTACCCCCGTCATTCTTCTTCTTAGGGCAATCTTTTATCAGGTGGTCAGATGCTCCGCAAGAAAAGCATCTCACTTTCTTTGGAAGGGGACAATTTGGAGAAATATGTCCCACCTGCCCACAATTATAGCACGTATTCTTCCCTTTCCTGCACTCCCCGAAGTGGTTCTTTCCACATATATTGCATGCTGGCTTTTTCTGAACACTTCCTTGTTGATTCCCCGAGCTCTTGTCGTTGCTGCTGTTGTCCCATTTGCGCTTGTTGTTGTTATTGTTGTTATTATTCCCCCCACTGTTACTGTTCTTGCTTCCCCCTTCATTTTTCTTTTTGTTTCTCTCCTGGTTGTACTTGGTTAATGCGTCGCTTTCTCCTTCAGCAATGATTGACTTCTCCAACAAAGTTGCGAATGAGTCAATCTGCAGTACCGCTACCTTGTTGAATATCCAAGGTCTCAATCCATTTTCGAATCTTCTGGCCTTGCGTTCCTCCGTATCCACTTGATGTGGAGCGAACCTGGCCAGCTCATTAAATCTTGCCGCGTACTCAGGTACCGACATGTTTTCCTGCTTCAGTTCTAGAAATTTCACTTCCATCCTACTTTTCATACTCTTCGGGAAATAATTCTCATCGAATATTTCCTTAAATCTTGTCCATGACACCACCCCCTCGCCAGCCCTATTCTGATTGGCTTCCCACCAGAAATTGGTCTCTCCCTTCATCATATAGGTAGCAAAGATTGTCTTTCAAAAATTTACATTATTATACTGGTTTCATCTTTTTCATTTCATTATTTTGTATCTTAGGCAATGTTTAGCTAAAAATACAAGTAATTATTTCAACACGCATATAAACATAAATTCAACTGCATTTATACTCATATGCTAAAACAGGAGTGCGTAGCACTTTACATCAAAAGCATACTGCTATAAATGCTTCTATCCCAGAGAAGCTACAAAAGATGGGATCTGACATATCCTACAACTTCCTAGAGTTGGGATTTAGTGACATATTAACCCTCTAATAAAACAAAAGTTGGGTTCTACTGCATCTATTTACATACGAAATTAGAAAATAACTACTACTACTACTGACTGCGCATCCCCCTACGGATCGCGTCGTCATACTCCTCATCCCCGATGGCCATCACCACACTCCTGCTGATGGTGTTCATAGACTGGCCCTCCTCAGCTGGGTAGTAGTGCACCCTGCTCTGAAGCCTACCATATGAAGATCGGTAGACGTAGCTAAGTCTATCCGTCCTCACCCGCTTCTCGCGGACCTCCTCCTCTAGCTCAATCATCTGACCATAAGCGGCATCCCGCTGTCTCTCCATCTCTATACGGTCCTCTATCGCCTCCTGCCAGTGTGCACGGATGGCGGCCTTCTCTGCCTGAACCTGCTGAACCTTCAACTCAGCCTCTGCCAACCTAGTCTCAACCACTGCTAATTTAGCCTGCAGCTCTACATCCTGCTCTACCAGCTGATGAGTTAGCACCGCAAGGTGCTCCACTGAATCCTCGTACTCCTGTACCTGATCCTCCAGTCCTACAATCCTCTCCTTCAGCTCTGCGTTCTCGCCAGAGAACTGATAAGCCGCATCCCTATACTGATCCTCCATGTGCTGGTGGGTCAGATTCTGCTCCTCTAGATGCTGGACCCTTGCCTCCAGCCCCTCGTTCCTATCGGTCAGTCCCTCTATGATGTCAGCGGCAGTGGTGCCCATGCCATCAGCTGACTCCTCCTCCTCAGACTCCTCTGACTCTGCCTCATCCTCACTGTAAGGCCTCATGACTCCGCCCCAGACGGGCTCCACACGATCCCCCTCCTCAGGATCTGACTCTGGCTCCTCTACGGGTGCAGCCACCAGCGGCTGTGCAGTATCCATATGGATATCAATATAGTCCTCCTCAGCAATGCGACTCGACTGTCCGATCTCTGCCATCCTATATCATAAAACAATAACACACGTTAGTACAGCAATAAAATATATTCATTGATGAAATGAAATGATATTTTATCATGTACATCTCGGCTCGATGGATTTTCTCAATCCATCTCCAAAATACACAACATGATGAATCTCCCCGATTCATCCCCTAACGCACTCGATATGAGTTTAATACTAAGGTTATAACTTAGGTTTCGCAAATCCTAACGTTTCTAACCTACAGCTCTGATACCAACCTGTGACGACCCCAAATCCGGGTTCCATAACCTCGAGTTTGGTTCTCACTATTCAACACATTACTAACAATTAAATACATACATTGCATTTAAATATCGCGGAATAATACATATTGGTTCCCTTACAAAAAGGTTACAATACCAGGGTCTATTAACCTTAACATAAACAGTTCCTATCATAAGGAATTACAAAAGGTTTAACAACAGTAAACACAAATTTAAGCATCTAATTAGCATGCATAAACTACTTAAGCTCTGGCCTTTCCTTTTCCCTTATCCTTCTTTGAGCAATCAGGATTATCTGAAAAATGGTTCATGATATAGCAAGAATGAGCAACTAGTTTGCTCAGCAAGTTTAGAACAATCATATAGATTTAATATATCATGAATGAATGAGAAATATCATTAATGATTCAACAATAGATATAACAATTGTGAATGAAACAGGATTCAAATTTTAATAACAGAATATTTGAATCTTAAAATGCTGAGTGGTCACTAAGGACCCTGAACTAACTAGGGTATAATAGAGTTTCCTCTGACCCTTTGAGTTGTTTGGTTTTCAAGGGGATCAGCCTATTCAACCCGCTGTATATGCATTACATTTAGTCACTGGCGCCCAAAGTCGGTTTCCCGACACAAAATCCCCTAATTTAGGGTTGTTCAATTCTCAGACTTAATATAAGAAATCCGCACCCAACAATGGTTTGGATAAGCTTTTAAAAGTATTCAAGTTATTGAATTTAGAAATGTAATGTCTAGCTGAATTATTAGCTTAAGACATTTTTAATACAGTTCATGAATCAAGAACTAATAAGCTTCAAATGCACTAAGTGCGATTGTATAAACAATATGGATGTGGAATAATTTTAAATAATTAAACCACTGCAAGCTTTAACAATAAATACAAGTATGGAAACTTGTTCAACGATAATAATTGAGTAGGGTTAGAGAACTTGCCTGTTTGCTCAGCTACAATAATTGTCTAGCTTTAACTAACTTGCTTTGAAAGACCTAACATTAATAAAGTCGGTCTAATAATTAGTAAGACGTATTTGCATAACTATATGCTTAATAACGAACTTATTTACCACACAAGTACTAACACATAAATTACATTAGTCAAAACAATGTTATTAACCTTATAGACCCTCAATCATATTAGGTTAATAATTTAATAAGTTAGAAAATATTTTACTTAAGTGTTGGACACTTATTAAACCTTTAAACAACTTATTATAATTGTTTAATTAAATTCAAATTATTTTATTAACTCAATCTCTTTTTAATTACTATTTAATATTGATTTAATAGAAATTAATTAATTAACTCTAGTTATTATTTAAAATAAATAATAACTAATTGTACTTACTTATTATTTAATTATAATTAAATAATAAATAATTATTAACTTAGTTTTAATCTTATTTAATTTAATGTTAATCAACCAATAATTAACTAAGTAATTAACCTTACTTATTATTTAATTAAGGAAATTAAATAATAGTTTACTAATCTTAATCCTCTTTAATTATTATTTAATGTCAATTAAATAATAATTAATTATTTAATTAATTTTAATTATTATTTAAGGTTAAATAATAATCAAATCATTCTTATTTATTATTTAAATTAAATAATAAATTATTACTCTAATAACTTAATTTCCATTAATCGTTATTTAATGTTAATTAAATAATAATTAATTACTTAATTATCCTTATTTATTATTTAATAATTTTTAAATAATAAATAATTAATTTATAAATTTTATCTCTCTTTAAGTATTATTTAATAGGCATTTAATAATAATTACTAATTTATCATCTTTATTTATTATTAACATTTAAAATAATAAATAAATAATAAATTTATTTAACTTAACCATGGTTTAGCTAACTAGATTAATATTTAAAATATTTAAATATTAAACTTAATGAAAAATATCCTCCCCAATATTATTTTTGTATTATTATTATTTTTGTTATAATTTTAAATAAATTTTTAAATATTTAAATTAATTAAAATTAACCCGAATGGCATTTTCGTAAATAAGTTGAAAAACCGGACCGATGGCAATTTCGTAAATAATCAGAAAACTGATCGAAGGGCAAAATGGTAATTCTGCCAAGAAAAACGCGGAGGGGCATAAATGTAATTTTGCCGGAAACAGTTCTCGCGCATGGCGCGCGTTACCAGTTTTTCGGACCAAAACGGCGTCGTTTTTGAAACCCCGGAAATGGCCTCCGCGCATGACGCGCGGAGTAAAATTTCACGGACGCCAAACGACGTCGTTTGGCTCCGCGTCCTCGGTGAACAGTGGCAGCCGCGCATTGCGCGGAAAGCCTTAAAAAATTTTCTTCCCACAGAACGTGAACAGTGACCAGAAAATACCCACTTTAATAAAAATTATAACATCAAGTAAGCTTTAAATGCTCAATAAAAATCCAAAAAAATTACCAATTACCTTATATTAATTTATAACATAAAAAAATAATTTTTCATGATTTAATATCATTATTTTTTTATAAAAAATTTTACATCACATAAACTACCATAAATCATAACTTTTTGTATAAAACTCCATTTTGAGTGATTCAAACTTTGTTTTTCTCATGATTTAATGTTCTATAATATTAGAACATCAAATCTAAGTTTTATAAAAATATTTTTGGACATAATTTCCAAAACTTGTTTACACACTATTAAATAAACATTTTAGCATATAAAATATACCAAAATACAAACCAAGCATATTAAACTCAAGCATGACATAAATATTACCACTACACATTAATAATCATATTAACATGTTTATACTAACATGATGATTTATTTAATTTAAAAACAACACTTTATTTAAAATAACTATTACCTTGATTTAATGGCTATTCTTCTTTTTCTCCCAAAGTATGTTGTGAAAGAAGATGACATGCACTAGCTTAGCACTCCTTCTCCTTCTCTTGCTCTCTCTCAAAATATTATGCTCTCAAACTCTCTCTAGCTTGGAAAATGGAAGAAGAAGAATGACTAACACAATGCTCCTAATTTTGTAAGTATACTTGCAAATATGATAGATACATAATATATCTAATAATTTTAGCCCATCATGCACCTATTGGATACTTACACAAGTTAACCACATTAGGTGAAAAGAAGCATGGTGCCCATGTACAAAAAAAATCAATACAAGCAATCCTTTTTAATTAAATAAATGAAAAATCAAATAATAATAATAATAATAAAAATAACACATTCTCTCTCCTCCTTCTTGAAGGCTCTCGGCTGGTGACTTTTGATTTGTCCCAAAATGAGTGTCACATTCCACTTTTAATTAATTAATAAGTTATTTAATCATTTTTCCAAGTGGGCCAATCATTGGGCTTTAATTTAAAATACCAATTGGGCTTCTATTAAATTGTTTGGGCTACTAAATTGTCAAATTTTATTATTCTCCACTTGGGCTACTAATTGACCCATGTTGGGCTAATTTAATAATTTACACATTAATTATTCAATCCATGATTAAATAAATAATTATATTGAATAAATAATTAAATATTCTAACCCATAAGTATTAAATTACTAAATGGACTAATAAATATTATTATTAATATTTCACATTATTTACATTAATTAATAATCATATTAATTAATTTATTATATTTAATTCACTCATTATATTCAATTTAATTGAATATTTAATTAATAGGAAACTTATCAATTATTTTGATATTAAAACTTTAGGGTTTGTTCACTAATTTAATAACATATTAGTGACCCCCTTTAATTAATTTTAGTAATTAATTACATAATTATTTAATCACATAATTAATTAATCACATAAAAAGATTTAAATAATCTCATAAAACTAACTCGTTGAAAATTAAATTAATATTTTAATTAATAAAAATGTGGAAATTCTAGGACATTACATTTTCTCTTCCCAGCTAAGGCTGTCAACGGGTCGGATACGGATCCTGGGTGATCCGGATCCGAATCGATAAGAAATTATCGGATTCGAAGCAGACCCGATAACCCGACGAATCTCAGATATTGAGGACCAAACCCGAATTCGATAATACTCCTATAACCCGATCCGATTAAGCTGAGTATTAAAATGTATATATATCATAGTATTAAAATGTATATATATGTATTAAAATCTATTAAAAATGTATATATATATCATATTTTAGAATGTATATATATCATATGTTAACGGATCGGAGTATTATCGGGTCGGATTTATATCAATCCGAATCCGATCTATTTAGTTATCAAATAATCAGATCAATCGGGTTTCAAAACTGGATCCAAATCCGGATAAACGGTTCGGGTCGGATCCGGGTCATGACCCGCTCCGTTGACAACCCTATTCCCAACAACAGAGTACGAATGAGTAATTTACTTTTGATTGAGTTTTGTTTTTTAGAAGGACTTAGGGCATTCTTTTGATATTTTCTTCTTTGTTTAGCGACATGCCACCAGTTTATGTCATATTTAATATGTAATTATTTATTATTTAACTATGATAAATAGGTATATCAATTTTTGATTCATCATCTGTGTGTATTTAATAATCATAAAATATACTAATCGTTAGGGGTGTCCATCGGAATCGATTTTTTCGATTTTTTATCGAACCGATACTGGCGGTATCGGTTTTTTTCGGTTCGATTTTCTCGATTTTTTTGTAATAATCGGTACTAGTAATGGTTTTGGGTTTTTGTAAATTCGGTATACCGAAAAAACCGAAATAAATAATTATTATTATTTATAAATTATTATTATTATTTGAAAATTATTATTTATAAATTTTAATTCTATATAATATATGCGGTTTTACCGAAAAAATCGAACCGATTTTGTACCGAACCAATAATTCGGTACTGATATCGGTTCTTGATTTAGCGGTATTTTTAGTTCGGTACCGGTTCGATTTTTTCGGTTTCGGTTCGGTTAAAAACCGATGAACACCCCTACTAATCGTAACTGATGGTATTTTATGAAATAATTTTTGCCCAAAAAAAATTACCGCGGCTCTAAAAAAATTACCAAGCTAACGATTACCTTCACTTTGTTTCTTTATATATTAGCATAGATATAAATTAATATAGATATAGATCGGACTTTTACAAATGAATGATTTTTACTCGTTCAGATATTTTTTCTAGATGATTAGAAGACGTTATCGGACCAATCTTTAATACCCGAACCCATTAAAAATTTGTTATTGGTTCATTTGCTTAAAGCCCATCGATTACACTAACATATTTAAAATGGGTTTATAAAATACAAGAGCCTATAAGAGGTTTTATTATTGACGCTGAATATTGTCTACAGTCGACCTTTGTCTTATATATTTTTCTAAAATCATGAATATTTAATTTAGAAAATTGAAATTTTTACATATAAAAATAATAGTTCCGTATGAATCTCTCTCACATGAATATAGGACTCACTAACTATCTATGTGAGAGGGACCGTGTGAAAATATAAATTTTTTTCATATAAAAATATCAATATCCTTAATTTAAACCATCTAGTTTTTGCTTGTTTGCGTTTGGGCCGACTATTATGCATGTAATACCTTACAAACTATATTATAATAAATTAATAATATATTATGTTTGGGTGGTTATAAAGAAATAATTGTCTTTGTGAGGTATTGAATTCTTGACTTGTGTCGTCTCAATAATTTATTAATAGCTTGTTACAATTAAAAATGCGAGTTAATTTATAGGAGATAATTTAGGAATGATTTAGAAAATAAAAAAATGGAATATTATTTTTCAAACCTCAAGTGTTGCAAACCTTTAAGAAAACTAGTTTTTTTTTCCTTTATATCCTTTTATAAAATAGATAATTAACATAACTAGGAGTCGAGCTATCCCCTTTTCAATCTTATATATCTCCAATAACATTAAAGCAGTACTTTCAAACTCTGGGCTTGTTATATTTGCCTGTCTTTCCAAACAGTTATTTTTTTATTAAGTCAATTTGTTTCAACTAGCCAAAATTAGAAGGGGCCGCAGGAACACAAGTGCTTCACCATCAGCCATAGGCAAATATACCAAAATAGCTTCTTTCCTTTTCCAACATATGCCCGCCTAGTGAAGTTATTGTGATCCCAATCTAAAGGATAATAAAGAGGTATTTAAGGGTCTGTTCAATGACTTATTTTAAAACTATCTATAAGTTAAAATATTTTTAAAATTATTTATAAGTTAATTTGATCAACTTATAAATTATTTCTAAACATTCCCTTATTAATCAAAGTTGATATCATAACATAGTGGTAAAGTCTCTCTTTTTATTGTATAAAGTGTAACAAATTTAAGCATATCTCGATAAAAAAAAAATTAAATTAACAATAATTATATATAGATTAAAGTTAATTTTTCCCTAAGGACTGCGTTTGTAAGTTTGGATGGATGAGAGGGAAGGAAAAGTATAAGAGGGGAAGAAATGAGAAGAGATTATAGTCTTTCTTTGTTATGTTTGTGAGTTTTGAAAAGGAAATAATGCAGTGGAATTTTAATTAATTTTTTATTTATTTGTCAGTTTAGAATTATGGAAGGAAAGAAAAAATATTCTTATTTTTAAACTACACTATCACTGTATTACCCTTACATATTTTACTATGACTGAAAAGTACAAAGAGTATGGTTGATAACTCCTTCATCTACATTAAGTCCCTCCAACAATAATTAATTTTTCACATAATTATTAATTAATAGATGGTGTGTTATTAATTATTATTACTACTTTGTTATGTTGTTTTGATTTTGATGTTTTGAAGTTGATTTGTAAAAAAAATAGAATATATTTATATCTTGATTATAATAATTTTGTAATCAATATTGAGATAGTTATAAATTAACTATTACAATTCATTAATTTATTATTTCTAAGATAATTTATATTACCCGTAATTAATAATATTTTTAAGATAATTTATGTTATTCATAATTGTAATGACTAAAATTTAATTTTAAAATTTAACAATTCATAAAATAACTTAAACCACTAATAGTGAACTTTTTTTTACAACTAAAATAATAAGAAATATATATTTATTATCCCATTTGAGACACCAATTAATTTATTACCGATTGACATCGGTAATGTAATTAAGGTGCATTTTCCAGAGGCAAAGTATTATTCCCTTGCTAATTGATGAATTTCCTTATATACTGTGTTTATAATAATTGAGAGTCATATTAGTGAGGGACAAAATTATCATATTATTTATTTTATAAGGTTATTTTTGGTAATATAAAATATTTCATTTTCTCATTTTTTTTCATTTGATAAGTTATTCAGTGGTCCTGAGGTAGGACCACGTAGTGTCCCAAGAGGCCAAGACCATTCACATATTATCATTTCAACATTTATAGCGATCATAGAATAATTTTTCTTTCCATCCTTTCAAATCCTCCCACGAGGAAATATTGAGCCAAAAATTAAATCAATTCTATCATAATTCCTTCCATTCCTCCCTAAAAAGAACTCACAAACACGAGATTAAGAGTGATTTTAATTATTTTTCCCCCCTTCCCCTCAAATAAAAGCTTACAAACATAGTATAAGTTCCCCTTATTCGTGGTATTTTAAAATACTTTACTTATATTCATAGTTACTCATGTTGTCTTGATTAATGTTTTAAGAGAAAACACATAGGTTAAAAAAATGTAAATCAATGTTTTATCTGATTGATTAAATTTGGTATAAAATTTTAATATTATCATTTTAATTTTTTTAACAAATTAGCATTTAATACTTAATATGAAAAATTAAGTCATTAATTAAAATTTACAAACTTCTGATAAAAGGAAGTAATTTATTTATTTTTAAAAAGGTAAATAAAAAGGAATGGTAGGTATAATATTAGAAAATATATATTAATGTTGTGTTTGTGAGTTTTGAGGGATAGAATGGGAAGAGAAAATATAAGAGGGGAAAGGAATAGAAGGGATTATAGTTTTTCTTTGTCATGTTTGTGAGTTTTAGAGAAGAAGAAATATGATGAGATTTTAATTAAACTTTTTATTGTTTGTGAGTTTAGAAGTAGGGAATGGAATGGAAAGACCCTTACATTTATAAATATAAAAAATTATATATTTTAATAATATCTATCAATTAGAATTATTTTGCTTAGTCTTTTTTTTTTAATACTTTATTACACACATATATATGTGTGTTTGTCTATATATATATATATATATATATATATATATATATATATATATTGACTTACTTATATTATATTTATTTTTGTTAAAAAAAGCATAATTGTAATTTGAATAATCGCAAAAATTTATTTCAACAAGAAATTAAAAGAATACAAAAATTTAAAACAACGAGAGTGTCACGTGCTCTTATAATTTCTTTAAATATAAATATACATATATATGTTTGTGTGTGTATATAAATAAATAAATAAATAAATATATATATATATATATATATATATATATATATATATATATATATATATATATATATATATATATATATATATATATATATATTCAAATTAAATGTATATGTGTAGTTATATTGGCTTTTAAATTCAGGATAAAATTTAAGTAATTGTTTGAATTAAAACAATTCTTAAATTGATTTCACCTTAGCACCAAATATATTAAAAGGTATATAAAGTAATGTATAAAATTATAAAATTGGATAGTTATGATTTTAAATATATCGTACAAGTTGTATGTATATCATAAAGTGTAAATTGTACTTTTATAATTAAACTTTAATTTAAATAAACTTTAAATACACACACACACACATATATATATATATATATATATAACTATTACAAATATATATATCATATATCCAGATAAAAGGTTAGATACCGTGGATTCCTCTGGGACCATCCTTGGCCATGAGGCCCATGACTTTCTCCCGCTGCGCCAATACCTGTTCAAATGAAAATACGTCTATAACACCGACTTGACTGACGAGTTACATGACTCAAAAATAAATAATTGATAATTATGTTCGTGAGGTATAAAATTATCATATTATTTATTTTATAAAATTATTTTTTATAATATAAAATATATATATATATTTTTCTAAATTCTCTTACTTTTGAAAAAAAAATCTTAAGTTAAAAATTGAATTAATTTTACCTCTAAATCTCTTTTATTTTTTCTAAAAAAATTCACAAAACACAATATTTAAAAGAATTTTAATTATTTTTCTTTTAAATAAAAACTTACAAATACAGTATAAATGACTGATAAATTATGATAAATCACCGGTCTAGTAAAAAATAAAATCTGACTAATGAGAAAAATAATAAACTCACACCATCCATGATAATAGAACCACAAACCTAAAGTATATAAAGTGGATTAGAATTTAAATAAATAAATTGTCTTTGTTTAAATTAAATATCTATTCACAATGTCATTTTCACCCTCACCTAAACACTTACAATGTCATTTTCATCCTCATCCATACACCTATAACGTCATTTTCGGCCTCATTCATACACCTACAATGTCATTTCATCCTCGACCATACACCTACCCATTATTTTAAGCACTCGGAAAGCCCAAGTTCACTTCCCCCTGATTTTGTCTTATTTAAATTTCAAATTTCAATGGAGCCAAACAGACAATATCGCTCTCGCTAAAATTTTCAGTAATAAATGCTGAGAACAATCTAGGGTTTAGGTGCTGGTAAAATTCAAGCAGTCCAATCCACAGATGATATGCTCTTGGCCCGAATTCTTAGCATTTCTGCACCGATCGACGATGGGTTGTTTGTTCGGTTGTTTCGGAATCAGAGATGATCGCCGTCGTCCGTCTGCTCATCTCATCTCAGAACAACCTCCGGCTAACGCCAGAGTATGATTTAATACTCTCTCTTTCCGATTTTTGGTTCTTGGTACAATCTGGAGAAGATCAGTTGAAATCCTCAATTTATCTCTCTGTGTTTTAGAAATGTTTCCTTTTGTTTTCTTAGCATTTGCTTTTGCTATCAGGAAGCTGTGTTACATCGAAATCGGAAACGGCTAGGGACTCTACTTTCTGAAGGTAGCTCATTTTATAATTTTTGGTTTGATTCTAGATCTTGTTCCTTAAATTTTCAACGCTATCATTTCTAATGGATTATAATACGATTATTGCTGTGAATTTATGGTTAATATTGTCTAACTGTTCTATTTTTTTTTAATCAAATTGTGGATTTTGCTTAATTCTTACTGATATTATATGTGTGTATCTTTTCTTTTTGAAGAAAAAGATGGTTCATTATGCAATGAGAAGCATTATAATCTTGTGGAGAATTCAGAACCGGATTATGATTTCAGAGGACTCAAGGATGAGGTCAGTTTTTGTTATGCAAGCTCAACTGGTTCAAAATTTGTTCTATAGTCACTATATTAAAAACTGAGCTTAACAAAGTATGCAGACAATGAACAAATCATTGTTCTTTTCAGCCTGATCAGAGTTGTTACATTATGTTTTATCTTCTTTACTACAACATTGGATGAATACGTATTTCAATTTTAGTGTCCAAACTTGAGGTTATTATTATTTTTCCATTGCATTATGGGTTTTCAAATGGGATCTGTTCAATGGAACTTAGATTCTAGGTTAATTTGGAATATGAAGATTCTTTCTCTTATATGATACGAAGGCTGGTTAGAGTTATAATTTATTATATATTTGTTTTATATAGTTTGTTCGAGAATAGTATGTACTTAGGTGAACGTTTGCACTTCCTTGTGGATGTTTTAAGGCTTTGTATATTAGTCTCCGTTAATTGTAGGTTAAGGTCATCGTTTTGATTTCACATAACAGATGTTGTGAGATAAATAACAGAAAGTGTATAATTTATGTTAGAGATTAGAAACTTAGCTTGATACAGTCTGCTTTCTATTTTCTAAGTTCTAAAAGGTGTCACATGTTGAAGTTAATTTTCACTTTGATCTTGTGCAACTTTTGTTGCTTGACAAGTTTATCTTGTGTGGGCATTAATGAATTGCATAGCTGTCAATGAACTCATGCCACTACATAATGAATATATGTGCTACTAGTATCATATAATGTTTTAAGCAGAAAAGAATGTATGAACTTGAAGGTATATGATCCAATGATGGTATAATGCATGGGAATGTGGAGTTCCGTTGGGAGGGAATCACTTGAGCAGATTATTATTATTTTTTTATTGGTAATCTCTTGTGTTTGGTGTGATGGGTTCATAAGCATTTTTATTTTTGTTTTAAATGGTTCAGTAATAGTTGTATAAAGTTTTATTAATGATGATTAGAAGATAGAGTGGAAGCTTAAGTAGAATGATGTAGATCCCATCTTGAAAAGTGGGTGGTCCTAGATTCAAATATGAATTAGTGAGTTATGAACTAGGAAGGTTGATTCTGTCCATGAAATTAGGATAGTAAGTGAAACATCTCCTTTTTTTCTTGTTTTTATTTTTGTTTAAAGTTTAATTGGAAATTCACTTTGGTACATACATGATTCCAGGATTTTTTTTAAAAATTTTGAAGATGGGGAATAATCTTATGAGAGGATTCCACCCACCCCCTTGGGCAAATGTTTACCAAGATATAATCCTGAAATCTACCTTTTATAGTTGTGGAGTAAAACCAGAGAAACATCGTAAAGCCAAATTCATTAATAAATTGAAAAACATACAAGAAATGTTTGTTATCTTCTTTTGAATTTAGTAGGCTAAATATTTAGGTACATAAAGGGGTCTCTATTCAAGTGACATAATTGATTAGTATGTAAATTTTTTGATCTTTTTGAGAATAGTGTAGTTAAGCACTTTAAGAACTATGAACATTAAAGTCTTTTGTTACTATGTTGCATTACTACTTGCGTATTGCTCTTCAAGTTTAGGCTGAATATGTTGCAATTTTGTATAGTAACTTTTGAGTTGATTTGACTTATTGCTCAACCTATATCTATTAAAAGTTTAGTCGATCATAATACTCTTTGGCAAAAAGGCTTAAAGCATGCAGTTTTTTTTCTTCCTTTTTCCTTGAGGTAGTGTAGTGCTTAAATGTTTTGCTACCTCCCTCCCTAAGTGGTTTTGTTTTACTTTTTTTTTTTAAAATCTAGTTTCATTAAATTAGATAAAATTGAAGTAATGAAATTATAGTAATGAAGCTTGCTATTTTGTCTATTTGGTGGAATCTGACCCTTTCCTTTTGATCGGGATGAGGTAGTTGCCTCCTAGCCGGAGGGCAGATCTAATCAGAGTTTCCTTAGGTAGCCACTGACCTACAGTTATTCTTAAACTTTCGTGCTTGGCTTGGACGAGTATAGTTCATTAATTTGAATTAATTAAACTTTCTGATATCCATAGTACTTTGTAAGAGAAATTGGAACCAACCCATCTTAATCCATGTCAATCGTCAAACAAGGCCTGCGCCAACTCCCACTACCATCTCTCTTCAATCTATCCCAACTCCTATTCTCATTACCGCACCTCCACAAAACCCTTAGAATCCCTAGAACCATATCTTGGCAACATGTTATTGGGTGGTGATCTTGCTTATGGGGTCAAATCAATAAGTACTAAGAAGAAAAATTTGAATATTAATCTCACTTCATATGACTTGTTTAATTCTTTCGAAGTCATTGGATCCTTTTTTGCTTTTAAGAATCCCCTCCCATTTTCCACTCTGTCCTTTTTTTTTGTAGTGAGAAATCGATGAAATGACCAAGTTGCGGGATTGAGAACTACTTTAAAGGAAATAATGGAGGGGTCACCTAAAGTTTATCTTTGACGTCCTAATCCTAAGCTTACCTCCAACCTCCAATGTGTGTGTAATTGACATCTTGCTAGCTTCAACTCTAATGCCTGGACCTAAGCCTTGTTTGAAGGGAACATAAAGAGACTGGTCCCACATGAAACAAAACAAGGATGATCTGACGGCTGATGGTTGGACTTCTCTTTGTTGGCTACAACCATTGCATTGCAGTTTTTCGAATGAAGTTTGTAGTTTTACTTTGCATGACCTTGTTTTGAATAAGATGTACAATACTTTAAGTCCTTCTAATAGACGATTTTCTGCCATCTTTTGCTTTCGTGCTAGAAGCACAAACTTCTTTCAATGGCAAGCGAAGCATCATTTCTTTCATATGCAAGTTATCTCTCTTTGTGAGAAGCTTCTCATTGTCCTTGATGCCCCTAAGAACTATACTATACCACTAGGGGCGAGTTATACGAGCCTGCCCAATTGATTGGTTAGTATAACGACCTACGGGGAAGTTCTGTTTGTTTGTGTCCTAAATTCCATCGCCGCTGCCATCTAGTTCACCAGTACTACCAAGATGTCTCCTGCTTACGTTACTGTTGCTGATGGTTTTATTATCTTAGACCACGAAGACCTCAATTGTGCTTCTAGTTTCCATTAATCATATTGATGATCTTTCTGTCAAGATTACCGCCTTAACTTAGTCCTATCATCATCTATATAATGGAATTCGTCATTTATTGTCAGTTTTTTCAGGATTTCCCTTGGTTAAAATCGGAAGAAAAAGATTGAAATGAAAAAAGAATATGTTGGTATGCTTGATGTACTAGCCAAGCCGGCTCCATCGTCTACAATATATGAGGGATTCACACTTGCCTCAGATAGAAGAATAACGGATTGAACAAGACAACTAGGAAGGGAAGCCTGGCATAGATATTGATTTTTAGTCGTGGAGTTTTTCCTATTTTGGCTTTTAAGCTGTTGGTTTTGATCAATTAGCCAAGATTTTGACCGGATACGAAATCACTAGTGCTCGATCTAGTGGTATTTTTATGGGAATTCTATCTATCGCTGTAGGATCCATATTTAAGATCATTGGCTAGACCTTTCTATAGATCTAGTGGCTTACTTGTCTTCCTCTTATTCCACGACCGCTCGAAGCGTCAATGGTGCCTTTTCGGGCAAGCAATCGAAGTCGATCAAGCATCGGAAGCCAAATGTGTTGTGGGCAGGAAGAGCCGCACTCGCACCTCCATTAATCTTTGATCACTAAAAAGCTTTAATACTTTAAATGAGGCTCATGACATACCTAAAAGGATTGGGCCAGACACTTCAAGAAATTGAATTTCTTTGTCAATATATCCTTACTGTCTTGCGAACCTTGCTTTAAAGCTTTCATGTGGACAATTGAGAATGTCAATAGACATTAGACCTCCTTTTTTTTTTTTTTTTCTGGAGGAAGGGTACATGTCCAGCTTAAACAGAAGACAATTTTTGGACCTTTATGATTATGATCCATTAGGTGTCCAACAGTCCAAGCTAAAGAATTCCTTCAAGAATATTGAGTCGAACTCCTTTAGAGTTAAGAGAAAGAAATTTATATTCCAACAATCTTTATTTTAAATAACCCTATCACAGCTCGTGAATATTGGCTTCTCATGGAAAAGTTATTTCATGATCAAGATGCATTCTTCGAACTTAGGATCCAATTGAAGAACCTTAAGTCCACCGTTTGAAACCATTTCGCGGGAATCACTACAAGTCTTAAGCCAGAGCACCCCCTCAGGAAGAGGAAGCAATAATAGAGCGAATATGTCAAAGAATGCTCCACCACAAGTTGCCAAAGCACGTTTAGCCAATCACTGCTAGCCAAGAATCTCATTATTGACCAAATCGGGGAATTCTTTGGCAAATAAAAAATCTATTGTTTTAACACTCAAAAAACCTAGAAAAGAGGAAGAGACACTAAGACAAGATCTAGGTTACCTTTAGTTCTTGAGTGAAGGAATGGAAAGACGGTAGACCGAAAACATTCTTATGGATCAATGGGCGGTGCCGAACTTTCATACAAAGGCTATTGCTTCAGTTTTGCGCCAACTTAGATATTCAAAAGTAAATATCTGCAATATCTTCACTCGAAAGTGGGTAGCCATTAAGGAAAGCGGTTGTTGGATATTTGGTTTGCACTGGTTCTGCCCCACCCCTTATAAGAAGTATTGGTGAGAGGGAAAGCGCTTTTGCCCTTTGCCCAACTTGAATTCTCAAAACTTTTGTTGCTCTATCCTTGTAAGGGTAGAGAACCTGTTGCTATCTTGGATGTGCTATCGGAGGCTCTTTACTGAGCGAGATCTAAAGAATTTACCAAAAGGGCTTCTTCTAATTAGGAGAGTCAGCAAGTTATCGGAAGCGAAACATTTGGCTCCCCCTTTTCATTTTCAATTTTTTTTTTTTCGTTATACTTAGGTGCAAAAATCCGAACTTTCGACAGAATATAAAAGAGGACCACATGCCTGTATAGAAACCAGTTAGAGGGATTGTTAGATAGGCTCATTCAAACTCCAACAATATAAAAAGTGAAGAAAGCCTGCGGAGATTTAAGAAGCGATACCAAACCCATGAGTCTAGTTTTCTACACGAGAGGATCTTCTTGGTGACACTGACAACAACCAATATAACAACCCTTATTTTCTTCTAACTTTCTTCACTTCAACTATCAACTCTTACTTTAAAGAAAGAGATTTTTCAAGTTATAAGTAAATAGTACTTACACTTATCTGTTCGTTATTTGGCTTGAAATGGTGGCCCAGAAGTTTCCTCCTCTCCCAGCAAGCAAGGCGAGATCACCACTTCTCTCGGTAATGGACTTCTTTGAATTATTCCTTAGCCTTAGACGTCCTTGCATAGATTCACGAACCTTCGATAGACAGAATCATTCGTTCTTTCTTTCCTGAATTCAATTAGGGGTCCAATGTGAAGTGAGATTGCCCAGGAGCTAGGTCGTCTCTGTGCATACTAACAAAGGAGGACAAGTCACCCCTCATTTTGGGTGAGTATACTTGAGAGTCCAGATCAGGAGCATTCGTTGACAAAAAGATCACCCTAAGATGATCATCTCATGCCTATTGAGAATGAATTAAATCATATGGTTATATTTCTCAATTTTTTTGATTTTCTCCTACAAAACCAAGATTGAAAAAACTGAAAAAATAAGTCATCCACAACCACTAATGAAAAATTTACCTCTAAAGTGACGGTAGGCCCTTAAGAGTACCCTTTCCTCCAACTGCGCTTAGTCGTTCAAACATTTGCGCATCAGATTTATTCATAACTTTCCTCCCCGACGGTCTAAACTAGGTATGGTATGAACTCGATTGAAATGGGGATCAACAAGAAAAGGCTAGGTCAAGTAGCCTTCCATTGACTCTACTAATTTGCCGCCTATTAAGAGAATAGATCACGTTCAAGCGGTCTGCCTTTATTCATTTATATCAGTTGCCATGCACGACCTAGGGCTTTGCCTACCTCTCATTCGTCATCCATCCTTGACTTATATTAATCTATGTCTTGAGGGGACTAGTGACCCTCCTATTTGTTAATGGGGAGATCCGATGACAAACTCCATGGATCGAGCCCTTTCCTTTCTCCTATTAAAGTGGGGTAGTTGGCATCAACAATCTCATCGTTTGAGTCCCCGGACGAAGGTGAGACCAGCCTTAATATGATTAGCAAAGTTGAAATGATTGATTTCTTCGCCCCTACTGAAGATTTAAAAAGCGCACTCTCTTTCAAGATAAGAAGTAAGTATAAAGGTAAGTATTATATCCCCTCCATGCATCAAAAACATGTTTGAAAAAACCACTAGATGTTGATCCCACGCATCGTACTTGCATTAACTCCCCGTGGCTAGTAGGAGGAGGATCCATAGTACTTGCAGCCTTCCAGACTTCATATTCATCATTTTTTAAAGCGGGGGGAAGGGATATTTTTTCTACAACGGAAAAAAAAACGGAGCAGATTTGACTCGGCACAACCTAACGATACATCCAATACCAATGATCCCACTACATTAGGACCCTTTCGACGTTGCACAAAATCCATTACTTTATGTTCAGCTAGCACTAAAAAGGCGACTCCTAGTAGAAGTGGTAGAATTATTCCAAGTATTTCGGCTGGAACAGCTATGTACATTTTTTATTTTCTATTAACTCATGATCTGGCCTGGTCGACCAAATCATGTTATTGAAGGATGGGAACTTTTCTCAAAAAACGAAGGGGAAGGCAGTCTATTCTGAAGTCAGCTTTCAGTTAACATTCCTTGTGTAATTGAGGTTTGAAATAAACTAAGGAAACTCGCTCTTTGTCCTATCCATCCAGATTCAGGAATCAGATGAGCTTTTATGGAAGTAAATGTTTTCTGCAGGATATGATTTTGATTGGAAACAGTTGCTTTATGGATTACAATTTATGTTTCTTCCTTCTTTAAATATAAGCTGATATGATTTTCTGTTTGTCCTTATATTCTTTTTATTTATTTATTTTTCTTAATAAATAGTACTGTAATATCTTTCATTTAATGGTCAAGACATACAAGCCTATGCTGAATGTCTGTGCTGATTTCCCACTTTCTCGATTTCTGTGAAGATTAGGGATTGTATAATATAGAAATTTATTAACTTGATTTTATTGTTAAACATATTTTCGAACCTTGTATGGATACCTATGGCTCAGAGTTTTATTACCGTTGTTTGTCTTGATATTCAGTAAAATTTAACTGGGCCTTTATCTTGCCCTGTTATATAAACAACAGTTAAGTGGAGTCTGAAATCTGAATCTATGACTGGAACTGCTAGTTACTTCTATTGAACAAGCCATTTTTGTTTTAAAATATATGCAGGCCAAGTTCCTCAAAGCTTGTGGAACATTACCTGAGACTCCTACTGAAATTCGAAAAGCTTCAAAGATATTGGAGGGTTCACCCTATAATGGAGATTCAGAATCCTTGAAATTCCATTCTTGGCTTCCCAACACTTCTATTCAGAAGCTCAATCTGGAGATGCAAGCTGAACAACCTCCTACTCCTATTAAACTTTGTGAAGAATGTGTAACTGGATCAGGTTCTTCGGCATATACACCTAGCAGGTAAACCTTCCAATTTCTCTGATCTGCATGAATTTAAATGGTGTTGATTGTTAGTTTACTCTTAATACTAACTGGCGTAGAGAGGATTTTTAGTGAATAATTGAATACGTTTGTGTTTTTGAAATGCATCCTACTTTTTTTTTAATTTTATTTTAATGTACTTGCATTTCACATAAAAAAGTTGCAATTTTTTTTTGACAATGGCATGATTTTGTGTTTTGTAGCTGTATAACAAGCGGACAAATTCCAGCAAGGATTTCTACCAGTTCTATTGAGGATAGTGGCGCTGGTAATTTTGGCATAGGCATTCAGATTCATACTAATCAGAATGCTAGTGTGCAATGCAGAAACAAGTCTGTTCAGTTTGACTGCCAGTATGATGCGTCTACATTTTCATCAAAAGGCTCTTCACCTGAAGTTTCTTGCCAAAGCTCAAAGCGATCTGAATCAGCTGGTAATGAAAGTGTATCAAAGCCGTCACCTTATCCAACCCCACTAAAATTAAGTGACGATATGCAAACACCTGGAACTGTTTTCCCATCATATGTAAGAAATATGGGAAATGGGAAGGATCCCAGGATCAGGTCTCAGTACATCTACTCAGTTTTGAACCCTGGTGATAATATATCCCAGTGGAATGTGTTGAAGGAAGAAGATTCCAAGTCCAATCAACAGTCAGGTCACTTGATAGAATCGATTGAGCAGGCTGATAAAGCAACCCCTAACTCAGAAGTGGGGATGATAGAAGATTCAGTTGAGAAAGAGTTGAAGATGGAAGCAAGCTTGTCTTCTTGGCTGAAGCCATTGCCAACCAATCAAAATGGCAAAAATCAGCGGGCTGTATCCTTTTCTAGTGAAAATGGTTATTTTGGCAAATATAATGGGGATCGGCCTATCCTTGGGATGGTTGCTGCTCACTGGAATGAAGATGAACCTTCTCGTATCTCGCCAAAGTGGTGGGATGGGAATGGAATCCCAAATTCAACTACCAAGTACAAAGAGGTACTCCCTAGTTCTGTTTCTCTCTTTTTCCTAACCGTGAAAGCTGCAAAATAAAAAATGCTGATGCCAATGCCCTGTTTGCAGGATCAGAAAGTGAGTTGGCACGCGACACCTTTTGAGGAAAGACTAGAAAAGGCATTGTCTGAGGAGACCTCTATCTCTCAGAGGTATGTCATGTTTCTTTCATTGTTTGCTCCCTTTCCGGGTGCAATTATGTTATATTAGTTGGTTTGTATTATCACTTTTGGGCTCCTTTTTTGAACACCTCGTTATCTAAAAGGTCGGCATGTCAGTCTTAGTATTTAACAAGGGGCCTGCATTGTGTTCAAAATTTAATTTTTCTTTGATCTAAGGGAAACATGATGATTTTGTCTGTGGCTAAGCTATGTCAAGCAATTCGCATTCCATCACAAAGAATTAGTGCAGTAATTAACCGAATAAAGATGAACTCGTGTTTTTTCCCCAAGGCTAATACTTGTGCTTAACAAAAGTACTCAATTTTTTATTATCCTTGGCAGTAGCACTTGAAGCTGCTAAGTCAAAAGTTTATGATGTAATGATTGGTTGTTCCTCAACTTCTAGTTAGTATCATGTTGTTTGGTTTACTAAGTTAAAATATTAAGGTCATACCCAGTGTGCAAGGCTTGGCATTCATATCAGGTTTCGTTTCGTTTTTTTTACAGGAAGAAAATTTTTAGTGGGACACCACCTATAGACTTCAAGGAAAATGAGGAATGTGATACTGCTCTATCTCAGCTGAAGTCCTCAACTCATTTCAACTCAGTGGTTTCATGTTGATGTATACGTTTGGAATACACCATTCTGTTGTAAGTCTGCTTATGAAATGTAGTTAATTCAGTTCTTTTCTCTGGACTTAGATTTGGACGTTGAACTATGAGATATGTTTGTAACAAATTCTTAAACAAATTTTACTCATGGCAATGTTGATCTATGCAGCATGAGGAATACCTCGCATTGTAAATAAGTAAAGATTTACATTAACGTCTCGTGTTTTTGGACCTTTGTTAAATTATCATTACCGCCTGGTATGCATTTGTTGCTTATGCACAAATATATGCGTAGGTTATATTACATGTCGACTATTTTTATACATACATAACATGGGAAGTGGTCAAGTATTCGAAACCAGGAAACTTGTGCCTTTCATGGGTATTTGGTTGAGGAAATAAATTCCATTGAAACTATATGATGGAGAATTTTGTGAGAATGAAAATTTGAAGGTTTGTCCGGGTGAATGGTAGGAAACATGGAGGTCATTTTAAATTCAAAATATTTTAACACCAACGGCTATGCCAAGTAAATGAAAGACTTTCACTCCTAATGAGTCATGACCTATGCAATCCCAAATTTTGAAGTTGAATCCTGACTTGGTGCTTGAATAGTTGAACATGATTTTGGCTCATTTGAATCCAAGCCTCTTCCCCCTCTTCCCTCTTTAGCCCAGCTGAAAACTTGTCGATAAAACTGTATTATTAGCCGCATTTTTAATCAAATATCAAATAATATTTGATAGTCTAGTCTAGGAAAGATTGTTACGGAGCTTAGAGAAAAGCATCTTGTTGCACCTGATTTCTTTTGTAGGGAGGAGAAATTTCAACCCATGACTATCTTTGGGCTTATTGGGCTCGGGTTTAGATAAATACCCATCAATTCCTTTGTTTTAACTTATAGGATATTTGGGTTTTTTTTAAGAATTGGGCCCTAGTAGGTCTTGCTGCCCGAAATAATCCTTAACAATTCTTCCTCGTAAATACAAACCTTTAGTTACAAGGGTAAAAATGTAAAATACATTGGTAAACATGAAAACTGGCGACTCTTAGACCGAGTGTCGTACTCACGACGGGAGGAGGGTAAAAGTAAAAAAAGTAGTTCTGGCTTTATGGCTGATATTGGTAACAGATAGATACTCCGTTATTCATAAAATTATGGGCCTCAATTATAAATTACGGAAAGTACAAGGGCTACTACAGTAATTTCTGCCAAAGCCCTAGCTACATAAGTCGCTATTTGGGCACCGATTCCATCAGATTCAGAGGGGCTGCGTTTGCAACTGTTGAGATAGGAAATTACGAAGGAGAAGTTTCAGCGAGCTCGAAGTGGCAAATCGAGAATATGTAGAGGAAAATTGTACATTTGATGAATTCTCTAAAGGGGAAATTCAGGTGATTATTGAAATATAGTTTTCAATCTGAAATCTCAATTGCTGCTCGTTCCTGCTTCTCTCTTTCACACACATACACACATACTGTCTCTCTCTCTCTCTCTCTCTCTCTCTCTCTCTATAGATCTTTCTCTCTTCAGTTGTACAAAAGCTCCCCTCTGGACCTAGTGATGATGTGCTTAGAGCCCTGAAGGTTCTTATTTCTCTAATTTTTGTTCTACCCTTCTATCTTTTCTGTTCAAATTACTCTTTTTTTAATTTAATTTAATTTAATTTATATATATAGATCATAGTGGTTATGGCGTTACGAGACACGGCGATAGATAGTTGATGCTAAAACGATTCGACGCGACGTCCGCTATATATAATTTATATATAATTTATTTTATTTTAAAAATATATTAAATAATGAAATTTTATTTGTATTAAAATTTAAAATATAATAATTAATGTTTTGAAATATAATTAAAAATATAATTATATAAATACTTAACAAACAAAATTCAAAAATAGACATTGAAAAACTGTTTTAGTGACATTGTCGAAGTAGTTATTTTATAGCCACAGATCTAAAGTTTAATTAGAGCGACTCGTTATTAGCCAAACGAGTTTTGCGTATTTTTATTATATTGATATGGACTAATGCTATTACAAAAGTTATATACACACAATAAAGTTATGCATAAAAAAAAGTTATGTACAACTAATATAATAAAAAAGAGATAAACTACATAAAATAAAAATTGCATAAAAAAAAGTTAAAATGATTTAATCTCATCTATCAATATTTTTTTGAACAAAAATACCTCAATACTTCATTTCTTCTATAAATAGAAAGCTTTTTACTTACTTATCAAAACTTTTCAAAATTCTCTTGCCTACATCCTAACCAAAAACTTTCAAATTCTATTTCTAACATATTCTTGCGAAGGAAAAATTGGTCCAATTGTTGAGATAAGTAATTATTAAATTGTGTTATTTAAATCTATCTCTTTAACTGCTATATATATATAAATACTGTTTACAAGTTATATATATTAAATATTTCATCTATATTATATGTCTTGTAAAGACGAAATTTGGTGTACTTAAACAAACGGATATATCCCTCTTGTGTTAGAAGGAATCATCCTATTAAGTTTATAAAGACTGGTTGGTCTTTTATAGATATCTTGTATTTATAAAAATATCATAAAAGAGGCGGTTAATTGTTTGAAACTAGATTGGAGATATTCCCTTAAGTGAGAGATTCTGTCACCAGTATTGAATCAATGGGCTCTTGAAAATAGTTATATAGATATTGTAGTAAAGTTCATTACATGGATAAAATATATAATTATATATATTTCAGGTATTCAATATATATCTACGATTATATAATTGTTTCAAGTATCGATATTTTTGATTAAAATCATTTACACTTGATATTATTTAAACTGTAAGCATTTGCTCTAATTGATCATTTATAAATACTCGTGATATCATATAAAAGTTGTATACTTTTATATACTCAATAATCATTGAATGTATTTGCTCAAACAAGAAGCATCTTTCTATCGTATAAAAGTTATTTAAACTTTTATACGTGCACTTGAATTTATATTTGCTTACTATAGAAGCACATTTCTTATTTATAAAGAAAATTGAATCTTTATAAACTTGCATTGATATATATATATATCACAACATATTTCGAAACAAACTCTTTATTGAAAATGATTCTGTGTGATTTAGTTTATTTTGTATATTTGTAAGAAAAAGAGAGTGATTCTAGAACTAAGGTCAGAGTCGTAATGTGATTAACGAGTAGTTGGGTCTCTAACGTATTTGTAAAATGTGAGACAAACTTCTTGTTTCAAGACTGAATTATAAGATGGAACTGAACTCAGAGAATATGTACATCTACATTTGAGGAAGTAGTGAGGAGTTACTGTTCAAGAGAAATATGTGTAGGAAAAATTGAAAGTTGATCTATAAAATTTTTGTAAAGGTTTCTCCGCCTGTAGAAGGAATTAAAATTTATTACTGATAGTAATAGTATTCCAAATTTTGGAGAGGAGTTTGAGATTGGACGTAGCAACATACCCTTGATGTATGTTGTGAACAACTAAATATTTGTGTTGTGTGATTGAATTGTCTCTCTTTAATTTGTCCACATTAATTAATCACACATCTATTACTATAAATAAAAAGTTGAAGCCCGATCCTTTTAATTTGAAAACTGGGTGAGTCAACCCTTGATTAATTTGAAAAACATCCAAGTCATCTCGGGTCGTTCTCACACGAGTTTGGAATCGATTCAACAAATTGGTTTGATCAATCGTTACTCTTCCTCTTTCGACTCCCTCCTTGTTTAAATTCAATCTATTTATCTCTTTTGTTCAGTTTCTCGAGTTTGGAATTGATTCAACAAATTGGTCTGATCAATCGTGACTCTTCCTCTTCCGTTTCCCTTCTCGCTTCAATGCAATCTATTCATCTGTTTGTTCAGTTTCTCGTCTCTCTCCCCATTCGATTTCCCACACCAGCGTTAAATCCTTTCCATTTCTACTTATTTGAAAGCAATACTTCTTTATTCAACACCATCTAAAATCAGAGCAAAAAGAAATAAGGAAGAGGAAAAGAAACTCAAAAATTCTCTCATGTCAAATAGTCACTACCACAAAACACTCTCAAAACACCACATCTTCCAATTAGTACATCTGCTGAAGAATTAACAAGAATAAGAAAGACTACATCGATCAGGGTAAGTTTGAATTCTGCCAGAATTATGTCTGAGAATTGAAATTTATCTGAACTCTGATAGTTTAATGCACTTTTTTGTCCCTATTTCATTTAGAGCTTGATATTGTGCGTGAAATGTTTGATAAAATGTCACATTGAGTTTGATATTGTGCATGAAATGTTTTATGTCTGATAATTGAAATTTCTCCAAACTCTGATAGTTTAGTGCACTCTTTTGTCCCTATTTCATTTGGAGTTTGATATTATGGGTGAAGTGTTTGATAAAATGTCACATTGCGTTTGATATTGTGCACGAAATGTTTGATAAAATGTCACATTATAGAAAACCACAATATAAATCAATTAGTAGAGGACCAGAGTAATTTGTAAGTCGAATTAATCTAGCCAATTCATATTTTCATTATTCAGTTTCTTTTAAAACTTTGGCTTATGATGATCAGACCCTCATTATGGGGTCGAGGTAGCATATATTGTTTATATAAACTTTTAGTATTTGATTTTGAAGTACATAGATGAAAAGCACAATACATATGACTTTGTACTTCAATCTTATCACTATTCGTTTTAACTATTTCATATCTTACAGACCCATGTGCAACTTATTGAAAATGGCTACATGCCTCCACGTACCAACAAATTGAGGTACACTTCTTAATTTTAGTTGTTGAACCTTGAGTGTTTGTAATTATAGTATTTTAAGATTTATATTCAACTTATCAAGATTTTTTTTAGAGGCTATTGGGTTTAATAAGAGCTTTTGTATTGAATAATGTATTACTAATCTTTTTAATGATCAGATCAAAACCTTTTAGGAAACCCAAGAAGAGAGCTACGATTGTTTAGAAGCATCTTGATGTAAGAACTTCTTTTTGTTCTTTAAACAATTACTATGAAACATATGTGATGTGAATTTGATGTTTCTACTTTGTAAGTTGTGTGGATTTAACTTCGTTACGAGCGTAAAGTGTTTGAAGAAATAGCTGACCGTGCATTGGTTCGTCTATCTAATGTTATACTTGATGCTTTGCGTGAGAATGGGGGTTTTGCTCTTTTTGGGTTTAAAAGCATGCATCTATTTGAGAGATAATTTTTGTGTCTGATGCCTCTGTTTTGGGGGCTGCTCTATTAGGTGGTTTTAAATTGTATTGTGCATAGAGCTATTGATTTGTTATACATTGCATATAAAATGGGATAATGATCTTGATGATTGAATTGATGATTTTCTTTGTTGTTGGCCTTTTGTTTTAATTGATTTGTTATGCGAATTGAAAATTTCCTACTCAAATCTAGTCAAATTAAGATTGCCTCACACCTTATTATATATTAGTATTGGTTTGATTTGCCAATGTTTGATTTTTGTGATGTTTTGTACATAATTTGTTTCATCACCACAACATGCAATCTTCTAATGGGGTGATCAACCGAATAAGGGGTTCATATCGAAAGAAAAGTAAATCTCTTAATTTAATGCTATGATAATTCAATTAATGTACATGAATTGTGTACTTTGAGTTTTTTTTTTTGACATGAATGTCAGACACATTATTAAATCCATTATTCAAACTAGCCAATGCATTGCACGAGTTATAAACTAGTTAGTTAAATAATTTAACTTTAAGACATTTTTAATTGGTAATAATCTATTCAACCCCCTTTAAATTATTATTGACCTTTCAATGGTAATTGCAAAAGACGTTAATATGCTGTATTAGAAAGAATTAGGGTTAATTGATATTTTGATCACTGTATTATAGGTCGATTTTGATTGTGGTTATCGAATCTTTTTTTTGTTATAAACACATTACTATACTAAAAACAAGTTATAAAATGGTAATTATTTAACATTTCGTCCAAAAAAATGACAGAAATTACTGAGTAGACTAACAGTTAACAGGTATACATTATGTGACACATTATCTGTCAATGTAGCATACCATAATAGAAAAAAATAAAAAATTACTTAATAAATTAAGCAATTAAAACATGTTAACAACATAAAATGAATAAACTTTAAACTTATGTATCTTCTTCCCCAAATCAGATTACACGTACTATTTTTAACAACCATTATGCCACCATTGACACTTTCCCATCCCAATCAGATCTCACATCTTTCATCTTTTTCCTCGCAAAACATACCTCGTCAATGGCAATCCAATAATTAATTACTATCAAAATTGAACCGGATATGGAATTCGAGTTCGAGCACTTAAACCTTAAATCAAATTCAAACCTTTCACCACCAGAGCCCACCTTAATCGACGTTGCCTCCACCAAAGATGACTGCTCTCTCCTCAAACACCATCCATCTCTGGCCACTGCCACCACGGTGACCCAAACATGTATTGAAGAGCTCAAGAAAAAATACCCTGCATACGTCCGCTATGACGTCTATGCCACGATGGGAATGGCAGAGCTACCTTGGACTGAGAAAGTCCTGCTTGGGTTTGCCTTCGTCACGCTTTTGCCGCTCCATGTGGTTATTTCATTGACTATATTGGTGGTTTATTACTTGATTTGCCACGTTATCACCTTGTTTTCCCCAAACGAATTCTTTGTGATTTTGTCTTTAACCTTTCAGCTTCTCACTCCAGGCCCAAGCCCCATGATTTTGGTATAATCATATCTTCCTCCCTTTCTGAAGTAAATAATTAGGAATTTGTTTGATATATTGATTCAATTTTTCAACGATTTCACAAAAGATGTGGCACAATTGATGGTGAAGCTCAAAGGTAGAAGATGCCATTTAGGGATAAGGGTTTGGAACTTTGGATTTTGATTTGGGTTTGAGGTTTGGGAAAAGTGAAGAACAACAAAATTTATTAAGTATCATGTGCTTTGCACATGATGATACAGTTGGCAAAATTTGCCACATCATCAATAACATATGGCCACATCAACAATTAAACCTCAAGTGACATGTACGGTCAGCAATTTTTGTTAATTTTTAGGACGAAAAGTTTAATGAATAATTATTTTGTAACTTTTTATGAGTATAATAATGCGTTTGTAATAAAAAAAAAAGAGTCGGTAACCACAATAAAAATTGACCACTAGTATAGTGATCAAAACATCAATTAACCCGAAAAAATTATAAGTGTGATTCACCATTTTACATATTTTAAGAAAAAATTACATCTCATATAGGACGAAAAGTTTAACGAATAATTATTTTGTAACTTTTTATGAGTATAGTAATGCGTTTGTAACAAAAAAAGAGTCGGTAACCACAATAAAAATTGACCACTAGTATAGTAATCAAAACATCAATTAACCCGAAAGAATTATAAGTGTGATTCACCATCTTACATATTTTAAGAAAAAATTACGTCTCATATATATCCATGTAGCTGTCAACAAAAAAGTCACAAGATATGCCATTTTCTCTTTTAAAATTACAAATACTTTAGTTAGCATCATGTAATTAATTATTTTTTTAATAAAAAAATAGTAATTAATCTGATTGCTTTATTCTTTAAATCACATGAAAACTTAAAAACAATTTCATAAAGCCTACGATATTCTACTCCCCATTTCTTTTTAGTTGATGTTTTAAAAATAGGAAGAATTACATTTACTAGTATATTTTTTAAAAATATTATAACAAAAGTGTAAGACCCCGAATTTTATGAAATACAAAATTTAATTTTTCTTCATATATATATTTTTTTTGAAACAGTAAGTGGTTAAATTAACAAAATTGAAAGTTAAGGATGTTATGTGCAAATTTTATTTTGTCGGACAATATTCGCTTTGTCGGGGAATATTCGTTTGGTCGGGGAATATTCGTGCCGTACGACGGCGCCGAAAAAATAAATTATTGGTGGACCCCACAACGGAATATTTGTCGGATATAGAAAACGACAGAAGTAACCTTTTTAAATAAAAATAGTCAACGGAACTGTTAAAATACCGGTGATAAAAGAATAGTAGCATACGGTAGTTTATGGTATTTTCTGTAGCACACGGTACTCTACAGTAACACACGGTATTGCATAGTGTCTCATATTATTGGTCTGATAATTGACACCGTAACTGTTACGCATCATTTCATCGATAATTGTCACTGCATAATATTTTATATTATCAATTCAATAATTGTTGTTACACAGTATTTTGCATTATTGATTTAATAATTGTCATTACACTGTATTTTATATAATTGAGTCAATAATTGTTGTTGCACTGTTTTTAAAATTATTGAACCTAATAATTGTCACAGTAACATATGCACAATAATTCACATTATTGAATCAATAATTGTCATTACACAGTAACGTATGCTTTATTTTACATTATTGTTATCTCTATTATGATGTTATTTAAACAGTTGTATTTCATTAATTTATTGACTTGATATCTAAGAGCTAACTATACTGTATTTATAACAATTAGTCATAATAATTGAATTGATAAAGTTATTTGTTTATAATATAAAGTTAGGTGATTATTAGGTGATATGAAATGAATGGTGTAGATTAAAGTGTGAATTATTGTTGAATAATTGAATTGATTTGTTTATAATATAAAGTTAGGTGATTATTAGGTGATATGAAATGAATGGTGTAGATTAAAGTGTGAATTATTGTTGAATAATTAAATTGATTTGTTTATAATATAAAGTTAGGTGATTATTAGGTGATATGAAATGAATGGTGTAGATTAAAGATAATATAATATTTGAAATGGATGGTGTAGATTAAAAGATGATCTTTAAATGAATGGTTTAGATTAAATGAATGATAAGATTTTTGGCTATAAATAGAAGCCTTAACTTAAGGATTTTTCATAAACTTCCTTACTTGTTCTTTCTTTCTCTCTCTAAATACTTCTTGTGAAAGTTCTCTCTAAGTGTGCTTAAGTCATCTTGAGTATTTTTGAAGATCTATAAGTATACGTGTACTGTTCAAGTTAATCAACCTCATTTAAATCAATATCCAGTCACGTGTTGAGGTAAGGGATACCATCTTTTTCATCTTCCATTATTCAAACATACTATGGTAAGGGATTATCATTATTTGATTCTCGATAATAATATTGTTTCTTCCTTACTCATAAGACGTGCCTTTTATTTCCATGTATTAAATTGTGGGAATAACCTTACGGAGCGGATTGCCGCCTGTTGGTGAATAACCTTTCGTATTCATTCATTATTAATCTCTGAGAATAACCTTACGGAGCGGATTGCCGCCTGTTTGGTGAATAACTCTTTGTACTCAAATCCTATTAAATTGTGGGAATAACCTTACGGAGCGGATTGCCGCCTGTTGGTGAATAACCTTTCGTATTCATTCATTATTAATCTCTGAGAATAACCTTACGGAGCGGATTGCCGCCTGTTTGGTGAATAACTCTTTGTACTCAAATTCTATTAAATTGTGGGAATAACCTTACGGAGCGGATTGCCGCCTGTTTGGTGAATAACTCTTTGTACTCAAATTCTATTAAATTGTGGGAATAACCTTACGGAGCGGATTGCCGCCTGTTTGGTGAATAACTCTTTGTACTCAAATTCTATTAAATTGTGGGAATAACCTTACGGAGCGGATTGCCGCCTGTTGGTGAATAACCCTTTGTATTAATTTTCTTCACCTTTTGTTAATCAAACCTGCTACGGTAAGGGATATTATTTTCTTTCATACTCCTAAATCGAAATTTATTATGGAACTATTGCTTCTATAATTCCTGAAAATATTATATGTTCCATAATAGTTGAACTTCATTATTTCAACTGAACCTTCCTATTTACGTGAACCTTTCTATTGAATTGTAACCGTTATTCTGAACTGTGGATCTTGAATATCATTTTTAAATTTCACTCCACATCATGTTGACAATTTGGACATTATTTGAATCTGTACAAAGTAAACTTCCGATACTTATTGTTATCCTATTTCTTCTGTTCATCATTTATATCATTCTAATCATCCAAAAATCAAGCTGTTGTGAATATCTGTGGCCGGGGGCACAGATGTGATATATTTGTTGAACAGATGATAGGTTAAAGGCGATATAATAGGTTAAAGGCGATATATCTGTTCGGTGTCTTTTATGGCACGTGGTGAATGTTCTCTTTGGCCCGTAGTGCAAAGATGAATTGTTGTTTGGTATGATTATGACCAAAGGCTGAATCTGGTATAATCATGACCGTTGGTGTTATATTGAATGTCTTTGGCCCGTAGTGCAAAGATGAACTGTTGATGTGCATGATTATGATCAGGAACTGTGAATTTGTATTATCTTGACTAATGATATTTCAGATGATAAAAGTTGATGATGTTTTTCCTAAAAAGAGAACCGAGTGGACATTATAGTCTGCATTATTCTTCTAATAGATTACTCATTCCGCTGCTATTATTGATCTGAACGTTGTTTAAGAATTTAACTGCAGTTTTTGATATAAACCTTGTAGTCTATTGTATTCTATCAAGAACTCAACTGTTGAAGGCTAATGATAATTTATTTGTCATTATCTTAGTCATGATATTCTTTACTGGGCTATTTGAGCTCACCCTTTCTTTTGTTCCATTGTTTTTCAACAGGAGATGAAAACATAACAGAGTCTAGCCGGGGAATGGAGTGAGGGTCCGAGGAATAGTTATCATAGTCTTCACGTTTTGTAAAATAGTGTGGCAATAATAGTGAAGACTTAGTTGTGTATTATTATACACTGTATTGTTGTACGTTGTGCTTTGTTGTAATAATTTTGTTGTAGTCTTTTGACGACTCAAGTTTGGGCTGTGTGGGCCCAGATTTGGGGGCGTCACAGTTGGCATCAGAGCTTAGGGATATGGTCTTTAATGGAGATCTGGGGTTAGAACTAGGAGGGGAGAGACGAATAGAATCAATCACTAGTGTGTCCTACCTAAATTAGATTTATTTTTTATCTAATGAATCGATTTGAATGTAGGAACATGAAGAGATGAGTCAGTTTATTTGAACTAACATTTATTTTGTGACCACAGTTAATTATGACATCTGGAAATCAGGAGGTTAATTATGAAATTACCGAAACAAATGTAGCTGCAAAACAAGAGGCGACGAATAATCTTCTTACAAACTCAGAGTTGAATCATTTGCCTAAGGCAAAAATTATGCGTGTTCTATCCAGTAAGGATGAAGGTGAAAGCTCTGCTACAGTCGTTCCAGATCCATTCTTAGAAGCAACTAAAGGAAGTAACGAACTTGCGGAAATTATTGCCTTTAATTTACTCACTAATTGGGAGAGTGATATCACATGGTTATGCTCTATAACAAAGGATCAGAATATATGGACTTTTCATATTAGTCTTTGGGATTTATGGTGTTCCAGCTATGATTTTCAAGATTATTTAAAAATGATGTTTCTATACTTTTGGGCGTTACAATTTAGAGGAATTCAGGTTAAGTTAGTCACTATCGTGGAAACTGCAGTCTATCGAAAATACTATTTTAATGGAAATCATTGGTACCTTACTACTGATGAAGTTGATGAACCCGAGAAACAGTTTGCTAGAAAATTATTCAGTGGTATTCCCATGGTTGAAATACGTGAAGATCCGAATGAAGTATTCGGGATTCGATTTGACGATAACAGTCAAGAAACCGAATGAGGTGATAACCGGTAAGCTATTCATAAATTCTCGTGAAGTCTATGCCATATTAGATACTGACTCTATCCACTCTTTTATCTCACCTATATGTACTCAACGTTTAAATTTGACTATTGAAAACTTAAATCTTGTTTTATCAGTTGAAACCTCATTGGGAGAAATACCTATTACATTTACTATCTATAAATCTTGCCTAAGTTCAAATCAACAACCTCACATTACCTGTTGACCTTATTTCTTTGGAGATGCATGAATTTGATGTGATTTTAGGAATTGATTGGTTGACTACCCATCATGCTAAAATTGATTGTTTTCATAAGATTATTAGTTTTCATATTCCTAATCAACCTGTCATGCAAATTCAAGCAACTAAACCATTGAAATCTATAACTGTTATTTCTAGCCATAAAGTCATCCGTTTATTGAAAAACGGATGTCACTCATGTCACTGATTTGAACAAAAACACGTCAAACTTAAATGATATTCCCATTGTTAATGAGTTTCCTGACGTTTTTTCTGAGGAACTTTCTGGCTTACCCCAAACCGTGAAATTGAATTCTGTATCGATCTTGAACCCGGCACTAAGCCCATTTTTAAAGTCCCATACCAAATGGCTCTCATAGAACACCAAGAGTTGAAAGTTTAATTACTAGATATCGGTATCATTCATTCTAGTACAAAACTTATATCGAGCGAGGAATGCGAGAAGAGTTTTCAAGAACTCAAGAGGAGACTTGTTTCAGCTCCTGTTCTGACCATACCATCAGGATCAGGAGAATTTGTTATCTACAGCGATGCTTCTGGCAAAGGTCTAGGCTGTGTCCTTATGCAACATGGAAAGGTTATAGCCTATGCCTCTCGACAACTCAAAGATTATGAGAAAAATTATCCTACTCATGATCTAGAGTTGGCAGCAGTCGTTTTCGCGTTGAAGATCTGGAGACACTACTTGTACGGAGAAAAAGTGGATATCTATACGGATCATAAAAGTCTCAAGTATTTCTTCACCCAGAAGGAACTCAACATGCGACAACGACGTTGGCTTGAACTGTTAAAGGATTATGACCACACAATCCAGTATCACCCGGGAAAGGCGAACGTTGTAGCTGACGCTTTGAGCAGAAAATCTTATGCAAGTACAAGTGCACTGCTGACAACACAAAAGTGTATTTTGTACGACTTGCAAAAGATGGAGATAGAGCTAAAGACACCAGGGACCCACTCGAAGATTGCTCACGTGCGAGTAGAACCAACTTTAATCAATAAAATTAAAGCTGCTCAAGCTACCGATCCAGAACTGATAAACATGATAAAGAAAGTACAAGAAGGTGCCATTCCCGAAGCAAGAATCGACGAGAAAGGAATACTTCGAGTCAACTCTCGACTATGTGTTCCTAACAATCCTGAATTAAAGCATAAAATCATGATGGAGGCACACAACATGCCGTTTACAATCCACCCAGGAGGTACCAAGATGTATCGAGATCTTCGACATACATTTTGGTGGAACAATATGAAAAGAGAGATTACGGAGTTTATCTCAAGGTGCCTAACTTGTCAACGTGTCAAGGCAGAGCATCAAGTTCCTAAAGGTCCATTACAATCACTTGAAGTTCCCGAATGGAAGTGGGAACACATCAATATGGACTTCGTGACGGGTCTTCCAAAAGTTTCTCAAGGCTTAGATGCAATTTGGGTGATCGTAGATAGATTGACCAAATCTGCTCATTTCTTGCCTATACGAGAAAACTTTTCACTTGAACGTCTTGCCGGTATGTACATAAATGAGATCGTGAGATTGCATGGCATGCCAGTTTCCATAGTTTCTGATCGAGATCCTAGATTCACTTCACGCTTTTGGATCAATCTACAAAAAGCTATGGGCACTGAACTACGTTTTAGTTCTGCATACCATCCTCAAACGGACGGACAATCGGAAATGACGATCCAGACCCTCGAAGATCTTTTGAGACTTTGTGTATTAGACTTCAAAGGAAGTTGGGATAAGTACTTGCCGTTGGTGGAATTTTCTTACAACAACAGTTACCAAGCAAGCATAGGCATGGCTCCATTCGAGGCATTGTATGGAAGGAAGTGTCGCTCTCCAATATGTTGGAATGAGGTAGGAGAAGCAAAATTGTTGGGACCCGAGTTGGTACGCTTGACGACCGAAAAGATCCAAATGATCCGACAACGAATACAGACCGCACAAGAACGACAAAAGAGTTATGCTGATCTTCATCGGAGAGACGAAAGTTTCAACGTCGGAGAACATGTATTCTTACGTGTTTCTCCATGGAAAGGGGTTACGAGATTCAGAAAGAGAGGAAAGCTCAACCCTCGATTTATTGGCCCATTTGAAATCCTCGATCGAATAGGAACCGTAGCCTACAGACTAGCCCTACCACCAAGTATGTCTCGCATCCATAACGTTTTTCACATATCTATGTTACGTAAATATGTGAAGGACCCAAACCACGTCATTGAGTTAGAACCAGACGTTATAGCAGAGGATTTAACATACGAGGAGGTACCTGTTAAGATCCTGGATAAGAAGGAGCAGATCCTACGCTCAAAGGTTATACCTCAAGTTAAGGTTTTATGGAGGAACCAAGATACTGAGGAAATGACCTGGGAGCTAGAATCTGAGATGAAATCTAAGTATCCTTACCTCTTTGATATGTCAGGTACGTCAATTTCGGGGACGAAATTTCATAAGGAGGGGAGGTTGTAAGACCCCGAATTTTATGAAATACAAAATTTAATTTTTCTTCATATATATATATTTTTTTGAAACAGTAAGTGGTTAAATTAACAAAATTGAAAGTTAAGGATGTTATGTGCAAATTTTATTTTGTCGGACAATATTCGCTTTGTCGGGGAATATTCGTTTGGTCGGGGAATATTCGTGCCGTACGACGGCGCCGAAATAATAAATTATTGGTGGACCCCACAACGAAATATTTGTCGGATATAGAAAACGACAGAAGTAACCTTTTTAAATAAAAATAGTCAACGGAACTGTTAAAATACCGGTGATAAAAGAATAGTAGCATACGGTAGTTTATGGTATTTTCTGTAGCACACGGTACTCTACAGTAACACACGGTATTGCATAGTGTCTCATATTATTGGTCTGATAATTGACACCGTAACTGTTACGCATCATTTCATCGATAATTGTCACTGCATAATATTTTATATTATCAATTCAATAATTGTTGTTACACAGTATTTTGCATTATTGATTTAATAATTGTCATTACACTGTATTTTATATAATTGAGTCAATAATTGTTGTTGCACTGTTTTTAAAATTATTGAACCTAATAATTGTCACAGTAACATATGCACAATAATTCACATTATTGAATCAATAATTGTCATTACACAGTAACGTATGCTTTATTTTACATTATTGTTATCTCTATTATGATGTTATTTAAACAGTTGTATTTCATTAATTTATTGACTTGATATCTAAGAGCTAACTATACTGTATTTATAACAATTAGTCATAATAATTGAATTGATAAAGTTATTTGTTTATAATATAAAGTTAGGTGATTATTAGGTGATATGAAATGAATGGTGTAGATTAAAGTGTGAATTATTGTTGAATAATTGAATTGATTTGTTTATAATATAAAGTTAGGTGATTATTAGGTGATATGAAATGAATGGTGTAGATTAAAGTGTGAATTATTGTTGAATAATTAAATTGATTTGTTTATAATATAAAGTTAGGTGATTATTAGGTGATATGAAATGAATGGTGTAGATTAAAGATAATATAATATTTGAAATGGATGGTGTAGATTAAAAGATGATCTTTAAATGAATGGTTTAGATTAAATGAATGATAAGATTTTTGGCTATAAATAGAAGCCTTAACTTAAGGATTTTTCATAAACTTCCTTACTTGTTCTTTCTTTCTCTCTCTAAATACTTCTTGTGAAAGTTCTCTCTAAGTGTGCTTAAGTCATCTTGAGTATTTTTGAAGATCTATAAGTATACGTGTACTGTTCAAGTTAATCAACCTCATTTAAATCAATATCCAGTCACGTGTTGAGGTAAGGGATACCATCTTTTTCATCTTCCATTATTCAAACATACTATGGTAAGGGATTATCATTATTTGATTCTCGATAATAATATTGTTTCTTCCTTACTCATAAGACGTGCCTTTTATTTCCATGTATTAAATTGTGGGAATAACCTTACGGAGCGGATTGCCGCCTGTTGGTGAATAACCTTTCGTATTCATTCATTATTAATCTCTGAGAATAACCTTACGGAGCGGATTGCCGCCTGTTTGGTGAATAACTCTTTGTACTCAAATCCTATTAAATTGTGGGAATAACCTTACGGAGCGGATTGCCGCCTGTTGGTGAATAACCTTTCGTATTCATTCATTATTAATCTCTGAGAATAACCTTACGGAGCGGATTGCCGCCTGTTTGGTGAATAACTCTTTGTACTCAAATTCTATTAAATTGTGGGAATAACCTTACGGAGCGGATTGCCGCCTGTTTGGTGAATAACTCTTTGTACTCAAATTCTATTAAATTGTGGGAATAACCTTACGGAGCGGATTGCCGCCTGTTTGGTGAATAACTCTTTGTACTCAAATTCTATTAAATTGTGGGAATAACCTTACGGAGCGGATTGCCGCCTGTTGGTGAATAACCCTTTGTATTAATTTTCTTCACCTTTTGTTAATCAAACCTGCTACGGTAAGGGATATTATTTTCTTTCATACTCCTAAATCGAAATTTATTATGGAACTATTGCTTCTATAATTCCTGAAAATATTATATGTTCCATAATAGTTGAACTGCATTATTTCAACTGAACCTTCCTATTTACGTGAACCTTTCTATTGAATTGTAACCGTTATTCTGAACTGTGGATCTTGAATATCATTTTTAAATTTCACTCCACATCATGTTGACAATTTGGACATTATTTGAATCTGTACAAAGTAAACTTCCGATACTTATTGTTATCCTATTTCTTCTGTTCATCATTTATATCATTCTAATCATCCAAAAATCAAGCTGTTGTGAATATCTGTGGCCGGGGGCACAGATGTGATATATTTGTTGAACAGATGATAGGTTAAAGGCGATATAATAGGTTAAAGGCGATATATCTGTTCGGTGTCTTTTATGGCACGTGGTGAATGTTCTCTTTGGCCCGTAGTGCAAAGATGAATTGTTGTTTGGTATGATTATGACCAAAGGCTGAATCTGGTATAATCATGACCGTTGGTGTTATATTGAATGTCTTTGGCCCGTAGTGCAAAGATGAACTGTTGATGTGCATGATTATGATCAGGAACTGTGAATTTGTATTATCTTGACTAATGATATTTCAGATGATAAAAGTTGATGATGTTTTTCCTAAAAAGAGAACCGAGTGGACATTATAGTCTGCATTATTCTTCTAATAGATTACTCATTCCGCTGCTATTATTGATCTGAACGTTGTTTAAGAATTTAACTGCAGTTTTTGATATAAACCTTGTAGTCTATTGTATTCTATCAAGAACTCAACTGTTGAAGGCTAATGATAATTTATTTGTCATTATCTTAGTCATGATATTCTTTACTGGGCTATTTGAGCTCACCCTTTCTTTTGTTCCATTGTTTTTCAACAGGAGATGAAAACATAACAGGGTCTAGCCGGGGAATGGAGTGAGGGTCCGAGGAATAGTTATCATAGTCTTCACGTTTTGTAAAATAGTGTGGCAATAATAGTGAAGACTTAGTTGTGTATTATTATACACTGTATTGTTGTACGTTGTGCTTTGTTGTAATAATTTTGTTGTAGTCTTTTGACGACTCAAGTTTGGGCTGTGTGGGCCCATATTTGGGGGCGTCACAAAAAGTGCATATATAAAATATTTACAAAATTAGTGCATCTTTAATATTTCATTTTTAAATCAATGTATTGTTATTCCTTTAATTTAGTTAGGTGATTTAACTTCCTCCGCCGCTTTCTCTTTTCTCCATTTTCTCTTCCTCTGTCGCTTTTTTTCATTTTCTCCAAAACTTCATACGCCGTTTTCTCTCTTCTCCATTTTCTCCGTCGTTATCTCGACTTCGTCTTCACGTTCATGGTGGCGTCAATGGTGTATTCATGCTCATGGTGACGTCAATGATCGGCGCCGTCATAACCACCGTCAATCTCTTCTACACTACTGCTGATAAGCTCATGGTGACGTCAATGGAGTCTTCGCATTCATGGTAGGTCAAGAGTGGCGTTAATGGAGTATTCACGCTTATGGTGACGTCAATGGAATATTCACGCTCATGGTTGGATTTCTCGATTTCTCCAGGTAACCAAACACTAATATAGAGATAACCAAACAATAGCATGTCAATTTTTTGCTGCATTTAATTTAGGTAACCAAACACTATTATGGAGGTAACCAAACACTATTATGACAATTTTTTGCTGCAATAAATCTAGGTAATCAAACATTAATATGGAGGTAACTAAACACTAGTATGGAGGTAATCAATTTTTGAATATGTAGTAACTATTTTTTTCGTGCAGTAAATCTAGGTAACCAAATACTAGTATGGAGGTAACCAATTTCTGAATGTGTAGTAACTAGTTTTTTCGTGCAGTAACTCTAGGTAACCAAACACTAGTATGATGATAATCAAACATTAGTATGGAGGTAACCAATTCCTGAATTTACTTATCTTCGGTATGTACCTATATTTCTTGTTTATCGGTGCTTATTATAACTTAAGTTATGTAACGATCATGGTTTTCTTTTTTTTCCCTCAGGGTGGTGATCAACTATGATTTTCCATTAAATCTCGACGGTGGTGTAGAAGAGATTGGTCAGGGTTATAACGGCGCCGATCATTGACGCCACCATGAACGTGAATACGAACTCAACGGAATTTTGAAGGAGATGACTTTAATTATACTTAATGACGTTGGTATGCTAATGGAGTCAAAGTAGGAAAGAGAGGTGAAGAAATTGAATTGAAGTAACTTAATTTACTCCTTCTGATATAAGGGATTTATGAAATTTAATTTACTTTTCCTTGATTTAAGGAATTTGTGAAACTGAAATAATTTAATGTGAGTATTGCATTGCACTCTTTTTGTAATTATTTTGTGGATGCACTAATCTTGTATTTTTTTCTGAATTGTTGTATGTTACTGTAAAGAACCCTTAAAAATAAGCACACAAATTAATAAATGTAATTAATATTTTTTAATTAATTAAATAGATATAAAATCTAAATATTACGCTTTTAAAATTTATTGAAAAGATAATAAGATATAATCAAGTGAAGTTATATTTTCACATGAGCATCTCTCACATAGATGTGGATCCCACTTACTATTCATGTGAGGGGAACCATATAAAAATATTATACTCCTTCTATTCCTTTTTAATTGATATTTTGAGTTAAATAAAAAGATTAAAAAAATATAATTAATATTTTGTCTGATTAATAAAATTAGATATAAAATGTAAATATTACCTTTTAAAAGCCATTGAAAAATATGAAAGAAAAATAAATTAATATTTAATGTATAATATAAAAAATTAAGCCATTAATGTCTAAAAACGATAGATAACATAAATAAGAGTATTTCATTCCAAGAGTTATAAATTATTATTTTTTTAATATGTGTGTGGTAAAATCGAAATCATCCCCTTTTTGTGGGGCGGATGAAGTAGTATTTAATATTTAGAGATAATATGAAAAATTAATTATTTATTATTTCTATAAATCTACAAACATAGAAGGGAACAATTTCTCTATCTAAACAGACACATAAAAAAGAAAGCAGAAAGTAATAAATAAATCAGATTACCAAATCTGATTAAGATAATTTCGATGAAGGGCTTGTAATAATATTAATGCAATTTCAACAAAACTGGACCATGTCTCACTCGTGAAAATGGAGCATGTAGACCCCCCACATGTGGACCCCACATGGGATCACTGGATAACAACCTTTGTTGGCTGTCTTTTTGTAATTAGCTGTGGCAATTACTTTCATGTTAATAAGAGAATGAATGAACTTAAATGCTGATATTATCCATCTTATTAGTAAAAAGAAATTTAATGCATTTAATTCTTCTATTGTTCAACCATCATATGATAGTATAGTTACTGCAACCCATGTTAATTCAGCTAAATTACAATGGCTGCATAACAATACAACAAAATCATATTAATATTAACTTTATCTTCTGATTTGTTAAGATCCATGCATTTATACAATTCATAATACCGAATATATTTTAAAAATCGAACCGGTCATCAAATTAAAAAAGTTATCGAGTGGATAGATTATTAGTTCAATCAGTGATCAAACCGTTATTAACCCAGTAATGTCATTAATATGTAATAAATAATAAATATATTAATTATTATAATATAAATATATATAATATATAATATCTATCAAATATGTAAAATTAATAAATTTATTTACAAAAAAAAAAAAAAAACTAAACATATTTGTATAATGTTTACTTTATACAATTCAAATAAATATTAAATTTATATGAAAATAAAGATATTAAATCATTCTCATAACTCAAAAAATGATAAAATCAAACACAAATGAACATAAACAACTTATGTAATTTTATATTTTTATTTTTTTTAGTTAGCTTGAACCGGTGAACCAGTGAACCAGTGACCGGTTCACTGGGTCGACCGGTTCAACCACCGGTTCACCGATTTTTTGTCGAAACTAGGTTGATGGTCCAAATCGAATTGGAGCACGAATCGATTTTTGATTTTTTTCAATTGAACCGTCATTCTGGTTCGATTTTTTAAACATTGATACCAAACATGTAGAAATTATACACACACACACACACACGCATAAAAGAATTATATTGAATGGTATTCTAATACTCTCGCCATTCTTTTTTATCTGTCTTTTTATAAAGTAAAATTTATTTATCATTTGTAGATTTAAGAAAATATTAATGTCTTAGTTTTCCATATTATTCATACATTAAATACTATTAATTTATTTATTTTTCATCTTTTCAATGAATTTAGAAGGTTAATACTCCCTTTAATCCTAAAAAGCTGGTTTAGTTTTATTTTTTTGGTCAAATTAACCAATTTTAGGACAAAGAGTTAAGCATATTTGTTTATATTTTCAAACCTATGAAAATTAGAGGTGGTAATAAATTCGACATAGTTTCTTATGATTATAATTTCTCTACGTACCTATATTTACAAGAAAAATATATATTTTGATTACAAAAATGGTCAATTTAATTGAGAAATTCAAACTAAACCAATTTTTGCAGGACGGAAGGAGTGTTAAAATTTTAATTTTTATCTAATTTGATTGATCAGACAAAATATTAATTATATTTCTTAATCGTTAACTTAACTTGGACAAAACATAACTTAGTAACCAAGAGATACCTAACATGAATTACTAATAAATATAAAACATACCAATTTTTTTAATAATGATATCAAGAATATTCTAATAAAAAAGATTAATATGTATATTATATTTTAGAAATTGTTATTTTCATAAATAAAAAGTGATATTTCCACAACTCTCTCTATGAGACTCATTCATTATTTATGTGAGAGAAAATTTGTGAAACTATTACTTTTATTTGTAAAAATATCAATTCCCTATATTTTTACTATAGTATTATTATACCTTTATATGTGCTTTTTATGATATAAAAGAGAATAAAATTCCCTATATTTTTATAGTATTCTCTTTTATATGAGCTTTTTTAGTATCACATGTTGGTTGATGTTTCCTAAGATCTTGAAGTAACTTTTGTAACTTGCTCTTCGAACTCTGAAAGTATTCTACAATCTTCAACTATATTACAATATATCAAAGTTTCCTTGTTCAATGATTTATTGTGTCAATTGCTGTTCAATGATCTTGCATTATGCCCTTTAATCTGCTAGACACTTTGATCAGCTTCACAATCCTTCAGATCTATGATTCTTTATACTGATTTACGAACTTAGAGCTATCTTTGTAAGTCTTCTTCCCTTTACGAATTCTGAGTCAACTTTATGAACCGCTAGTTTTGCAATATTCCATAATTACTTTCTTTGCCTAAAATTATTTGATAGTCTTTTAGTAAAGCTTAGTTCACTTCCTGAGAATTAAGACTTCTCCTTCTTTTGACTTGATCTTGATCATCTGTTCTTCTCAGGTTCATTCTTTTTCTTCTTCTTGATCAGTTCCCCCTTGCTTGGACATTTGATGTCATATGTCTTCTTCTTTTGATGAACCGACCTCTTCTGAATAATACTTTCGTCATTGTTTTCCTCAGATTATATCTTGATGAAAAATTCTTGATGTGGATATCCTAATCATATGTCATAGAAAATCTGTCTCTCAGTGCTGTCGGCATTATGTTCTCTGATAGGTATAACATTGAGGCAACTTATCAATGTTGTGACTTTGCATTCTGAGGCAGCTCAACGATATTTGTAACTCAACAATTTGAAGATATTCAATTAAGCTTTATTCTACGATCTTGAGTATTTTGACTTGTTCAGTATCTATGAGCTTTCATAATCACCTCTTTAGCTAGAGTTTACAGTTTTTGTTGTACTGTGATGAGCATGCTTGATAGAACTCTGCGAACTCCTCTTTCTATGTTGATCTTTTGGAATGACTTGTTCTTTTTGATTCTTTCTCCTGTCTTGAAGTAATTCTGATTTATCCAAGTCTTGTACTTATGCATTCTTCTCATGTCTGCTTAGCATAGTTTCTTAATTTTCTTCGATTGTTCAGTTTTCAACCTTAGTAGCTAATTTGTGTCCTTGGTGGATTTTTCGTGTTCATTGATCTTCTTTCAATGATTCATTTCTTGCACTGTGCTTTGTGATTTTCTGTTTACTCAACGATTCTACTTTATTCTGCATTTCTGCGATCTTGACATTCCCGTCAGCTGCACTTTACTAAAGATTTGAGAGTCTTGTATCGTAGGGTTGAGCTTATAGTATCTTGTTCAACGATCTTCTTGATCGTAAAACATATGATAATCGTTAAGTGTGTCTTGACTGATTATTCAAAAATGTTGATTCTATGATTTGCTTTACAAATTTGTCTTGTTTTACGATCTTTGATCATACTCTGCGACCTACAATTTTCCTCAACGATCTTGGACTAGCTTGGTATTCGTAGAGTTGGTCATTACTCATTTCTCTACGATTTCTTATGTTCTTCTTCCTTACTTTGCGAACTTTCAGCTCGTTTTCTCTACTGAATTCTTTTGGATTTATAGCTCTGTTTGTTTCTATGATCCTGCTTTGCTCTGCTTAGGGGTGAACAATAAACCAAAAATAACAGAATAACCGACCGACCCGAATCAAATCGAAAAATATAAAATTAATGAACCGAAAGTAAATGAAAAAAACAAACCGAAGATATAGCAGTCGGTTTCAGTTTAAATATTAAAATCACCGAAACCGACCAAATCGAAATATTAAATTATTTTTTCAATGTTAAGTACCTTGAAAAATACTTGTTAATAAATGTTTAATTATGATTGGAACACTAAAAAGAAAATTTGAACTCCTGCTCTATATTCTGATGAAATGAATCTTGTGTGTTTTCTCTCTCTCTCTCTCTCTCTCTCTCTCTATGAATTGAAATTGGATAGTCATGTAAATACCATTTTGCAGCCTTGGCTTATGTTTTTACATTTAAACAATAATTTGATATACGAATGAAAAGGATTGTTGAAAATAATATTAAATCAAATATTTTAACATTACAAAGGTACATACTAACTCTATTCCTTATGTTTAAGTTTTATAACCGACTAAACCGATTAAACTGATCGATTAAATCGATAACCGAATAAATCAATAACCGATTACGAAGTAAAAATTTGGGCGGTTTTGGTTTTTAATTTTTTATAACCGACTTAAATGGTTTGGTTATTTTTTACCAACTAAATCGATCGAACCGACCGTTGTGCACCCCTAGCTTTGCCTGACGATCTCTTTATTCTGTTCTACGAACTTTTAGTTTTCTTCCTTATTTGTTTTGCTAAGTTGATCTTCGATTCCTAATCTATTACATTTTGATAATACTCTGTATTTGGATTCAATTTAACAAACTTGATCCCTAATATTCTTTTACCATAATATTATTTTAAGGACAATATAAAGTTTATCTTTTGGATCAACCTAACAAGTTTGATCCTCTAATTAGTCTGCCTTTTTCAATTACGGATCAACCTAACACATTTGATCCCTAAGTCATTTTACAATGATTGTTCTTTTTAAGAACTGTGCAAGGCTGCTGCAAATGTTTAAATATTCACATTTGTTTTCATATAATTGATTTTCCTTTATATAATTTTACAAAAAGTATAATATCATTTAATTACATTAAGTTACATAACATATATTCAGAATAAATATTACTTCATTGTTTTGTTATCATTAAATCCAAATGAGTTCGCACATTAATTTGCTAATAGGTTCTCAGTTGAATAACTATTATGACCACTCAACATGAAAGTGAATATTCTCTTGTTTATGAAATGTTTTAGGAAATCGATATTTTCACAACACTTTTTGATATTTTTACTTGAAAACCGTTGTTATAGACCTATAGCGACGGTTAAAACTATCGTTATATACCTATAACGACGGTTTCCTTGTGAAAATATCAAAAAATACTGTGAAAATATTAGTTTTTATGTTTTATTATTCTCATTGCTTCACAATTATCGAAAATTGTTGAAGCTTCAAAAAGTTAAATTCTTCTATTCATGAGATTATTGTTCATCGAATGTTTTGAACTTACTGAGCAAAATAGTTGCTCACTCTTGTTTTATTATAAATGTTTTCAGCTAAGCCCGATCGATAGATCCGAGAATTCTAAGATAGATAAAGGCAAAGGAAAGGCGAAGAAGCAGCGTATTAAATGTATTTAATTTAATATTATAATTGATGTAATCTTTTAATTTGTTGTAAATAGGTTTTGTATTAATTAGTAAAGGTCAGAAAATCTGAAATAATGTAAGGCATGTACTATAATTATTGTATTTATTTTATGTCGTTAAGTTATAATTATATAGTTTGATGCATTGGATGGGTAGTACTGTGAGCACTATATCCGGCTGGATTTTGGAGTGTCACAACAGTTGATATATGATTCTGACTATGGCAACAGAAAAAATTAGGAAAAGAAATTTGGAAGAGCGTGAAGAAATTAAATAAGATTAATGGTGGATTTGTAAATGGATGCATCAGATTATTGAAAAGTTTCTTCAAAGATATAGATTAATTTTGCACTGATATAAAATGAAGATAAGAAGAACCAATCATGTCTGTATTTATATAACGAAGATTAAGAAGATTATGTATAAGGTCTCTGAAACTTGTTTGATGGTCAAATGAGGTCAAGTGCTTGATAGGAAGACCAAATCACGTAGGAAAGGGCGATGCCATTTTCTTTTATTTTTCCTTTTATTTTTAACAGCCACCTAAGAAAAAACTTGAAAGGATTTAACATATGTTTTTGTCAATTTAAGATAATGGTCCAATTTCACTATTTTAATTAGTTTAATATGATAATTAAAAAAATTAAAAATAAAATAATGTAATAAGTAAAAGATACCAAGTATAGTGGACAAATCAATAGTTTTGCTTAAAAAAATTATGTTGATTTTTAAGATAGTTCCAATAGTTATATTTTTTGAAAACTGGAAAAGTGTGAAAAACATTTGTTTTTAGTTACCAAATAGTTGTGTTGCTGCAGGATTATTCATTTTGTTGAAAAAAATATATAATTAAAAATTATTTTTGGTATGATTTAGAATAAGAAGACCCGTAAGTTTTTTAATAAAAAAAATTATAGAAAAAAAAGGGAAAGAAGTCAATATACAAAAATTTTGTGCATTACTCTCCCAAAATAAAATTTTAAATTTCAAGATGTGTTAAGATATTATCTGTAGTCCATGATAAATGTAATGAAAAAGAGTAAATCTATATGCATATATTGTGGGATAAAATGTGAATTAGCATGGAATCGTAAGTAATAAAAAAAACAATAAATGCGAGCCAATTCATTACACTCCCCTATATTACGTATTTATATAGATTAATATTTAATATTGATATTAATTTGCGGTTACATATATCACTATCCTTAAATTAATATTAAAAAATTCAATTGATTTCTAAGATAATTCCAATTGTCATATTTTTTGAAAACTGCAAAGTGTGAACCAGAGTAAGTTTAGAGGAATGCTATTTTTACATGAGTTTTTGATATTCTTACATAATTCTCTCACATAAAGTGAGACTCACTTTATACTTATGTGATAAAATATCATATAAAAATATTAAAAAGACATAAAAATATCATGTTTCTAAATTTATTACGGTATTATCTGTAAACTATGATAAATGTAATGAAAATGAGTAAATTTACATGCATATTGTGGGACCAGGTGTGACGCACTAGCATATGCAATAATGCTAACAACCATTATTGATTATTTATTTATTTATTTATTTTTACTTTTTTATTTTCTAAATTGTGATTGTCCAAGGAAAACTAAATATAGTACAGTTTTATCCGTCACATATGAGTAAATAATATGTTTATGATTTTTGTCATTTTATTCATAAATGTAATAGTAATCTACTTGAAAACTTGGCAGCTAAGCTATCACTATTGCACACTATGATAACTATTCTAATAAATGACTTAGATTTAGTGCTTGTTTCGAATTGAATACATGTTCACTGAATACTACTTCCTCCATTCTTTTTTACCTGTTTTTTAAAAATTATTTTTTTACATATCATTTATAAATTTTAAAAAAATATTAATAACTTAATTTTTCATATTATTTTTACATTAAATTTTAATTTATTTTTCTTTCATCATAATTACCAATGAATTTTAAGAAGGTAATATTGAGATTTTTTTTCTAATTTAATTAATTAGACAAAGCAATAATTATATTTCTTTTTATTTGTATTTTCTTCCAAAGATAAATTATAAAAGAATAGATGAAGGGAGTAATTCCTACAATAAATTTATACACCATTTAATATTTGCAATTAATATATGGCTTTTAATGTAACTATGATAATTGAGTACCATAATTTTGTTTAAAAAATATTTAACAAGCAATGTATTTATTAAGAAATTTTTTAAAGGTGACAATCATAATAATTATTTCCGTTACAATTAATTTATCTATTGGCATGAACCCTATAAATTCACCAAGCCGCCCCTCAACCCTATATTCATTTTCCTCTCATTTTTTCCATTTCATTAGTCATAGTGTAATCTACTACTATGTCTAAGAATGGTGAGAGCACAAAACCTGAAAATGATGAGATATCCAACCAACCTATCATAACATGCGGTGACGTGTTTGGGAATAATCGTTCCCTTCTTGTCCATTTTGGGAAATCTCATATGGGAGGAACCCTAGCTCTTACTCCTTCCTCAAATCAAGCAAATCACCAACTCCTTAATCCCGCCCAAAATGTTCTTGCATCTCAATCAGTTTCTTTGCAAAATTTCGCATTGAAACATGTAGTCACATTTCACGTAGGTGGCCCTAGGCGTTTCCGCCCTCCAAATGAAAGGACCCCAATAATCCCTAGACCAACCCTACCAACTCTTGGCCAGCTTGTGGAGCGTGTAGGAGAAACTGTGTCTCCACATAATTGCATGCCGTTGATTAACCAGCTTGATTGCCGCATCCCGGAGGTGATTGATGTTGATGATAGCGATGATGATGAGGATCCAGATTTGACATTGAGGCTTTGAAATGTTTTGAAATTTTAATTTCCATTCCATTAGTTATAATAATGTATCTTCCTTTGACATTGCATTTTCTTAATGTTATTGAAATGTTTCATTTGATAGTTAGTAGTGAAATGTTATGTGTTTGAATTTTTTAAGTCTCTTATGTTGTTGAAAATTTCTGAGATTAAATATAAATTTCTTTGAATTAAATTAATATTGTTGAGTCTTTGTTCTAAGTTTTTAGGGGGCGCCAGAGTTTGGAGTTGTCTACATCACAATCTTCAATTTTAAATATAACGATAGCGTTTTGTCTCATCATAAATTAATAAAACTCCAACCAAAACGAGATCGTTTCGGTGAAAGAAGGTGGTTATATTTGTTAAGAACTTTTAATGGCGTTGATTTTATATTAAACAAGTAAACAGAGCAATTACAATCTCTCATTTTAATCGTATGAAATAGAGTTCTCATGTTCGCTCTTCAAATCATACTTATCTTCTTTACACTAAATCAAAAATCTCGTCTTTTTCTTTTCTCTTTAGAGAGAAACCCTACCCTTCATATTCTAAGATCTTAATTCCGAGGGTGTCTTTTGTATACAAAGAGACCCTCCTAGGATTTTGTTTTCACCTTGATTCTCATACGTTTATTTGTTTTGCCCTTTATGGGGTTTTCTTCGATCCCTTTTTAGGGTCTTTTTTCTCTTAATTTGGATTCACCAAATTATGGAGTTTTTTTATTAAATAAATGTTCTCTCTATTTATTGGAATTTGTAGATCTGTCAGACTCTAATTGGTTTTGGCCAAATCCTATTGTTAATAGTCGAAGATTTTTCATTACCTAATGTAGACTTGCTCAGATTTAAGTGTGATTTTTGGAGTTTTTGTTGGTTCTGATAATCGAATAGGGTTTCTTCAAAAGGTAATCCATCGTATTGAATTCTTAATGCTTTTAAATCTAAAAAGATTTGAAAACTTTTTGTTTGAAGAATTTCATAATACTAAATCAAAAATCTCTCGTCTTTTTCTTTTCTCTTTAATTAAAGAGAAACCCTAGCCTTCATATTCTAAGATCTTGAGAGGGTGTCTTTTGTATACAAAGAGACCCTCTTGGAATTTTGTTTTCGCCTTGATTCTCATACTTTTGTTTGTTTTCGCCCTTTATGGGGTTTTCTTCCCCTTTTAATTTTAGGGTCTTGTTTTGGATTATCCAAATTATGGAGTTTTTATTAAATAAATGTTTTCTCTATTTACTAGAATTTGAAGATCTATCATACTCTGATTTGTCTTGGCCAGATCCTATTGTTAATAGTCGAAGATTTTTCATTACCCAATATAGACTTGCTCAGATTTAAGTGTGATTTTTGGAGATTTAGTTGGTTCTGATAACCGAATGTGGTTTTTTCAAAGGGTAATCCATCATAATGAATTCTTAATGCTTTTAAACCTAAAGAGATTTGAAAACTTTTTGTTTAAAGAATGTGTTCCGACAGGGCTCATGAGATAGTTATGTAATGTATATATTGCCTACTAGTTTTTTTTATCAATTGATTATTTGGTTTGTGTTAACGCTAAATTTTGTACAACTCATCAAAATCACCAAAAAGCAAGCCACCTGCAGTGAACAAACAAAAGTCATACCGAAGAGCCTGACTTTTTGGGCTGTCAAGGATAGTTTCGATGTGAGAATCAGTACAGGTTAATTCCCTGCTGAAAATAATAATAATGATTGTAATAATGAATGTACCGTAGTTCTCTGTTTGTGACTGTATTTATAGATGATATGCTCATCCGAGATCAATTAAAAGTGAAAGTCTTTATCAGAATTTTCTTATAACTGCAATTCATAATTAATTGGGTCCTTAATAAATTAAACTTCCTTATCCTCCTTAAATCAAGAAACTCAATTCTATATTAATATGGACCTTAACACTTCTAGATAAACTATCAAAAAATATAATGCAGTAGGCCAAGTTAACCCAAGGCCAGGCCCCTCGTGCAATATATACATAAACCAAAACAAATCCGGGTGTAAGTGTAAGAATAATTTGGACCTGCACCTAAACCGGATATTAAATAATATGATCCCAACGGTTTGAAAAAAATAATCTTATTCATTCTAGATTGATTAAGAGATTCGTATATATGCATATATTGAGAAACGGTAGATAAAAGCTAGTTATCCATTACATGACTGAAAGAATCAAATCACCAATAGATCTTTAAAAATTATAGTGTCAAATTGTAACAAACGATTGTAGTTTTGAGATTGTATTATACTAGAAATTAGTTGTGAAACTTTCTAGATATTATTACTTATTTTGTGAAATTTAAATTAATTATTTTCGATCCTATTTTTCTTTTCTCGAAGTAAATCAGAGGAAGAAAACGGAAATGGAGTCGTCAAAATTTATTTCTCCAAAGATATTCAATAAATTTAATCTTTTGCTTTAATCTTTGAATAAAATTGGGGGGAAAAGAAAGAAAGGTGAGTACTGATTGTGAGTTATGAAGAAAGGTTATCAGATTGCGACACCGACGGCAGGTGACCAGCGTTTAACCATGTTAATTCATAATATATCAAAACTATGTAGTAATTGTTTTTTTTTTTTACATATCTTATTGTATCATATTATGTACGTTCTATGAGATTTAAAAATCACTGCCAATATAATATCTCGGTGTAGGTCTGGGATCTGGATCCCAAGATAGATGTTATAATTAATTGTCCATTTTGTGGTTGTTTTTATTTGTTTTATATAGCTAACTCAATATATGAATCATACTTTTATATTAACAAGCTTGATAGCCCGTGCAAGGCACGGGATAGTTTATAAAAAGCTATAAACGTATTTTTTACGGATCAAGAGAATTAAATATGGGAACTTAAAGTTTAACAAATGGCGTTATTTGTACGTTAATTAATTATCCATTTGTTTATTTTTCCTAATCACGCAAGATATTTTGTGGTCTAAAAGATATTCGAGTACTTACAGAGATGAATGGATCATGCTTAAACATTCCACAAGCAAAGAAGGAGAGTCTCATCAAGAGGGTTGAAAGAGAGAGAAAATGTCATGTATTCCACACTCTTTGTTTTGATCACCAAATTCTGCAGCACAAAAAGATTGAGAAACATTTAGTAGGAAAATTATGCACCATCAACTGATTACGAAATAAGTTTCTAAATGAACATACAATAATGAAAAGTGAAGAAGCAAACATGGATACGAAGGAAGTGACGCTCAAATATCCAACAAAAAGTTGCCGAGATGGAGGGCAAATACTATGAAAACAAATAGAACAAATACTGTTAGTAGCAATCCTAGCATATCAACCTGCAAGCAACATGAAAGTTTGATTAATGCATCCATAATAATTGAGTATTAGAAATATAAAGTAAGTTTGTACAAAAAAATTTTTAAAACCTTTTTAGCTTTCTCTGCACATGAAATGAATATGGTAATGTATACTAACCGGAAAATGGCTCCAATTGAATTGACTGTGGCAACCAATATAATGCTTGGGGTTATAAAAAACAGGTCATATCAAAGGCAAATTAAACAATTCAAGAGGGAATATACATAAGGAAGCCCTGAAAACTACTCTGTGGGATCATCTCTACTGCTTGAAGCCATTCATGTTACAATTAAATACTTTATTTTTATCAATAAACTTACCAAAATTATGGACACAACTAATGTATCACAAAAGGAACTTGTCAAAGGTCTTTTTCATGTATTCACATGTGTCAATACATTAAAACATATGATCATTTTCTCAGACTCATTTTATCAAACACTTAAAATGCACTACCCAACCATGCATAAACCAAAAAAACATCTCAAACAATTACACTAAATAACAAAACAGAATGTCAGTAAAATCATTTCAGTTACATACTTGAATATATTACCCCAAAAAAGTACATCAAGTCAGCAGAAATTATTATTATCTATAGATTTAGAGTCCTCCAATTTTGGAATACCAATACCTCAACTCTTGGCCCATGTGTACACCTACACATATTTTCACCTCAACGAAGCTAACAAATTTAAATGGATATATAAAATTGATAATAATCCAATAAAATGAGGCATATATTAAGGCAGATTAGAAACCGGAGAGCTTATAGAGAGAGAAATTCACAATTCAAAGGGAATTGCAAATTGATGTTGTAGAAGTATGTGTTGCCGTATTAATTCACATCAGTCAACTTAAAATAAAAGATTAGAAGTTAAAACACTTCAAATCAAATTGAACTTTTCTCAACATCTTTCAACAAAGAAAGATCCATTTGTTTCTATCTTAATAATTCCTAAGAAAATACAATCAAAAATTGTTATATTAATATACATTCTAAGCATAATGAGATACCAAGATATATCTTTTTTTTGGCATTTTATCAAACATGTAATGTGCACTTTTCTAAACCGCCAACTCAAAGTCGAATTGGACCAACAGAGAAAAACTATTTGGGGAGAGTATTAAAGTATTGACATAGAATGTACAAATAAACATGATTAAGTTCTTATTGAGGGAGAAACCAAGCAACAGAAAAGTAAGGACATGCAATCAAGTATCTCAATAAGGAATACCACTTAAAATATTAAATGCAAACAGGGTCTAATGAACTAAGTCTTGTCTGCATGGACGAAATAATACATTATAGAACCTTGGTAAATTAAGTAATATGAGACTTCAATACCCAAGTAGGCTTACAAAGGTGATTGTGATATGCAAACATTTTAAAAGTTGTGTAGATCATAATAAAATATGCATTGATTTCTTCCAAGCTCTAACTACCCAACTAAAACCTCGTTAAAATGTCCAAGTATTGCCACTAAACCGCTAACATAAGGAGTATTTTATATCGGTCTGGTCATCAAATTACAAATGTTTTCACTATATAAAATTATCACATTGACTTGAGAAAGGAAAAAATAAAATTAGCCTAACAGAAAATGGGTAAAAGCACATCAAATTTACTAAGACATAACATGAACTCCCAAGAATTGTTTTGTTGCTGAGATATTGCTAAAGAAATAAGAATTAAACACTTATAAGATGGCAAGATCAGATTTAATGGTCATTGTAAAGTCACCCACAAATTTCTTGACAACCAAACAAAGCAACAGTAAAGATAAAGCTCAAAGCAAACTGTAATGCTACCTGGAGTAGAAATTCCAAGAAGATTAAAATCACTGGAAAGAATATAACAAATATGATAAGTTTAAATCACTGGAAAGAATATAACAATAATTTTCCAATTGCTTATTCCATCATAACTTTACAAATCGATTAGATAACAAAATTTTGATTTATCCTATTATTTTCTCTTTTTCATAATAATTGGAAAAGAGAATGATCTAATTTTTTATATTCAACATTTCTAAGCAGGTAATCAATTAGATACTGTTATAGGAAGTAAATACAAACACATGATATTCATTTGTCTTTTACAAAAATTTCTTACTTGTAGTCACGAATGTAATTAGCTTTGTTGCATCTAAACAAAATCTGCCCAACATTGAAACAAAAGCAAAATCAAATCTTTGAATGTATAACAACAACTAAGAAGGTGTTTATTGAGACAACTAAGAAGGTAGTTTCTAGCCTGACCCACCTCTTCTTTCCCAAAACAGATTAAAGCAAAAGTAGAAAAAAGAAAACATCATATATTTGGCGTTTCATAGAACACCTGGAGTGCATATTGAAATCACTAACACTCATGAACAAAAAGAAGTCCTCACCAATCTACATGTCTGATGGAAACGGCTTGGGTAAGAGAGACGAAGCCATAGTTCCTAATTTAACTTGCAAAAGATTTGGTAGCACTTATTAATAGAGAGAGAAAAGCTGCACATTGTGATAGAACCGATAGAACTTGAACCGATTTTTTGACAAACTAATGAGATTACAAACCTTCGTTCTGCGGTTTGAGACTCGAATTTCGTCGCTAGCGGCTTCAACCTCTTCCTTCTCGTTCACATGCTAATCTGTGAGTTGGAACATCAAATTACAACAAAAAAAATTAAGATATTTCGAAGGAAATTAAATTGAGAGGCGGGAGAGATACTTTTTGCAATTACATGAATTGTTGATTTGGAGAAGAGAAAGCGTCTGAGAGCAGATGATGAGTTGGGAAAGTGAAAGCATCGAGAGAAGGTGAAAAGCACCGATTAATTTGTGGATTGTTAATTTGGGGAAGAGGAAGCGTCTGAGAGGAGATGGTGATTTAGGGAAGAGAAAGCATCGAGAGGAGTTGAAAAGCAACGATTAATTTTTCAATTGAACCGAGACCACTCAACAAATTTTCTAATTGAACCGAGATCACTCCTAATTAATCAGGAGTTGGCTCACCTTGGGATCGCCTTTGCTGCTTTTATATATTAGTATTGATTCAGTTTCAAAAATCAATTTCCTCTAAAATCTCTTGATTCAATTTCGTATATTTCAAATTTCAAGTTCTTTGATTGAGCATTCGAAGACATAAAAGCAATTATGAATCCATACGAACCATACTGATAAAAATTTTATTAAAAAAACACACAAACTATATTTTGAAACTTAAATAAAATTTTAAAATGATTAATCTTCTAAGTTTGCGAGAAGTATGAAAGAAATTAGTTGTATTTGATATGTTTATCTTTATTTTTGATGAAATAATGAGACCTATATTAAGTGACGACAAAAAAAAGAAGAATAAAATGCATCTTAGATCGATTTAAAATAAAATATCTTAGATTACTTTTAATAGAATATCATTTGATCGTCAAATTAATAATTTAATTGTACGAATGTAATAAATCATGTAAAAATATGAGATTATGTAAAATTTCTATTGATTTGTGAAATCGAAATATTATTTTTATAATAGTGTATATTATTTGTATATAAGTATATATTTTGACAACTCAAATTTTAATAATTTTTATTGTTATAAAGTTGTTAATGTATAACTTTAAATCAAACAAAATTTTATATAATTTTATATTTTTACATATTTATTGCATCCGTATAATTAAATTATTAAATTGACAATCAAAATGATATTATATTGAAATTGACATAAGATCATTTATTTTAAGACGATTGAAGACACTTTTTACTTAAAAAATAAACAAATGTGCGCATACATATATATTAATCTAAAATGAAAGTCTTTTTTCTAGGAATAGTCACGTGGCATTTGATTTTGTACATGCGTAAAAAGTACGCAGATGAATAACTACAATAAATAGTCATAAAAAATTAATAAATGGGTTCATTTGTAATGAAAATCAACACAAATATAACTTTTTTAAGTATTAATATTCATATAAAATTAATAAATGGATCAATTTACAACGAAAATCAACACAAATAACTTTTTTAAGTATTAAGGATATTATTATACTATAAAGAGTGCCCATCGATATTTAAGAATGAAAAATAGAGAGAGAGAGAGAGAGAGAGAGAGAGAGAGAGAGAGAGAGAGAGAGAGAGAGAGAGAAAATGTGTAGCAATAGTGTGAATTGAATTTGTAAAATGAGTCGAATTTGGACAATTGAAGCCTTTGAAATTGATCGCAATGAGCTTGACTCAATTCTTTTACAATAAAAATAGATCGGCATATAACAAAAAATTTATGTCGATGTTAAATATCAATTTATATAAATACAAATTTTTTTAAAATGACCTATATATTATTATTCTATTTTATTACTTAGAGTTTGACACAGACATGAAAGACTAATAAGAAAATAGAAACAATCATAGGAATTGAATTTATGAAACTTTACAATCACACGAATTCATAAAGTAAAATAAATTCACTACAAGAATAAAAAAAACTTATTTCACAAAGAATTTTTCAACAGAAAATTCCATCCAAAATTCGCTCGTAAATAAGCCCGTCGGAAATAAATTTATTTTGTTAGAAATAGCTTATTTTTCTTATCCATGTAGCATGTTTATGACGAAATTTCATTGGGATTACATTTTTTGTTGGAAATAATTTATTTCCAAGGAAATTTATTTTCGAGAAAATAAATTCCGTCGAAATTAGTTGTTTTTCTTGTAGTGATTGACTAAGTAGTCATAATATTTGATAAGTTAATTCTAAAAATACACGAAATTATCATTTAAATATTAAACAATAAGTAGGAAACTCTAATTATGAAAGGAATAACAAAATTACAAATAAAATTAAATAAATTCAAAAACTAGTAAAAAAATTGGAGGGCCCAAGTACATCTTTTTCGATCTCATTTGGGCTTAAAATAGTGACCATCATGAGCCCGATCGAAAGTTATGCTAAAAATAGTGTCAACCCTGTTAGACTTAAGTTTTCTTTCCTTCCTTTTTTTGCGCACTGTGTCAAAATTTCATATTATTCACAATCTAACCTTGTCAAAATAAATATACATCATTTTTGATAAAAATATATATTAAAAAGTAATTTTTTAAAGCTTTATAAGTTTATCAGATGTTAAATAGCTGTGCTAGTTAGGACTCGAGCTCATTTTATATGCCATATAAAAGTACTTTTTATTAAAAGTGTGCACATATATATATATATATATATATATATATATATATATATAATAAAATCCATGAGATTAGGGATGTGAATCAGTAAAATACCGTATCGAATTGCTCTGAACCATACCGAATCGGTTTACAATTATCTAAATGGTTGGCAGGTCTTGGTGATGAATGAGGGGCCTGCTTTGAGTTCAAAATTTTATTTTTCTTTAATCTAAGGGCAATATTTGATCGTTTTGTCTGTTGCTAAGCTATGTCAAGCAATACTCATTCCTTCACAAAGAACTAGTGCAGTAATTAACCGAATAACGATGGACACATGTTTTTTTTTCCGAGAGTACATATTTGTATAAAATGATTGGGACACTTGGGCAGCTGCGCTTATCAAAAGTAGTCAATTCTATATTATCCTAGGCAGAACCAAATCAAAAGTTTATGATGTAATGATTGGTTGCTCCTTGACGTCTTTGTTTGTTTTTTTTTTTGGGGTATTTTTGAACCCCTATTCCCCGCCTACGCCCGCCCCCGCACCCTTAACCCCACCTCCCTTAACTAGCCTAGCACCTCCACCTAGAGTAACTATCAAGGATTACTTGCATTTTACTCTGCAATTGTGAGGATTCAAACACCCTACGTCATAGCGTAAGGAATGGAAGGGGAATATAGTTGATTAGTAATAATGAGGATATTTTAGTCTTTTGTTGCTTTAGTCAGGGTCATGTTAGTCTTTCTCCATTTCACATTTTCCTCTTATTTCCGTTTGCTGCTAGCTTCACATGGTGAGCGTGAGCAGTGTACTATCCAGCACATGGGTTTAGCTTCTCTAGTGTGATGATAGGAAATATAAGTAGAGATACGAATTGTAATCGAGCATGATTTCGATGAAAGAAGATTTCTTTCTTTCCAAAACTTCTGATTCTCTCTCTCTCTTTCTCAGTTTCTATCTCCCTTATTCTGTTTCTTCTAATTGTCTCTAATTTTTGCCTTATTCTACTTTAAATTCTCAATAATTTGGCTAAGTAACTGAATTGAACCCTATCAATTCGTTACGCATAGTAAACATCAGAGGACAAAACCTCTAGGTTACAAGCCCAATATTTCCTTCACGTCTATGTACTATCATGTTGTTTGGTTTATTAAATTAAAATATTAAGGCCGTGCCCAGTATACAAGTCTCCCACTCTTAGCATTTTGATTAGTTTTTTATTTTCATTTCTCTTATAGGAAGAAAAATCTTAGTGGGATACTACCTAGGACTGTCAACGGATCAGATTTTGATTTGAATTCGATCCGTTTAGGTGGGTTTGAATTGACTTTTATAACCCGATAATCTAATTAATAAATGGATCGGATTTGGATACAAGTCGATCCGATCCGATTAAAAAGGATACATATATTTTAATATATATTAAACTATCAAACTGTTAGCTACTTTGGAGTTTTGTTGGTTGTTTGTTCATTACTTAGATTTATTTTGAGGTTTTATTGGAGTTTAAAACCTTATGTAATGTGATTTTATTTAGTTTAAGACTCTAAAAAACGTGATATTATGTAGTTTATAGTTTGTGTTGCTTATGTAATGTGATTTTATATATATTTTTTGTTTTTGATCTTATTTTGTTTGAATTGAATGGTTAGATGTGTAGAATGTTTTATCGGATCGGATTATCGGATTGTCGTTAGATTCAGTAGTTGATATCACTGATCTGTCGGATTATCAGAACGAATTTGAATATGACAAATTTTTATCGGATCAGATTCGGATCACTCTTGATCCGATCCGAATTCGACCATTTTACAGGCCTAACACCACCTATAGACTTCAATGCAAATGAGAAATGTGATACCTGTTGGAGAATAACAACACAACGAAAGCAATAGAACAAAAAAATTCATCGAAATAAAATAATCACATAAAATATAAAATTTACGTGGTTCACTCAAAACGTTTGCGCTAGTTCACGGTTGAAAATTTCACTCTCTCTTAAAAAATTCAAATATCATATAATTGTAGTACCCCTCGTATATATAACTTACGTAATATAAGTAATCTTAATTCATCCGAAAGAATAAAACTATCCCTACCGGCTATTTGCTCTAGGAATGGGTCCAATTATTTTTTTGAATAGCTTTATAATCACCTCTAAATTTAAATTCGGATCAGACTTTACCAATAACAATACCGCTCTATCTCAGCTGAAGTCTTCAACTCATTTCAACTCGGTGGTTAATTTCATGTTGAAGTATATTTTTCAAATAGACCATTCTGTTGCAGGTCTGTTATGAAATGTGGTTAATTCATATATTTTCTCTGGACTTCGATTTGGAGGATTAACTATGATCGATGATATGTTTGTAAAAAATTCTGAACAAATCTCGCTTGTGCCAATGTTGATCTATGCAGCATGAGGAATACCTGCAGATTAAATAAGTAAAGATTTGCATCAATGGCTCGTATTTTTGGACCTTTGGTAAATTATTATTGCCGCCTCGTATGCATCTGTTGCTTATGCACAAGTATATTCCTAGGTTGTGTGTTACATGTTGACTATTTTTAACATACATAGCATGGGAAGTGCCTGATCAAGGACCCTTGAACGCAATTCCGAGAGTCACAAGGGAGGAGCCGAGGACGGTAAATTATTGAATCCGTTCGCATATAATAGAATATTAATTAATTATAATTCGATACGTTATTTTATATTAATTTTTTTATAATTTTTTTCCGTCACTGTAACATTACACTCACTTTGATGTGCTGGTTCTACTGGGCTGGGTATTGTAGTGCGCAACTCTTGTGTCTGCTATTTTGAATTGGGAAGGCAATGACAATTGTAATCTTATTCATCTTAAATATTTAATTGTTATTAATATATTAATGTCTTTTGTTTGTGTATCAAAATAATCAATTACTAAATTAATTTGTCTTTCTTTCTTTTGTGATACATATTTAGTATTTATTAAACAAATTATCTCATTTTTTCCCTTAAGTTATTAATGTCATAGTTTCATTCAAAATTAATTTGTAAATTATTTTACAAGTTATCATTCAAAATCAACATTTTAAAAGTGTTTGGATATGATAAAAAGGAGAATTAAACAAAATAAAAAAAGTAATACAAGACAATGAAATTCAAGATATTTTGAATAATGTAATAAATAAATAAATAATTATTCAGTGTATATGAGTTAACCTAGGACCAAGACCAATAAAACACCCAATTGATATGTACTAAAGATTATAATAAGTTATAGATTATGGATAGTATTGCTTCCTTTTTTAACTTTTTACATTATATGATTAATGTGGGTATTTTGTTAGCGATAATACTTTAGCGACTAAAAAATAGTTACAAAAATATATACAAAAAAATGTATCTGATTGTGGTTGATTGCAACCATTAAAGTTATTCATATATAAATATGTATCATTTTATAAATTTTTCTTTTGTAAAAATTCTTTATAAGTGTAACAATACTCTTTTGTTAAAGCGGTTACTTTATCCATTTAATTACTCTATTGGAGAAAACTTGGGTACTATGGAAGAAGAGCTTGCTTATAATGGTAATTGTTCTTTTTCTATGAATTTGTGTAGCATATAAGAAGAGCTAACTCTCGGCATTGTATCCCTAGTTATGCTATTATGCTATAAAATAAAATTACTGGCATTTTCAACATGCAAACTACACTTTTTGAATAAACATATCAACAAGTCCAACTTAATTCGGCTGTTGGGAATAAAAAAGGCCCAAAAGTAAATAGAATTTAATATTAAAAGAAGTTTCACTGGGCTCACTTGGGCTTTATGAAGGACATATAAACATTTGAATTCTGCCTTCAAATAATGCGATAAAAAAGGAAATTTGATATTTACTTAATATTCTTCTCACATGAATAGTAAGTGAGATTCACTTCATGTGAATAAGATATTATGAAAATATCAATTCCCTAAAAAAAAAGGTACTAATTGACACAAAATAGTAATATACTCCCTCCATATCCTAAAAAATGTATCATTTGCAATATTTACAAATATTTAAGATTTATTTTAATTTGATTTCCCACCTTAAATTGTTGGTATAGTTGGAGTGAATTATGAATTATGATGTCAAATTTAGGGGAATTGTGAAAGATATCAGTATATGAGATTTGATAAAATTATATTTATTCTGATAGCTGTCTACAAAAAAGTCGCAAGATATATTATTTTTTCTTCTAAAATTACAACTACCTTAGTTAGCTTCATGTAATTAATTAGTTTCTAAAAAACACAGTAAATAATCTGATTGCTATATTCTTTAAATCACATGAGAACTAAAAAACAATTTCATATATAGAAACCATGATATTCTACTCCCCATTTCTTTTTTGTTGATGTTTTAGAAATAAGCAAACAAATTAATAAATGTAGTTAATGCCTTTTCTAATTAATTAAATAGATATAAAATCTCAATATTACTCCTTTAAAATTTATTGAAAAGATAAAGAGATATAATTAAGGGAAATCATATTTTCACATAAGCATCTTTCACATTGATGTGACTTTCACTTACTATTTATGTGAGAGGAACCATGTGAAAATATTATACTAGCTCCATTCCTTTTTAATTGATATTTAAGTAAAACAAAAAGATTAAGAAATATAATTAATGCTTTGTCTGATTAATAAAATTAGATGTAAAATATAAATTTTACCTTCTAAATATCGTTTGAAAAATATGCATAAAAAAAAAATTTATTATTTAATATATAATATAAAAAATTACGTCATTATTATTTCTTTAAAATCTGCAAACGATAGATAACATAAATAATTATTTCATTTCGAAAGTTAAAATTTTTAATTTTTCTTAATATGTGTGTAGTAAAATCAAAATCAACCCCTTTTTGTGGGATAGGGACTAGTATTTAATGTTTAGAGATAATATAAAAAATTAAATAATTAACTATTTCTATAAATCTACAAACATAAAAAGGAATATATTTTTTTAAGGAATTGATATTTTTATAAGATCTCATTTATGTAAGATAGATTTCATTTATTATTCATATAATTTTTTTTTTATAAAAATATTAATTTTTTTTATAAAAATATAAATTCATTTTCTTTATCTGAAAAGAGAGATAAAAAAAGAGAGCAGGGTGTAATAAATAAATCAGATTACCAAATCTGATTAAGACAATTTCGATTAAGGGGTTCTAATAATTTTAATGCAACTTCAATAAAACTGGGCCATGTCCCCCTTTTGAAAATGGAGGATGTGGACCCCACAGTGATCACCGGATAACAAGCTGAGCAAAAACACCTCTATCTTGTATTCTTGTTGACTGTCTTTTTGTAATTAGTCGAGGCAAACAACTACTTTCATGTTAAGAAGAGAATATATGAATGCATTTAAATGCTGATATTATCCATCTTATTAGTAAAAAGAGATTTAATGTATTTAATTCTTCTGTTGTTCAAACATCATATGGTAGTATAGTTACTGCAAACCATGCAAATTCAGCTAAGTGACAATGGCTGCATATATAACAAACCCGTTTAAAAGTAAAAAAAAAAAAAAAAACTGTTAACAAAACAACAAAATCATATTAATATTAGCCTTATCTTCTGATTTATTAAGATCCATGTATATATATATATATATATATATATATATATAGAATGGTATTCTAATACTCTTCATTCTATTTTATATGTTTTCTTTAGAAAGTGAAATTTATTTGTCGTTTTAAGAAAATATTAATGACTTAATTTCTTATATTATATATTTTTACATTAAATACTACTAAATTATTTTTATCTTTTTCATCTTTTCAATTAATATTAGAAGGGTAATACTCCCTCTGTCGCTAAAAAAATTAGTTTAGTTTGACTTTTCGGTCAAATTAACCAATTTTAAAATTAAGAATTAATAACATATTTGTTTATATTTCAAACTTATAAAAATTAGAAGTGATAGTAAATTGGACATAATTTTTTATGGTTATATTTTCTCCATCTATATTTACAAGAAAATAGTGTAAATTTTGATTATAAAATGGTCAATTTAATTGAAAATATTAAATTAATTTTCACAGGATAAAGGGAGTATTAAAATTTTAATTTATATCTAATTCGATCGATCAGATTAAATATTAATTATATTTTTTAATTGTTAAACTAACTTGCATAACACGCAACTTAGTAACCCAGAGATTCCTAATTGAATTATAAATAATCTATGACATACTAATTTTTTGAATGATGATATCAAGAATATTGTAATAAAAACGATTAAAATGTAAATTATATTTTTACTATATTGTTATTACCTGCCCTTTTATATATACTTTTTTAGTATCACATGTTGGTCGCTGTTTGCAATGTATTCTTATCAATATTTAGCCTTTTGGGGTTCTACCTGTCATTCAACATTTAATAAGCATTTTATATTTCAAGATTACAACTTGACTGTAATTTCACTTTCTCATTTTGTTGAACTATTTGTTAGTAAACTGGTGATGGATTTGCACTAGTTAATTATGGTAAAATTTTATTGCATCCCTGTGGTATTAATGCTACGTTTAGATTAAACGAATAAAATAAAATAAAATAAAATAACGAGTAAAATAATTCATCCTATTTCAGGTAAAATGAGTCATATATTTCATACTCTCTCAAGAAATTAAATTTATAAATTTAGATAGGATGTGAATGATCCATTCTATTTTAATGGAGTAATTAAGCACAATTTTTTTTAATTCTATTCTCGCATTTATTTCTTCAATTCAAACGTAACATAGGTGATAAAAATTTAAGGAAAATATATAAATGGAAGAAAAGAAGAGGAAAAAGTTAGGGAATAATGCTAGGTGATTGAAATTTGGCACAACATTTTGAACCCCTAGCATTCTATAAAGTGGCATGCTGACTCTTTACCTACTTAAAAACGTTATACAATTTTATTTTCATGAAAAATTAAATATATATATTTTTTGCATTTAGTCATTTTGAAATAAATGTTTCAATATCAAACCCCTCCCTCTCTTTTTTTTTCTTTTTCTTTTATATTATGTAAATATGTTAATTTGATTTTATGATCCTTAGTTTTAAGGACTATTTACTTTATTTTTAAAGTGCTAAACCTTCTTCTTAATTTTACTTACTTGGATATGATTTACAATAAAAAAAAATATTTTGAACACAACCAACTACATGTGTGGATCACACCCAAGTAAACTTAGTAGAGGTGTTGTTTTATTAAAATTTGCGGCATGATTTAATAGTCGAATCTTAAATTTGAATCAAATCATACTTTACCAAAAAATTATTTAAATAATATTTTTTAAGATCATCTTAATTAGTACAGACTCACACAAAAAATTATAAAATAAAGTATCACAGATATTAACTTTGAACATTATATACATAACTTTCTCAGGTTCCAACATATAACAAAACATAAATTAAAATGTCATTCTCACACAAAGGAAAAGATGGAATAGTAGGTTCAGATCTTTGAGATATTTATTCTCTTACCACTGAGGTTTGCTAAAAGATGAAATAGATGGTTGATAGGAATAGTCTATATCCTTAAGGTATGTATTGTCTCTTACCATTAAGATTTACTAAATGCTACTGACAATATAATTTCATTGTGATAGAAATTTACAACTAAAAACTCTATGAATACTTTGCAAAGGTACTTTGTAAAGGTTGAAAGAAATTTCAGAGAATAAAAAGACTATTACTTTGTAAAGGTTTAAAAAAATTCAAAGAATAAAAAGACTACACACATAGAGAGAATAATTTTCTGTACAAACAAACAAAACTGAACTTCACAATTTATTCAAAAATGTCAATTACAAAAATTAATTCTGCAATAGCATTTGTGAATTAAAAGTGTCAATGCGACGCGAACACGCACTTGCTCTCGACCCTGCGCACGGGACGTGGGCGGGTCACGTCATGGTGACAATTTTCAAACATTTTTTTTAGTACTACAAGTAAATTAAACTATCATATTTATGCTTATAAAATATTAAATAGTTTTACTTCTTATCAATGAGACTTGGAAAAAATAAATTTGAAACAACAATGACCTTTTCATATATCTTACTTTGGATATAATTAAAACAACATATAATTTCTACTTGAATTATATAATATTCTCCCCATCTCGTGAAAAATTCGATCGGATTACTCGACCCGAGTTTTTGAGAATCGCCTCTTATATCCCAAGTTGTCTTTTAATTTTAATTTAATCCTTTAAATTGTAAGAATCTTAATTGAGTCTTTCAAGTGACCCTTTTTATTCAATGACTCCTCACGTCGATACTTCTAATAATTTAAAATTTTGCGATGTGATGATTTAATTTGAAACTCTAACTTGAACTGAATTTGTTACATCAGAATTGTTGTGTTTCTAAGGGCTTAGTCGACGTGCCCCATTGCTTTAATTTGTTTCTATGCTCTTTTGCTCATTATTACTGGGATAATTGCTCCTTTAAAGGTTGGGGTTTTTTTTTTTTGGTTTTTGGTTTTTTGTCATCGTAAATGCTCCTTCGTCACCAATTTACTCTTCTCAATTCAGTCATGTCCCCCGTGACGACAATAGATTAGCTCATGCCTTTGTTAATAAGGCTAAATACACTTTTATTCTATCAAGTACCATTAATTTTATAATTCGGTTCATAAAATATTTGAGCTTACAATTTATTATATAAAATACCTAATTTCATACAATATAGTCTTTTAATTCAGATTCCGACCAAAATTTGCCGGAATACCAATAAAGTATTGCAGCAAATGATAGTGCTATTCGGACTTATTTTGATCGAAATCTGAATTTGGAAGTTATATTGTATGAAATTAAATACTTTATATAGTAAATTATAAGTCTAAATATTTTGAGAGTCGAATTATAAATTTAATAATACTTGGTGTAACAGAATTACTGTAATAAATCCTTGTTAATATGTCTATCTTTTTGGTCTAATTTTATCTATGGATAGATATGGTTCAATGTCAAACTTTATCCACCGTCATATATGTAATTTGTATTTTTTTTTCCCCATAACTCATTAAAGAAAAAAGCAAGTCTTGATATATTAGATACTAGAGGACACCCGTGCCTACGACACTGGCCACTGTCTGCCTGTTGAAAAGGAGAAGGAGAAGGAGAAGAATGAAGAAGGAGAAGGAGAAGAATGAAGAATGAAGAAGAGAGATGAGATATAAACTTAAGGAACGGCTAGATTTATGCCAAATTTTAAACGGTCCGGATGATTTAATAAATTGGGGAGAAATTCAAAATGCGTTGCATTTTGTTATATTAGATTAAAACTTCATAACAAACAAAAAATAAAGTTAAAAAAATAATTTATATATTAAATATGAATTACGATTAGCGTGAAATTATAAGTGATAAATAGAATAGTAAATGTGAGTCTATTTATCTCCTGTATTACGTATTCACATATACTAATATTTAATATTAATATAAATTTATTGTTGCATATATCAATAATCTTAAATTAAATTAAAAAATTTATTTGACTCTTTTGAAAACTGCAAAGTGGGAACTAGAGTAAATCTAGGAAACTGATATTTTTACATGAGATTTTAATATTTTCACATGTAGGATCCATATATAAAATGTATAGAGACAGATTAACTGACGTTATATATCTATGACAATATTTTTGATAGAATCTATATGTAAAAATATCAAAATCTTATGTGAAAATATAAGTTTCCTAAATCTATTACGACATCAGCCATAAATTATGATAAATGTAATGAAAAAGAGTAGATCTATATGCGCAATGTGCAACCAAGTGTGACCCACCAGCATTTGCAATAGTATTAACGATCATTAATTGATAAAGTGTGATTTTATAAAATAATAAAAAAATTAATTGTGATTATCCAAGGAAAACTAAATAATATTTTAATAGACAATACAGATATATCCGTCATATATGAGTAAATATTGTGTTTATGATTTTTGTAATTTTATTCATAAATGTAATAGTAATCTACGTTAAAAGTTGGCAACTAAGCTATGCACAATTGCGCACTATGATAACTATTCTAATAAATGATATAGATTTAAAGTTTATTTCGAATTGAATACATATTCATTGAATACTACTTCCTCTATTCTTTTTTATCTGTCTTTATTCTTTTTTATATAAGATTTATACATTTAAAAAATTAAAATTATTAATGATTTTATTTTTTACATTATTCTTATATTAAATTCTAATTTATTTATCTTTCATCTTAATTACCAATGAATTTTAAGAAGGTAATATTGAAATTTATTTTCAGTTAATCAATATACATTTCTTTTTATTCGTATTTTCTCCCAAAAGATATTTTAAAAAATAATAGAGGGAATAACTCTTACAATTAAAATTTTTATACACCATTTAATATTTGCAATTAATATATGGCTTTTAGTGTAACTGTGATAATCTAATTATGATAATTGACCATAATTTTGTTTAAAGAAGGATTAAACAATTAATTTACCAGTAGGCATGAACCCTATAAATTCACCAATTAGACCTTCAACCCTATATTCATTTTTCTCTCATTTTCCATCTCATTATTCATAGTGTAAGCTACTACTATGTCTAAGAATAGTGAGAGTACAAAACCTGAAAATGATGAGATATTCAACCAACCTATAAGATGCATAACATGTGGTGAGGTGTTTGGAAATGATCGTTCCCTTCTTGTCCATCGCGAGAAATCTCATATGGGAGGAACCCTAGCTCTTACTCTTTCCTCAAATCAAGCAAATCGCCAACTCCTTAATCCCGCACAAAATGTTCTTGCATCTCAGTCAGTTTCTATGCAAAATTTTGCATTGAACCATGCAGTCACATTGCAAGTAGCTGGCCCTAGGCGGTTCCTCCCTCCAAATGTAACGACCATATTAATCCCTAGGCCAACCCTACGACCAACTCTTGGCCAGCTTGTGGAGCGTGTAGGAGAAACTGTATCTCCAGATAATTGCATGCCGCTTATTAACCAGCTCGATCACCCCATCCCAGACGTGATTTATGTGGATGATGCCGATGAAGAGGATCCAGATTTGACATTGAGGCTTTGAAATGTTTTGAAATTTTAATTTCCATTCTATTAGTTATAATAATTTGTCTTCCTTTGACATTGTTCTCTTAATGTTATTGAAATGTTTGGGTTGATTATTAGTAATGTAATGTTATGTTTTTCAATCTTTTTGTCGCTTATTTTATTGGAAATTTATGAGATTAAGTATAAAGTTCTTTAAATGAAATTAATATGTTGAGTCGAATGTATGATGATTAACCACAAATAGGATCCGTCTCCTCTGGAATTTAATTATAGGGGGCTCCAGAGTTAATTTGGAGTTCTATACATCACAACCGTGTAATTAAAATCTGGCGATAACGTTTTAACTCATCATAAATTAATAAAACTCTAAGCAAAACGAGATCGTTTCAATCATAGAAGCTAGTTATATTTGTTAAGAACTTTTAACGGCGTTAACTTTTTATTGAACAAATAAACATAACAATTACAATCTCTCAATAATAGTATGAAATAAAATTCTGACATTCACACTTCATATCATTCTTATCTTCATAACATTAGATCAAAAACCTCTCTAGTCTCAATCCTTTTCTTTTTAGATAGAAACCCTAGCCTCCATATTCTAAGATCGATCTTGGTAGGGTCTCTTTGAACCCTTGTGGGATTTTGTTCACTTTGATTCTCATATTTTTATTTGTTTTCACACCCTTTATGGGGTTTTCTTCCCCTTTTTAGAGTTTTGTTTCTCCTAGTTTGGTTTCTCCAAATTGTGGAGTTTTTACCAAATAAATGTTCTCTCCATTAATTGGTATTTAGAGATCTACCGTTCTCCGATTAGTCTTGTCCAGATTTTGTTGCTAATAGTCTAAGATTTTTCATTACCCAATGTGGACTTGCTCAGATTTAAGTGTGATTTTCAGAGTTTTGGTTGGTGCTGATAAGTCCGAGAGAATTCACCGTTCCATAGCTCTAGGGTTGATTACAACCATCCGATTAAGAATTCTCAGATGTACAATATAATCTCAGCCATTCGTTTAGAATAGATGGTTTTAATTCTTAGAACTCCAAAATTTTGAACAGGACTCTAGATGATCTGGATCCCTGCGATAGATGTTGTAATTAATTATCGTCAATTTTTTCGATATTTTTCTTTGTGGTATATAACTAATTAATGTAGTGTTTGATAAAAATGAGAAATTAATATTTGAATTGTTAATATATCTAAATAGATTAGACCGTCTGTTTAGATGAGAATCTGAACAAAAAAAAAATTTATTTAATAATTAATGTGTGTAAAACATATTAATGACAATATTTTACAATTTTAACCGTCTAAAAAGATAGAGAAGAAGTGAAACTAGAGATGAAATAGCATTAAGGACAAAAGAGGAATAACGCAATATTGTTATTGAAGTTATTTTTATCCAAAAAATAAAATTTTCACTCAAATATGAGTCTGAAAGATTTGAAGTAATTTGTTCTCTTAGTGATTCGGAGATGATAAGAGACAAAAATTCTTTTACTAAATAAGTAGGCATGCACAACAGGCCGGCCTGGCCAGGCCCGGCCTGGGCCTGCAAGGCCTTGGTCATTAACCAGGCAAGGCCGGACCTTTGACTTTTGGCCTGCAGGCCAAGCCAGGCTGGGCTTAGCGCTCAAAAAGGGGGCATGTTGAGGCTTGCAGACTAGGCCTTGGGTCAGGGCAGTCCAGTTCGATTCGATCTATTCAAACAAATTTTTTAGTAATTTTAAATATTATTAAAACACCAATTAAAATTTTAAACTTAATTAATGTATTAATTAAAAGTAATGTATTACAAGTTATAGCTTTCAAATTACAATAATGAGAATTATCTTTTTTATTATTATTATTATTTTGCAAATGACTTTTTAGTTGTTACGCTAAATATCTATTAAAATAAAGATGCAATGAAAGATCTGTAAGAAGTGTAGGTTGCTATCTAGGTAAGAAAAAACCTTATATATTACACTAGTCGATGTGTTTTCATGGATTTCTTTATTTGTATATAAACAAACATGCATGAATAAACGTATTAAAATACGTCAATTTTATTTTGTTTATTGAATGAGTTGTTACAAAGATGAAGTTTTCGTCTGCAGTGGAAGAATTGAAGTAGCGAATAAAGAAAATCTGCAGACCGGACCAAGTTTTTGGTGAACCAGGCCAGGCCAGACCCAAGGCGAGGCCTCAGCCCAGACCAGGCTAGGCCTCAAGCCGGGCCGGGCTTATTGGCAAGCTAGGCTAGGCCGGATCTGAGCCAAAAAAATGTGACATGTTTGTGGCCTTCAGGCTAGGTCAAGCCAGGTTAGGCCTTGACCAGGCCAGACTTTGATCAAGCCGGGTCTGGACCGAATCAAGGTCGGGCCGCAAGCCATTTGTATAGCACTACTAAATAAGTATAACCTCTTACCAAATCAGATATGTTACTAGCATTAAGAGGATTTAAAAGCTAATCAAGCGCAACCTACTTCAGCGCATAAAAATGATACTTATTGTCTTAACTCTTCAAAAAGTCAATTTTCTCTAAAATCCCTTGATTCAGTTTTGTGTCCCAAATTTCTAAATCTTTGATTGAGCATTCAAGACATAAAAACAAGTATGACTACATACTAATAGATGTTTAAAAAAAACACAAAACATATTTTGAAACTAAAATAAATTTTAAAAATGATTTATTTTCTAAGTTTACTCAAAAGTACGAAAGAAATTAGTTGTATATGGTACCTTTGTCCTTATTTTGGATGTCCTTATTTTGGATGGAATAATGATGATGACAAAATAAATAAACAAATATATTCATAAATACACACGTAAACACATGTACGCGAACATATATATCAATATAAAATGAAAGCCATTTTTTAGGGGGACAAGTCTACATACATATCATTCAATTATAAAATTAAACACGATATTTATCTTAACTATTAAAAAGTGAGACATGACACGAATTTCAATATTATATTCTATTTTTTAATGATTAAGATGAATATAATATTTAAATATTATGTATTTATAATTATTCTTTTTAGGGATTCTGACATGGCGTTTGATTTTGGACATGCGTAAAAAGTACACAGAAAATAACAACATTAAATAGAGCATATAAAATTAATAAATCGGTCCATTTATAATAAAAATCAACACAAATAACTTTTTAAGTAATAATGATATTATTTAGTATATAAAGTCGGAGGACCGGTTGCGGTGTAAATAATTTTTTTAAAACTTCATGATTTTTCCGAAAATACCTTTCAACCTTTAAGACAATTCATATTTTATCCTTTTTTTATTTAATCTTTTCAATTTTATAATATTTTTATTTTATTTCATATAATTTATACATGTAACATGTGTTTTACCGAGTGCTAGTCATATTATAAAGAGTTCCCATCAATATTTAAGAATGACATTAACATTTTGAGATCAGAGAGAATCGCGATGCGGTAGAGTGAATGTACGTAGTTAGATTTGTAAACTATTGGGCATTTAAAGCTTTTTGCCTGTGAAATTGATCAGAATGAGCTTGACTTGATCTTTTTATAATAAAAATGGAATTATGTGATAATTTTATATTAATATTAAATATCGACATATATGAATATGAGAAAAAAAGAATTAAAAAGAAACACACATATTATTATTTTATCTTATTACTTAGAATTATATACTAATTGCAATTTAATTGTCATAAAATTTATTGACATATATATCATTTTTCATAAAAATATAATTAACAAGTAAACTTTTTAGCCTTCGTATGTTAATCAGATGTTAAATAGCTATGCAAGTTAGGACTCGAGCTCATTGTATGTCATATAAAATTACTTTTTAATAAAATTATATATAATAAAGTCCGTGAAATTAGGGGTGTGAATCAGTAACTAATTCATACCACGCTAAAGAATTCAAGCATGGCACTATCAAATTTGATTGGACCAGTGGAACAATTGGCCTTGGCAAATCATCCGGTTAAAGGGTTCTACTTCACTATGGCTGGTGCTCCAGTGGTACATATTGCTAGTAACTAGTTTTACCTTAAATTCAGTAATTTTTTAGTTCATGTTGCCAACTAGCTAAAATTACCTTATAGTCCCTTCGTCCCAAAATAAATATCCAGTTTTAACTTTTTTAAAATTATTTTTTGTACCATTTTTGACAAAATATAGTGGAAGGGATTATAATCATAAGAAACTACATAAAATTTACAGCTAACCTCAAATTTTTATAATTTTATACATACATATATATATATATATATATATATATAATATTAATTTTAAAAAATGGTCAATTTGACCCCCACCAAAAAAAATCTAAATATGACAATTATTTTGGGACCGGGGGAGTAGTAATTTGTAGTTATTAATTAATTTAAAGTTGATGTGATTGCAGAGTCTTGGAGTTGCGATTGTGAGTTATATGGGGAACCTGAGGGTTGCAATTACATCTGAGAAGGACTACATTGATGCACATAAGTTTAAGTCATGCATCCAGAAGGCTTTCGATTTGATATCAAAAGCTACTGTTTAGTCCAAAACTTTAATATTAATTTTCCTATATTAAGGTGTTATGTATTTTATATTTAGATAATCCAAATTGTATTATTATTTCTGTGCCAACTAATTATGATTAATTATATATAATTAAGTTAACTTCGACGTTCAGTTTATACATGTATGTTTTAATGGGGATTTTATGACCAGTTCATGCAACATATATATTCAACTTTTAAAATATTGTAATGGGTGGGGGTGTAAGACTATGGGTGGGGGTGTAAGACTTCTGATCCTGTAGTCATTTCATTTTGTATGGAGTGGTTTAATTACTTCAATGATGCCTAAAGCAATATAGTTACTTTTTTCTATTAAATATGTAAAACTACAAATATGTAAAACTAATTGTAGTTTTAATTAAGTTTTTTTTATGGACACGTGCGTGCAATTACTCACAAATCAAATGATTATTATATTTATGAGAATATTTTTTAGTTTTATAAGATTTTAATTGTATATATACTTAATAAATAAGTTTTAAACTCGTGAGAACAACAGGAGCAGTCAATTACTTGTACAAATAATAGCTTTTTAATCGTAATCTAAATACAACTAATTTCAGCCGAAAAATTCACAGTGCCAAAAATAAAATAAAATGCCCATATGAGCATTACAATATTACGGTACAACACCGTAACATGCCAAGTTGGTTTCTGTAAGTGGGGCCGCGGGGACAAGCAAAAGGAAAACCAAGTGAGATAAAAGCTTGTCAAAATTGCACAGCTTCCTCTGGCGTGTTTAACCAAATAAAACCAAAAACGACTAAGATTTTTGAGAGCCAAGAAGTTAATCATCAAAGTAATGCATATAGTGAAGACGTTCGCCCTAAATCCTACCCTAAAATATGTAACTCCAACAACCAACATCACAGTGACTTCTTCACATATATAGGGTGAGGCTAATTATGTAAGCAAATATATATATATATATATATATATATATATATATATATATATATATCTATATATATAGAGAGAGAGAGGGAGAGAGAGAGAGAGAGAGAGAGAGAGAGAGAGGAGTGATCCAGAGTTAGTGATAGATAGAGTTACTATTTCATAATCTAGCGGATCTAAAACTATTTAAGATAAGATTCAAAGGCTAAAAAAACATATTTCGCTCCTTAGAGGTACGGAAGGTAAAGATTAAGGAATAAAAATTGTAATTATAAATTTACCCCTAATTTAAATGAGGATCTTGAATCCATGGAGTGCCAAAATTGAAGGATATCCCGCCTGGTTTATTTTTGGAAGGAACTCCTTGATTGATTTATAAAATTAATTAATTATCAAAAATAATTTGTACATAATAAAATTTCTTTACAATAGTAAAACAAGATGGATATTGAATGTAATTTTTAGTTGCCAACTAGGATATGTAAGTAAAAATATCATTTAACACTGTTTATTGATTCAATTACAATTTTTTGGATGAATCGTTCAAATAGATTCGGAGTTTAAAAATTGTAAAATAAACAGACTGAATGACTTATTTGGTCAAATTTAGACTCATTCAAAAGCAAACAAAACAACCCTTAATCATTAATTAATATTATGAATTGAAATTTTGTAACTTTTAAACTTAGAAAATATTGGTGTGATGCAGTGTCTTGGAATGACATGATAAGTGATATGGGAAACCTAGATTGCCATCGAGTCGGAGAAAGGTTTCATTGACCAACATAAGTTCAAGTCATGCGTCGAGAAGGCTTTTCATACCATGTATAAAATTGGATGATCACTTTACAGAAGTTTCTTGAGGATCTTGCATAATAAGTTAGTTATGCATTCTATTATTTTTAAAGATTGACAATACCAAAGGTGATAATTAGTAATAGAAAAATAGGTGATAATTAGTAATAGAAAAAACTCTTTTTATTATATATGATCACAGGTTTGAATCCACCTCTTAACATGAAGTCAAAAGATTTTAAAATAAACTAACGCACTTAATGAAGAATTTAAATTTCCCCTAGTTTCATTCGGGCTCCCCCTAACCCTTTCTCCAAGTTCTCCCTTAAGTCCTAGAATGAAATACATCCTTAGAATTGAATTTTAATAGAATAGATTCTCGCAACAAAAAAATATTTATTTTTTTTATTTCAAAATTAGAGATACAATTTAACTATTCAGGTCAAATGACGACATATTAAACTTCAAATTAATGCAAATTTATTTAATTTTAGTTGATACAATAATTGTATATTATATAACAAAAACTATTAATCACGAAATTTATTTTATTTTAAATTTTTATGAGTCATACCAATTTTAAAATTTAATACTTCGCCGTTTGACCTAAAAAGTCTAGTATCTCTAATTTTAGAACGTAAGTAGTATATATATTAAAGAGTGTGAAAATTGTGTTATTATCTTTTTGACTGCTTTGATGTAAAACCCTAAATTTTAATTAATAAAATTTATTTTATCTTTATATAATGGTCTAAATAGTACGACGTTAAGCTAATAAAAATTAAAATTTAGGAGGATATGTGCAAATTATATGAAGCAAAAATAATGTCGAAATTAGCAACAACAAAAAAGAAGAAGAATGTCGGCGGAGATGCCAACGAATATGTGATGTTATAACAATCAATTATTGGTGGATCCCACAACAGAATAATTGTCGAATATAGAAAATGATAAAATAACTGTTAATAAAAATTGTCAGTTAAATTGTTACTTTTAACTATTAAAATATCTGGTAATAAATGAACAATAACACATAGTATCACAACAGTATTTCACAATATTAAACCAATAATTATTACAGCAACAATGGTAATAATGAAAAGTCATGGGTACTTAAAAGTTATACAGACACATTAATACATTAGGTAAAGAATACTTTACGCATAAATATTTGTGATAGTACTGCATATATAATAATAATAATAATAATAATAATAAATACAAAATGGGACAAACTATTAACTATTAAACATATTGATAGAAATGGAGAAGAGGATGATAGGAAACAAGTAAAACATTTATGGTAGTTAGCAGGTGTTTGTAGGAGACTTTTAGATAAAGGGAATAAATTTGGTTGAAAAATAAGTCTCGATAAATGAAAAAGGTTGGAACATGTGGGGGGGAAGAATAAGCACGAGGTCAAAGAAAAGTAATAATATTATGAAGGCAAATTTGAATGATAAGGGAGAGATGGTCTATAAAAGAGGACTCCGGTAGAAGAATTTATCCATCTTGTACAAATTCATCTACTAATATATTGTGACTATAATATTTTGAGGGTTTTTTTTTTTTAGTGTGGTAAGAATATTTTAAGTGTTGATAACGTCAATACGGGTGCAATAATTATTCAAGTGAGTCTTTTCTCAAAAATAATAATTACATAAACACACACGTACATTACACAATATTTACAACTCTTTATTTGGGAGACTCTTTTTTCAAAAGATTTATTTAAAAAGAAAAAAAAAATTCCTCTAGAAGATAGTTTTAAAAAATTATTTTATTATTTTAAGAGTTTACTCCACTCTATTATGTACATTGCACCAAATTTTTTTATAAATACTATCAAGTTATTTTTTTGGCAATTTTACAAGATAGAAATTAGTGTACACCATAAAACTTATATGTGCAGTTAATAATTAAATTATAAATATACGTATAGGTTGATTGATTACATAAAAAGTAGAATCTAATCATATGTTAAGATAAAAGATATCATTTTCGTTCATCTCTTAATATTTAAACTTAATACTGTAAAAAATATTATGTTTGTACCTCTTATAATATTAAATAGTGAAAATTCTTAAAATAGTAATTCATTAAAATTTTCTTGGTAATTTGTGTTTCATTTAATATTTTGACTTGAACTTTCCTATTGAATTTTTACCGTTATATTCAAAATGTGAACTTTTAAGCTGTGAATACTTTGGGTCTTGAACTTTCCTTTTGAACAATAAACATTTTAGATTATTAATTATTTCTTATAGCGTGAACTTTACCATTGAATTTGCTATCTGTGAACTTTGGACATTATCCTTGGACACATTCTAATACTCCGGACATTGTGTTGATAATTTGGATATTATTGAACTCTGGTCAAATTAAATTAATCCGTAAACATAAATAAATTGCAAATCTTTAATATTTATTCTTTATTTTATTATACTTATTATTTCTATTCATTTTTTATATTATTGTTGTTTATACTAATCTTTGCATGAGTGCAAAGACAACATAATTGTTAAGTGTCTTTAGCCTATGTAGCAAGGATACGTGATGAAAGTTTTCTCTGACATGTGTGTAAAAGAGAAACTGTTGTTTGATATGAAAATGACCATTAATTGGTGTTACTAATGATGGAGTCTAAATGATGAATTTTAAATTGGAATAAAATATTAAACATTATTGTTTATTTGACTCTACTAATGGATTACTTATTTCACTACAGTTAGACCTGACAAAAGTGGCCTGAGCCCATGGGACTTTGGGCTGCCAAAAAGCGGGTTTTGGGCTGCCAAAAATTAGCCCGGTGAAAGTTGGGCCTTTTTTGCCCGACCCGCAGGCTAAATTATTTGTTTTTTCCTTTTTTTATTATTTTATATTGTTGACAAAAAAATGAATCAAGTAAAAAATTATGAAGAATATAAGAATAAATTATAACATGTGATCTTGAATAATAATACCAAAAAAAAATTATGAATATAATATATATATTACCTTTAGTCTTTATTTTACTGTCTTAGTCTCTAATCTTTAATATTGATATTATATACATTTATCAATTAATTAAGCACAAGATTAGTTACAATTTAATATATATGACTACAAAAATGTCTATAAAATTATTTATTATTTTATTTTATTTACTAATAATATTAAATGATTATGTATAAATTATGTGTCATAATTGTAAATAATTAGAGTTAGTATTTATTTCAAATTATGTGTTATAGTTGTAAATATATACATATATATATATATATATATATATATATATATATATATATATATATATATATATATATATATATATATATTTAAAAATAATTTTTTTAGAAAAAAAATTAAAAAAATACTAAAATGGCCCACGAGCCAGGAACTTAACTTTCCCAGCCCGCAAAAAAATAGGCCGTTTTGGCCCGACCCGTTTGCCACCTCTAACTACAATTATTTGTTAAAGACTTATGATAATTAGTATTTTTGAAATATCTAATTTAATTACTGTTGAAAGGTAAAGATAATTTTATTTTTCATTATTTTAGCTATGATATCCTTTACTAAGTTATTTGAGTTCACTCTTTTATTTTTTTAATTCCTTTTAGAAAATAAAAATATAGTCAAGACTAACGGAGAGAACATGAGAATGGAGTGATGATCTAAATTAATAGTCGTAGTAGTTCTCACTAAGTTATAAAATAATGTGTTAATAATTGTTGTGAAGACTCTTTGTGTGTGTGTGTGTGTGTGTGTGTGTGTGTGTGTGTGTGTGTGTGTGTGTGTTCTACCATGCTACATGTAATACCCTGGATATTTACAAGACTTGTAGATAAGATCTTAAATAATTAATTAAAAGTTAAGGTTTAAAACCTAACTTTGGAGAAATGAGATATGTAGAAAATGAGTAAAATATTTTTTTTACCTAATTTATTTGTTATGGATTAAATATGAGAATATGGGTTATAAAATTTAAAACCTAAAAGTGATTAATATGTATACTTGAAAATATAATAAATGTAATGTAATATAATTGATGAGCCCAAAGACTAAAGAGATGGTTAATTGGTTGGCTAAATAAATCAACACATATATATTAGGATAATATATATATTGGTGTATATACATATATAGGTATGCATGTGTATATTTATTTATCAATAAATAAATATTCAAATAATTTAATTAGGACTAGTAGACTAACCCAAAAGGATTATATGTGTTAGCCTAATATGGAAATTCTTGCATGAAAGTGAATAATTAAATAATAAGCCCAAGTGATATGTTAAAAGATAGTTCATGAGGTAAACTAATATAAGTCCAATTAAATTATGTTGGCAAGTATTGTATGTAATGGTGTGGTAGTTCAATTGAATTAATTACTTAGCCAAAGTTATTAGAGATGTATGAATTGTGTTGGGTAGCCAAAACAATTTAAATGAAGAGTCCAATGAAAATTATATGATGAGTCTAAACAAATTAATGTGATAATTCAATGGAGTTAATGTAACAATTTAAAGTTGAGCCCAAATATTTTAAATATTGGTGAGTGTAGAGAATTAATTAATGTATGATTAATTGAAAAATCCTAGTTGGTAGGCAAGAGAGGGCATTAACCAAACATTAGTTAATTGTTAGGTGAAGGAATGTGATGATGATAATTAATCATGGATGAGTTAATTGAGTAACCATAGGTGGTAAATTTATTAAAGTTATAAATATGCATGAGTTAGTTGCTAGCAAAATATATAAATACATAATTATATATATACATGATGGATGAGACTTAACTAAGGGGGAGTTAGTGGATTCACCCTAGGTAAAATTATTATAAGGGAATTAATCTTACATGGGTTAATTGGTGAAAGATTATTATAGATACAATTATGTATGTATATAATTTATCAAGATAGAATTGGTAGATAACCATGGGCTGCATATTTGTAGAGAATTAATCATACCTTGATAAATTGTTAGGAGAAATTGCAAGTATTGTATATATATGTATATATAACTAATAAAAATAAAGGAAAAATAGAAAAATGTGTGGAGTGTTAACCAAAAATGGGGCCCCGCTTGAAAATTGAGTGAAGTTGCATGTTGCTTGTATTCAATTTAAATCGGTCATTCACTTTGTTAATTCATGCTAGAATGTGATTTAAATAAAAAGTTGTTGGTGAATATGTATAGATATACATGTTATAAGTATATGAATTGGTAGAGAGTTAACTAATGTTGGTTAAATGAATTAACCATGAGTAATAAGAAAACTTGTCTATCACCAAATTAATCTAGATGGCAAATTCCCTAAATTTATGAATTTATGTTTGTAGAGAACAAACCATTATTGGGTTAGTGGTTAACCCTAAGGGGTAATAAAAATAAAACTTTAACAAATGCTAGAGTTCAGTGTTAGTAAATATATAAATATATTGAATATATGTATACTATATTGTAGAGAGTTAACTAAAGAAGAGTTAGTGAATATACCCTATATGGTATTGAATATGTGAATTAACCCTCTATGGGTTAATTCGTGGGAAATATGACGACCCCAAATTCGGGTTCCTTTAACCTCGGATCCGGTTCAACACTAGTACTACCTTATTAACTTTATCTTTCTTTAAGTATTATTTACTATCATTTAAATAATAATTAATTAACTAATTATACTTATTTATTATTTAACATTGATTAAATAAATAATTATTTTATTAACTTCATATCATCCTTTATTTATTATTAAGTAATAAATCATTACCTTTATTATATTTATTTGCTTTAATTATCAATTAAATAACAATTAATTATAATAATGACTTTTATTTACTTTATTTATTATTTATTATAAATAATAAATAATTATTAAACTTGGGCCCCAAATTAATTATATTAATTTTTAAACATTTTTATCCATTTTGGACTTAAATGACCCGAACTGACCCGACCCGAATGGCCCGACCCGGAACGAAAAAGTGCACTGTCCGTGAACAGTGTCAAGGGCCCCGGCCCTTGTGTTGCAGAATCTGCTAAAATGTCATTTTTCAGATTTTTCAACTTTTGTTCATTTGATTAAAACTACCATAACTCCTTTATTACAAAACATTTTGGGGTGATTCTTGAGTTCATTCTTATTAAAATTTCTTCCTCTACAACTTCTCTTTATATCACAAATCCTAATTCCAAACAGAACTATACTCAAAACGGCTCACAAGGGAAAAGTGAAAACTAACTTCACAATCCTTAGTTTTAAAAATCATATCTTAACCATAACTGTTAGAGTTTATGCCCTAGAAGCTAATTATTTGATGTAATTGCTTAACATTTTTTGATATTATATTTGATTGAATAAATGGATTATTTTATTATGATTTCATTTACTGCGTTATATAAATGTTAACATAATAAAAACCCTTAGAATAATGATACGAATTATATAGTTTTAAGTATGTGACTTGAACATGAGATTATATAATTATAATTAGTATCATTGCTCTTAAATGTCCCTAGTCGAGTATCATTGTTAATGGGACAACAATGATGCATTGAGACTAGTATGTGGATTGACTGATGGCCAAATCTCATTGGTCATAAATATATGAGATATTTGAGTCAATGCATAGGTACATGTTAGAGAACAATGTACTGGATCATTATGCAAAGTGTCATAAAAAATTCTTATAGTGACAATGATGTAATGATCCTCCGACCTGAAGTCACTATATTATTACACGAGAATTTGTGTACTTTGATATCATCAAATGTCACCTTTAATAGGGTGGACAATAAAGGTGATTATTGGGTACATCATGAATCGTGTGAGGAATATGAGTGATCTAGATGGAATTTAACCCTCCTATATATTAGGAGTGATATCCATAGGCCTCTTGATTGAGTAGGACTATGAAATGCATGGTCATGCTCAAATATTGATTTGTTTCATATAGTCTACTCATTGATCAAGAAAACTCAGATTAAATTATGAAGAGTATGACACATTCCATGCCTCGAGTTTAATCTAGGATATAAGGTTAAAAGGATTAAATTACATTGAAACATTGGTTACGAAAAGGTTGTATCGAATCACCGATCTTATTATTATTTGGGTAGCAGTGATGCATTACTAGATGCCGCTCACTGTTTATAATTTTATAATATGATTTTAAAATTATTGTCAACATAATAATAACCTATAGGGTCACACACTTAGAACGTAATTAAAAGGGAATTAATTTAAATTGTAAGTATTTTAAATATGTCAATATGATTGATAGTATTTAAAAATTACAAATTTAAATTAATAGGATAATTTGTATATATGTATATTAATTAAGTAAGACTTAATTAAAATATAATATATATAAATTCGGATTTTATTTTTCTATTTATTTTAGGTTTTAGTTAATTCCTATTAACTACTATATATGTGATATATCAGTAGTCTAAAAGTTACGTAAGGAAAAACTAAAACCCTAGCCGCTTTCAGAAAGAGGCTAGAGAGAAAAATAGGTTAGAAATCCTGATCTTGGTGGCTAGTACCGCAGATCCCTTTTGCTGCAGATCGTGTGACGGTTCGCGTAGCGTTCGTATGGATACTGTAGAGACGCAGTCGCTGGATTGCGTTGAAGATTCGAAGCCGTTTCAGAATTCCATCGTCTCCTGTCCATCTCGAATAATCGGTAAATAATCTAAACTTCTGAATTAATATGGTTTTGCATGGATCCTGGCTTAGGGTTTCAGCGAGACCACCGTCAGGGGGGGAGTCCCCCCCTTGGACCCCCCCGCCGTAGCACACGATGGTCGTGACCCCAAATATTTTTTTTATAATATTCTTTAAATGATATATATTGTGTTATGTGCTTATTGTGATACGCATGGTGCACAATTATGGCTCTTTTGACCCATAGGATTAGTGGTTTTTGGTTTTTTAAAATACGGCTTGCATGTCGTGCCTTTCTATATTCTGATGTAATATTCTCTTCTCATCTAAATACCCTCGAATGTAACTCGAGGTTTCTTTATAACATGTAATGTACAAGTGTAATCAAGAAGACAAGATGACGATGGAGAGGAGACACACGTGAACGAGGAAGGTCCAACGAAGCTACTATTTTGAAGACCTTTTACCACCTTAGACTGACCTTCAATCTTTTCATTAGCTTGAAAGGATTGACATAGGGTTGAGCCATAACTGTGACATGTTTAATTTTTGCACTTTATTTATGCTTGTATACGATATGCTATGATAAATAACGTGCATGCTTAATAAGATTAAAATTGGTGAGATCTAAATTAATTAATAAAATCCCTCATAAAATTATTAAGTCTAAATCAGATGTCTTCCAATGAATGACACTCATCAAGACCTTGATCAATGAATGTAGGTTTGCCAAAGCAAAGTACCCCATTTATCTTGGTAAGATGCGATAGAATAATTGTGATATCCAAAATATTAAAAGCATTGGGCCCGACTTAACTAAGTTATCTCAATAGGATTGTGGACTTAGAGGCATAGAGTTTGGCAGGTACCATTAGATAGACTAGAACAAATGTTGTTCACCAAACTATCTAAGAGTTATATATGATATAATTGACAAATGGTTGTCTACCTAAATAATTATGTTTTAAGAGATTAGCCAAAGCTAACTTAAGGCGTAATAAAATATGGATCTTAGCTCACTAGAAAGATTTAATAAAAATGTTTTCCGAATTAATGGTAAGGGCTATTAATTTGATTAAAATAGTGGGAGGTATATTTGGAATGTACTATTATCAATTACATAATATCAAAACTCTGCAATTTGACTTATTATTTTTGCACTTATAAATTGTAGATATCAATGGCAACCAATAACACAAATAGTCTTTCACTACGATCAGTCCTTGAGAAGGAAAAGCTGAGTGAAATTAATTTCCTAGACTGGCATAGGAACTTGAGGATTATCCTCAAACAAGAGCGCAAGCTCTATGTCCTTGATGGGCTCATTCCTGCAGCACCAGCTAACACTGCACCACGTGCAGAGCATAATGCTTATAAGAAGCATCAAGATGATGCTCTGGATGTGAGTTGTCTCATGCTAGCAACTATGAACTCTTAGCTTCAGAAGCAACATGAGTTAATGGATGCTTATGAGATGATCGAGCATCTCAAGAAATTGTTTGCAGGGCATGCTCGACAGGAGAGGTATGATACAAGCAAGGCGTTGTATCACTGCAAGATGGGTGAGCGTGATCCAGTTGGTCCACATGTTCTGAAAATGATTGGGTATATTGAGTACCTTGCTAGGTTGGGTTTTCCGATTACTGCGGAAGCCCAAACTGATCTAGTTTTGCAATCTTTGAACAGCAGCTACTCGCAATTTGTCATGAATTATCTCATGAATGAAATTACGAAACCACTTACTGAGTTGTTGAGCATGTTAAGAAATGCCGAAAACAACATGAAAAAGGTAGGACCCGATCCCATAATGATGGTACAAAAGGGGAATGCTAAGGGAAAATGGAAAGGCAAGAAGAAGATAGCATCTAAATCTGGTGCCAACCCCAATTTCAAAAACAAACAGGCTTTAAAACCTAAATGTGGGGTAGCTAAAGAAGGTGATTGTCACTTCTGTGGAAAACCTGGACACTGGAAGAGGAATTATCATGCATATCTGGAAGAACTCAAGAAAAAGAAAGGAAGTACGACTTCTGATTCAGGTATATATGTTATAGAAGTCAATTTGTCCACTTCTACATCATGGGTATTGGATACTGGATGTGGTTCTCACATTTGTGTTAATGTGCAGGAACTCCGAAGGAGTAGGACTTTGGCGAAAGGAGAAGTTGACCTACGAGTTGGGAATGGAGCAAAAGTTGTTGCACTAGCCGTAGGAACTTATCATTTATCTTTTCCCACTGGGCTAGTATTAGAGTTAGAGGATTGTTATTTTGTGCCTGCTATGAGCAAAAACATTATTTCTGTTTCTTGTTTGGACAAGAAAGGTTTTTCGTTTTTAATAAAGAACAACAGTTGTTCGTTTTACTTAAATGAAATATGTTATGGTGTTGCACAATTGTTTAATGGTCTTTATATTCTTGCTTTAGAGATGTCTATCTATAACATAAATACAAAACGATTTAAATCAAATGATTCAAATCCGACATATCTCTGGCACTGTCGTTTAGGCCATATAAATGAGAAACGCATATCCAAACTCCATAAAGATGGATTTTAGGATTCATTTAATTTTGAATCATATGAGAAATGCGAGTCTTGTTTATTAGGTAAGATGACTAAAGCCCCTTTCACTGGTCACAGTGAACGGGCTAGTGATATATTGGGACTTATACATAGTGATGTATGTGGACCCATGAGTTCATTAGCAAGAGGTAGGTTCTATTACTTCATTATATTTACTGATGACTTCAGTAGATATGGATATGTGTATCTTATGAGACACAAATCCGAATCCTTAGAAAAGTTCAAGGAATTCAAGAATGAAGTTCAAAACCAATTTGGCAAAAGCATAAAAGCCCTTCGATCTGATCGAGGTGGTGAATACTTAAGCCAAGATTTTGATGACCTTCTAAAGGAATGTGGTATTATATCATAACTCACTCCACCTGGAACACCACAATGGAATGATGTGTCTGAGAGGAGGAATCGCACCATGTTGGATATGGTACGATCAATGATGAGTCATGCATATCTTCCAATAAGTTTCTGGGGTCATGCCCTAGAGACAGCTGCATTCACACTTAACCGTGTTCCTACAAAAACGGTTCAAAAGACACCATATGAGATGTGGACTGGAAAACGTCCTAGTATGTCGTTCATGAAGATTTGGGGTTGCGAGGCGTTTGTAAAACGTCTGGCTTCTGACAAGCTCGGACCCAAATCTGACAAATGTAATTTTGTGGAATACCCTAAGGAAACAAAAGGGTATTATTTCTACAAACCTTCTGAGAACAAAGTGGTTGTTGCTCGAACTGGTATTTTTCTAGAAAGAGAATTTGTCTCTAAAGGAAACAGTGGGAGGAAAGTAGAACTCGAAGAAATTCGTGAACCACAAAATATCATTGAACCTGAGTTGGAACATGAGCAGGAACCACAAGATATTGTGGAAAGTGAATCTGCTCAAATTACACAAGTCATTCGTAGATCTAGTAGGACACGCTAAGAGCCTGAGAGATATTATGGATTTCTTGTGACTCAAAACGGCGATGTGATGCTCATAGATCAGGATGAGCCTGCTTCCTACCAAGAAGCTATGAATTGACCAGATTCTGAGAGATGGCTTGAAGCCATGAAATCTGAGATGGACTCCATGTATACTAACCAAGTATGGACTTTGGTTGATCCACCCGAAGGGGTAAAACCAATCGGGTGCAAATGGGTTTTCAAGAAGAAAACCGACATGGATGGTAATGTACAAACCTATAAAAGTCGACTGGTAGCAAAAGGTTTCAAACAAGTTCAAGGTGTTGACTATGATGAAACCTTCTCTCCAGTGGCAATGGTTAAATCCATCAGAATCTTACTTGTTATTGCAGCCTTTTATGATTACGAAATCTGGCAGATGGATGTCAAAACTGTTTTCCTTAATGGAAATCTCCTTGAGGATGTGTACATGACACAACCTGAGGGTTTTGTCACTCCAAATGATGCTAGAAAGGTATGTAAGCTGCAGCGATCCATTTATGGATTGAAGCAAGCCTCTCGGAGTTGGAATCTTCGATTTGATGAAGCAGTCAAAGAGTTTGGCTTTATAAAAAATGAAGATGAACCTTGTGTATATAAGAAGGTTAGTGGGAGTCAGATTGTATTCATGGTATTATATGTAGACGACATATTAATTATTGGGAATGACGTTCCTTCCTTACAGGCTGTAAAAACATGGTTAGAAAAATGTTTCTCCATGAAAGATTTGGGTGATGCAACCTACATTTTAGGTATCAAGATCTATCGAGATAGATCGAGAAAAATGCTAGGCCTAAGTCAAAGTACATATATTGATAAAGTGTTGAAACGGTTCAGCATGCAAGAGGCAAAAAGAGGACACTTACCCATAACTCATGGTGTAAAGATGATGAGGAGCGTATGAGAAAGATCTCTTATGCTTCGGCAATTGGATCTATCATGTACGCAATGATATGTACTCGTCCGGATGTTTCATATGCTTTGAGCATGACGAGCAGATACCAGTCGAATCCAGGTGAAGGTCACTGGACAACAGTCAAGAATATCCTCAAGTACCTGAAAAGGACTAAGGATTCATTCTTGGTACATGGAGGTGAAGATAAACTTGCAGTAAAGGGTTACACAGATGCTAGTTTCCAGACTGACAGTGATGACTATAAGTCTCAGTCAGGTTTTGTGTTTTGCATTAATGGTGGTGCTGTTAGCTGGAAAAGTTCGAAGCAAGAGACAGTAGTCGATTCTACAACAGAGGCTGAGTATATTGCTGCTTCTAGTGCAGCCAAGGAGGCTGTATGGATTAAAAAGTTCGTCACTGAACTTGGTGTTGTTCCAACCATTGTTGATCCAGTTGAGTTATACTGTGATAATGATGGAGCCATTGCACAGGCTAAGGAACCCAGATCTCACCAACGATCCAAGCATATACTTAGGCGGTACCATCTCATCCGTGAAATCATTAATAGAGGAGATGTACATATATGCAGAGTGCCAACAGATAATAATGTTGCAGATCCACTGACCAAGGCTTTGTCGCAGCAGAAGCACGAAGGTCACACTAGTTCCATGGGTATTAGATACATGAGTGATTGACTCTAGTGCAAGTGGGAGATTGTTAGAGTTTATGCCCTAGAGGCTAATTATTTGATGTAATTGCTTAACATTTTTTGATATTATATTTGATTGAATAAATGGATTATTTTATTATGATTTCATTTACTGCGTTATATAAATGTTAACATAATAAAAGCCCTTAGAATAATAATACGAATTATATAGTTTTAAGTATGTGACTTGAACATGAGATTATATAATTATAATTAGTATCATTGCTCTTAAATGTCCCTAGTCGAGTATCATTGTTAATGGGACAACAATGATGCATTGAGACTAGTATGTGGATTGACTGATGGCCAAATCTCACTGGTCATAAATATATGAGATATTTGAGTCAATGCATAGGTACATGTTAGAGAATAATGTACTGGACTGACCCACCATGAGAATTCTACATGGAGCATTATGCAAAGTGTCATAAGAAATTCTTATAGTGACAATGATGTAATGATCCTCCGACCTGAAGTCACTATATTATTACACGAGAATTTGTGTACTTTGATATCATCAAATGTCACCTTTAATAGGGTGGACAATAAAGGTGATTATTGGATACATCATGAATCGTGTGAGGAATATGAGTGATCTAGATGGAATTTAACCCTCCTATATATTAGGAGTGATATCCATAAGCCTCTTGATTGAGTAAGACTATGAAATGCATGGTCATGCTCAAATATTGATTTGTTTCATATAGTCTACTCATTGATCAAGAAAACTCAGATTAAATTATGAAGAGTATGACACATTCCATGCCTCGAGTTTAATCTAGGATATAAGGTTAAAAGGATTAAATTACATTGAAACATTGGTCACGAAAAGGTTGTATCGAATCACCGATCTTATTATTATTTAGGTAGTAGTGATGCATTACTAGATGCCGCTCACTGTTTATAATTTTATAATATGATTTTAAAATTATTGCCAACATAATAATAACCTATAGGGTCACACACTTAGAACGTAATTAAAAGGGAATTAATTTAAATTGTAAGTATTTTAAATATGTCAATATGATTGATAGTATTTAAAAATTACAAATTTAAATTAATAGGATAATTTGTATATATGTATATTAATTAAGTAAGACTTATTTAAAATATAATATATATAAATTCGAATTTTATTTTTCTATTTATTTTAGATTTTAGTTAATTCCTATTAACTACTATATATATGATATATCAGTAGTCTAAAAGTTACGTAAGAAAAAACTAAAACCCTAACCGCTTTCAGAAAGAGGCTAGAGAGAAAAATAGGTTAGAAATCCTGATCTTGGTGGCTAGTACCGCAGATCCCTTTTGCTGCGGAGCGTTCGTGTGGATACTGTAGAGACGCAGTCGCTGGATTGCGTTGAAGATTCGAAGCCATTTCAGAATTCCATCGTCTCCTGTCCATCTCGAATAATCGGTAAATAATCTAAACTTCTGAATTAATATGGTTTTGCATGGATCCTGGCTTAGGGTTTCAGAAAAAATTTTAAATTCCGCTGTTTTCACTGTGTTGAAACCCTAACAATAACAACTCATATGAACATTATACCAACTAGGTTTTGTTCTTAACTTATATATTTACCATATCAAAGAAGAAAATCTCATACACAATCTCTAGCTTTCAAAATGAAAGGCTATAAATCACAACCCCAACTAGGGTTTACCGGTAAAAATCTATTTTCATGTTTTTGATCAAATATTTCTACATTAATGTGTATGAATATACATTTAAACTTCATGAAACACATGTTTAGCTATGATCCAAGCATAAGGATCACAAAGATGACATTTATACCATTTAAATCATATTTTAAATTACATAGAAGGTATAAACAAGAGTTCTAGAGTTTTATACCTCTTAAATTTGATGGTTTGCTTTCTTTGCTTCCCCAACATATGCTATAAAGTGTGATGACATCCAAGATCACCTCCTTAATTAATAATGACTTGACTCACTTGACTCGGTAATGAACTCACTAAAGAACTCTCTAAAGTTACTCACTCACCGAGTTAACTCACTAGAATTTACTAACACATAATAAAAGAACTCTTGCAATATTTTTGGCAACCCTCACAAATGAAAAGTGGTGTGCTATTTATAGGCCTAGCATTTCTATACATATATTGCATATATATATACAATGGACATCAAACTTTTCATAAATTCTAGAATATTAGTTTATGTGTTACATACACTAACTCAAGCCATCAATTGATAGCTTTTTGACATCCAAGTTGGCTCTCCTTCACATTCCACCGGTCACTCCCTATAATTGCTCCAATTTTCATTTATTTTAATTACACAATTTACAATTTAAGTCTTCTAGAAGCTTTTCCAATTGGGTCAATGTTTGGGATTGCCTTTTAATTTGTTTGGGCCACTAGATTACTAAATAAATTCACCAATATGAGCCCTAAAAAAATAATTCACTAGTCTGTCAATTAAATAAATTATTGAACTAGTTTAATTAAACATATAACCTACAAGTCAAACACTTAATTTAATTAAATGGCTTGTTTAAATAATTAAAGAACAATTTAATAATAAAATTTAATTTAATTTACGTAATCCAATTGGACTTGTCATATTCAATACTAATTGAATATTTAATTAGGGTTCCTTCCAAATAATCTTAGGTTAGTCCGTTAATTTAATAAATCTATTAATCGGACTTCCTTTAATAAACTTAATTCAATAACTTCCTCGGACAAATTATATAATTCAATTCTCACTTTAATTTCTTTAAATTTAATCTACTAGATTAATTTCTTTAGGGCTCCCAACAATTAAAACAATTAAACTCTAAGTTGGGCTACCGTAATTAATTCATTTTGAAAGCTAGGGTTTGACACAATTTAATTAGATCATTGGGCTTGAAAATTAAATCCCACCATTGGGCCTCTCTACATTTCTATTGGGCTTGTTACACCATTTCATTGAGCTAGTCAATTAAATCAATATTAGGCTCTATACCACAACTTAATAATTAAGTTAATTACTTAATTAATTACTTCACATTATTGTCATCCAAGACAATTATCCTAAATTTTTCACAACTTTAACTCATATTAATATAATTAACCTAATTAATTATATTTCATGACTTCATATTTAAACTAATTAATTTATTAGTTTAATTGAGTATTAACTTACTCATCTTCTTGTTGGCTAACAAGCACACTTTAGGTATATATGTATATCAATATTACCTTCACTTTTCGATTGAATTTATTTCCTTAATAAATTATCTACATGCATCATTACAATATCCTCACATTTAATTTTTAACAAGTAAATCATTAAAAAAAATGTTTACCCATTTTCTACACATCTTACTTCTCAAATTCTAGGTTTTAAACCATAACCTTTAAATAATATTTAAAAATTTTATTTACAAACCATGTAAATATTTGGGATATTACAGGAAATGTGTAAACATATATGATATGTATACATATTTGATGAGAGTTAACTAAACATTAGTTAATTGGTGGAGGATGAAAAGCTTTAACCAATGTTAGATTTAGTGGATCAACCCTATGTCAATTGATGTGTTAGTAAGTTAACCACATTGTGGTTAATTGTTGGGAGAAGTATAGACATATAAATATATAAATAAGATGAGCTTTAACCAATGTTGGGTATTTGAGTGACCAATGTTAAATGTAGTACTTTAACTTTGTCTTGTGAAGAGTTAGAAAGTTAACCACATGAGAGTTAACTGTTGGTGTTATGTTGCTTATGTTTTACTCAATTAGTTGCTTGAAAGTTATCTTGATGGTTGTCATTCTTGGTGGTCAATCAATGGGTCAATCACATAGTCAATCATATAGTCATTCACTAAAATAATAAGCATAGATTAAACATTTAATTCACCTATGTTAGTTGATTAGTGGATGATAAGTGAGGTTAGTTGAGTCCTATAAATAGAACTCATCACTAAGGCTAGCAAAAGTTTGGTCATTTATTGTCTACACCAATTTTAGAGAGAGAAGTGAAAGCTCAAGTAAAGAGAGCTTGTGAGCTTGAGAGGGTTTAAGAGAATCACCAAGAGTATTGGTCATTTCAGGTGGAAGAAGAAGAAAGAGGAGGAGTTCTAGCAAAGCTCTAGCAAGAAGAAGATCACTTAGAAGGTTAAAAGTTTTCTTAACCTTAATCTTTTTATTTTATGTTGTTAAATGTTTGAACTAGAGGGGTTATATATGATGTATGTTATGTATATGATGTATGTAAAGTCATAAAACATGATAGTCTAGCAAATAATGTTTGTAGCATCATGTTTGAACTAATTGAATCAAGGATTTATGAAGCTAGTTTTTATTCTGTCATTGTAAGTGATTTTAATCCTACTTCTGTTTAGAATTTGAATTTGTGATCTAAAGAGAAGTTGTAGAGAGAGAAATTATGATGAGAATGGACTCAAGAATCACCCAAAATATTTTGAATTGAAAAAGTTATGACAGTTTAAGTGAAAGAGGGTCGGACAGTCCACAAATTAGGATTTCTGATTTTTGGCCCGCCGCCGCAGCTGTCAAACACACTGCCCAGAACCTATTTTTGTTATCCGAGTTGGGTCGGTCTGGGTTGGATTTTGTGTAAATTTAAGTTGAAATAAGTGTAAATTGAATGTGTTTAAATAATAAACCAGAATATATGTATATAGTCTATTAATAACTAAATGGTAGCTAAATGTTTAAAATAAAGACTAAGGTTAACACAATTAAAAAATTAACTATTGATATTGTTTGAAGAGTATTAAAATATTATTAAATGATGAATAATATTACTATGAGATTAAAAGGTTGTTAAATGATTAATAACATTTGTAAATGATTAAAATATTATTACATGGTTAATAATATTAATAAATGATTAAAATATTATTAAATGGTTAATAGTATTAATAAGAGATTAAAATATTATTTAATGGTGAATAATATTAATAAGAAATTAAAATATTATTAAATGATTAATAATATTAATAAGTGATTAAAATATTATTAAATGGTTAATAATATTAGTAAGAGATTAAAATATTATTAAATGGTTAATAATATTAGTAAGAGATTAAAATATTATTAAATGGTTAATAATATTAATAAGAGATTAAAATATTATTAAATGGTGAATAATATTAGTAAGAAATTAAAATATTATTAAATGGTTAATAATATTAATAAGTGATTAAAATATTATTAAATGGTTAATAATATTAGTAAGAGATTAAAATATTATTAAATGGTTAATAATATTAATAAGTGATTAAAATATTATTAAATGGTTAATAATATTAATAAAAATTAAAATATTATTAAATAGTGAATAATATTAGTAAGAAATTAAAATATTATTAAATGGTTAATAATATTAATAAGTGATTAAAATATTATTAAATGGTTAATAATATTACTAAGTGATTAAAATATTATTAAATGATAAATAATATTAGTAAGAAATTAAAATATTATTAAATGGTCAATAATATTAATAAGTTATTAAAATATTATTAAATGGTTAATAATATTAGTAAGAGATTAAAATATTATTAAATGGTTAATAATATTAGTAAGAGATTAAAATATTATTAAATGGTTACTAATATTAATAAGTGATTAAAATATTTTTAATGGTTAATAATATTTGAATATGGTTGTATATTATTAAAGGTATATAATATTTTGAGGTATTTTGTAAATTATTAAATGTTCAAATCATTAAGTTATGTAAAAGAAGAAAGTTTAATTAAATTAAATCAATGTAAATAGTTCATTTGTGACTAATTTAAACAGCTTATTAAAAGTGGGTTATACGAAGAACGTGTAATGAATGCGTAAATTGGTTAAGCGTGTCCGATAAATCCGAATTATATTTTGGACTAGGATTTTTGTCCGAAACTTAAGGATTCGTTTATCGAACATCTTAAGAGTTAATAATTTGAAGTTAGAGTCTTATATAAAGACTAAGTAATAGTTATTGTAACTAATGATGATGTCAATTTTATATATAAATTGTAGGTTGAACGACAGTCACAAAATAAGCGTAAATGGTAAAAGTTAACCAGACAAATTTTTCAGAACTTGCTCTTATGTGCATTACTATGCTACAATGTGATATTAAATTATTGATATGAAGATATTGTGACGCCCCCAAATCTGGGCCCACACAGCCCAAACTTGAGTCGTCAAAATAGTACAACAAAATTATTACAACAAAGCACAACGTACAACAATACAGTGTATAATAATACACAACTAAGTCTTCACTATTATTGCCACACTATTTTACAAAACGTGAAGACTATGATAACTATTCCTCGGACCCTCACTCCATTCCCCGGCTAGACCCTGTTATGTTTTCATCTCCTGTTGAAAAACAATGGAACAAAAGAAAGGGTGAGCTCAAATAGCCCAGTAAAGAATATCATGACTAAGATAATGACGAATAAATTATCATTAGTCTTCAACAGTTGAGTTCTTGATAGAATACAATAGACTACAAGGTTTATATCAAAAACTGCAGTTAAATTCTTAAACAACGTTCAGATCAATAATAGCAGCGGAATGAGTAATCTATTAGAAGAATAATGCAGACTATAATGTCCACTCGGTTCTATTTTTAGGAAAAACATCATCAACTTTTATCATCTGAAATATCATTAGTCAAGATAATACAAATTCACAGTTCCTGATCATAATCATGCACATCAACAGATCATCTTTGCACTACGGGCCAAAGACATTCAATATAACACCAACGGTCATGATTATACCAGATTCAGCCTTTGGTCATAATCATACCAAACAACAGTTCATCTTTGCACTACGGGCCAAAGAGAACATTCACCACGTGCCATAAAAGACACCGAACAGATGTATCGCCTTTAACCTATTATATCGCCTTTAACCTATCATCTGTTCAACAAATATATCACATCTGTGCCCCCGGCCACAGATATTCACAACAGCTTGATTTTTGGATGATTAGAATGATATAAATGATGAACAGAAGAAATAGGATAACAATAAGTATCGGAAGTTTACTTTGTACAGATTCAAATAATGTCCAAATTGTCAACATGATGTGGAGTGAAATTTAAAAATGATATTCAAGATCCACAGTTCAGAATAACGGTTACAATTCAATAGAAAGGTTCACGTAAATAGGAAGGTTCAGTTGAAATAATGAAGTTCAACTATTATGGAACATATAATATTTTCAGGAATTATAGAAGCAATAGTTCCATAATAAATTTCGATTTAGGAGTATGAAAGAAAATAATATCCCTTACCGTAGCAGGTTTGATTAACAAAAGGTGAAGGAAATTAATACAAAGGGTTATTCACCAACAGGCGGCAATCCGCTCCGTAAGGTTATTCCCACAATTTAATAGAATTTGAGTACAAAGAGTTATTCACCAAACAGGCGGCAATCCGCTCCGTAAGGTTATTCCCACAATTTAATAGAATTTGAGTACAAAGAGTTATTCACCAAACAGGCGGCAATCCGCTCCGTAAGGTTATTCTCAGAGATTAATAATGAATGAATACGAAAGGTTATTCACCAACAGGCGGCAATCCGCTCCGTAAGGTTATTCCCACAATTTAATACATGGAAATAAAAGGCACGTCTTATGAGTAAGGAAGAAACAATATTATTATCGAGAATCAAATAATGATAATCCCTTACCATCGTATGTTTGAATAATGGAAGATGAAAAAGATGGTATCCCTTACCGTAACACGTGACTGGATATTGATTTAAATGAGGTTGATTAACTTGAACAGTACACGTATACTTATAGATCTTCACAAATACTCAAGATGACTTAAGCACACTTAGAGAGAACTTTCACAAGAAGTATTTAGAGAGAGAAAGAAAGAACAAGTAAGGAAGTTTATGAAAAATCCTTAAGTTAAGGCTTCTATTTATAGCCAAAAATCTTATCATTCATTTAATCTAAACCATTCATTTAAAGATCATCTTTTAATCTACACCATCCATTTCAAATATTATATTATCTTTAATCTACACCATTCATTTCATATCACCTAATAATCACCTAACTTTATATTATAAACAAATCAATTTAATTATTCAACAATAATTCACACTTTAATCTACACCATTCATTTCATATCACCTAATAATCACCTAACTTTATATTATAAACAAATCAATTCAATTATTCAACAATAATTCACACTTTAATCTACACCATTCATTTCATATCACCTAATAATCACCTAACTTTATATTATAAACAAATAACTTTATCAATTCAATTATTATGACTAATTGTTATAAATACAGTATAGTTAGCTCTTAGATATCAAGTCAATAAATTAATGAAATACAACTGTTTAAATAACATCATAATAGAGATAACAATAATGTAAAATAAAGCATACGTTACTGTGTAATGACAATTATTGATTCAATAATGTGAATTACTGTGCATATGTTACTGTGACAATTATTAGGTTCAATAATTTTAAAAAACAGTGCAACATCAATTATTGACTTGATAATATAAAATATTATGCAGTGACAATTATCGATGAAATGATGCGTAACAGTTACGGTGTCAATTATCAGACCAAAAATATGAGACACTATGCAATACCGTGTGTTACTGTAGAGTACCGAGTGCTACAGAAAATACCAATAACTACCGTATGCTACTATTCTTTTATCACCGGTATTTTAACAGTTCCGTTGACTATTTTTATTTAAAAATGTTATTTCTGTCGTTTTCTATATCCGACAAATATTCCGTTGTGGGGTCCACCAATAATTTGTTATTTCGGCGCCGTCGTACGGCACGAATATTCCCCGACCAAACGAATATTCCCCGACAAAGCGAATATTGTCCGACAAAATAAAATTTGCACATAACATCCTTAACTTTTAACTTTATCGATTTAACCACTTACTGTTTAAAAAAAATATCTATATGAAGAAAAATTAAATTTTGTATTTCATAAAATTCGGGGTCTTACAACCTCCCCTCCTTATGAAATTTCGTCCCCGAAATTGACGTACCTGACATATCGAAGAGGTAAGGATACTTAGATTTCATCTCAGATTCTAGCTCCCAGGTCATTTCCTCAGTATCTTGGTTCCTCCATAAAACCTTAACTTGAGGTATAACCTTTGAGCGTAGGATCTGCTCCTTCTTATCCAGGATCTTAACAGGTACCTCCTCGTATGTTAAATCCTCTGCTATAACGTCTGGTTCTAACTCAATGACGTGGTTTGGGTCCTTCACATATTTACGTAACATAGATATGTGAAAAACGTTATGGATGCGAGACATACTTGGTGGTAGGGCTAGTCTGTAGGCTACGGTTCCTATTCGATCGAGGATTTCAAATGGGCCAATAAATCGAGGGTTAAGCTTTCCTCTCTTTCCGAATCTCGTAACCCCTTTCCATGGAGAAACACGTAAGAATACATGATCTCCGACGTTGAAACTTTCGTCTCTCCGATGAAGATCAGCATAACTCTTTTGTCGTTCTTGTGCGGTCTGTATTCGTTGTCGGATCATTTGGATCTTTTCGGTCGTCAAGCGTACCAACTCGGGTCCCAACAATTTTGCTTCTCCTACCTCATTCCAACATATTGGAGAGCGACACTTCCTTCCATACAATGCCTCGAATGGAGCCATGCCTATGCTTGCTTGGTAACTGTTGTTGTAAGAAAATTCCACCAACGGCAAGTACTTATCCCAACTTCCTTTGAAGTCTAATACACAAAGTCTCAAAAGATCTTCGAGGGTCTGGATCGTCCTTTCCGATTGTCCGTCCGTTTGAGGATGGTATGCAGAACTAAAACGTAGTTCAGTGCCCATAGCTTTTTGTAGACTGATCCAAAAGCGTGAAGTGAATCTAGGATCTCGATCAGAAACTATGGAAACTGGCATGCCATGCAATCTCACGATCTCATTTATGTACATACCGGCAAGACGTTCAAGTGAAAAGTTTTCTCGTATAGGCAAGAAATGAGCAGATTTGGTCAATCTATCTACGATCACCCAAATTGCATCCAAGCCTTGAGAAACTTTTGGAAGACCCGTCACGAAGTCCATATTGATGTGTTCCCACTTCCATTCGGGAACTTCAAGTGATTGTAATGGACCTTTAGGAACTTGATGTTCTGCCTTGACACGTTGACAAGTTAGGCATCTTGAGATAAACTCCGCAATCTCTCTTTTCATATTGTTCCACCAAAATGTATGTCGAAGATCTCGATACATCTTGGTACCTCCTGGGTGGATTGCAAACGGCGTGTTGTGTGCCTCCATCATGATTTTATGCTTTAATTCAGGATCGTTAGGAACACAGAGTCGAGAGTTGACTCGAAGTATTCCTTTCTCGTCGATTCTTGCTTCGGGAATGGCACCTTCTTGTACTTTCTTTATCATGTTTATCAGTTCCGGATCGGTAGCTTGAGCAGCTTTAATTTTATCGATTAAAGTTGGTTCTACTCGCACGTGAGCAATCTTCGAGTGGGTCACTGGTGTCTTTAGCTCTATCTCCATCTTTTGCAAGTTGTACAAAATACACTTTTGTGTTGTCAGCAGTGCACTTGTACTTGCATAAGATTTTCTGCTCAAAGCGTCAGCTACAACGTTCGCCTTTCCCGGGTGATACTGGATTGTGTGGTCATAATCCTTTAACAGCTCAAGTCAACGTCGTTGTCGCATGTTGAGTTCCTTCTGGGTGAAGAAATACTTGAGACTTTTATGATCCGTATAGATATCCACTTTTTCTCCGTACAAGTAGTGTCTCCAGATCTTCAACGCGAAAACGACTGTTGTCAACTCTAGATCATGAGTAGGATAATTTTTCTCATAATCTTTGAGTTGTCGAGAGGCATAGGCTATAACCTTTCCATGTTGCATAAGGACACAGCCTAGACCTTTGCCAGAAGCATCGCTGTAGATAACAAATTCTCCTGATCCTGATGGTATGGTCAGAACAGGAGCTGAAACAAGTCTCCTCTTGAGTTCTTGAAAACTCTTCTCGCATTCCTCGCTCGATATAAGTTTTGTACTAGAATGAATGATACCGATATCTAGTAATTAAACTTTCAACTCTTGGTGTTCTATGGGAGCCATTTGGTATGGGACTTTAAAAATGGGCTTAGTGCCGGGTTCAAGATCGATACAGAATTCAATTTCACGGTTTGGGGTAAGCCAGAAAGTTCCTCAAAAAAAACGTCAGGAAACTCATTAACAATGGGAATATCATTCAAGTTTGACGTGTTTTTGTTCAAATCAGTGACATGAGCTAAAAAGGCTTGACATCCGTTTTTCAATAAACGAATGGCTTTATGGCTAGAAATAACAGTTATAGATTTCAATGGTTTAGTTACTTGAATTTGCATGACAGGTTGATTAGGAATATGAAAACTAATAATCTTATGAAAACAATCAATTTTAGCATGATGGGTAGTCAACCAATCAATTCCTAAAATCACATCAAATTCACGCATCTCCAAAGAAATAAGGTCAACAGGTAATGTGAGGTTGTTGATTTGAACTAGACAAGATTTATAGATAGTAAATGTAATAGGTATTTCTCCCAATGAGGTTTCAACTGATAAAACAAGATTTAAGTTTTCAATAGTCAAATTTAAACGTTGAGTACATATAGGTGAGATAAAAGAGTGGATAGAGTCAGTATCTAATATGGCATAGACTTCACGAGAATTTATGAATAGCTTACCGGTTATCACCTCATTCGGTTTCTTGACTGTTATCGTCAAATCGAATCCCGAATACTTCATTCGGATCTTCACGTATTTCAACCATGGGAATACCACTGAATAATTTTCTAGCAAACTGTTTCTCGGGTTCATCAACTTCATCAGTAGTAAGGTACCAATGATTTCCATTAAAATAGTATTTTCGATAGACTGCAGTTTCCACGATAGTGACTAACTTAACCTGAAATCCTCTAAATTGTAACGCCCAAAAGTATAGAAACATCATTTTTAAATAATCTTGAAAATCATAGCTGGAACACCATAAATCCCAAAGACTAATATGAAAAGTCCATATATTCTGATCCTTTGTTATAGAGCATAACCATGTGATATCACTCTCCCAATTAGTGAGTAAATTAAAGGCAATAATTTCCGCAAGTTCGTTACTTCCTTTAATTGCTTCTAAGAATGGATCTGGAACGACTGTAGCAGAGCTTTCACCTTCATCCTTACTGGATAGAACACGCATAATTTTTGCCTTAGGCAAATGATTCAACTCTGAGTTTGTAAGAAGATTATTCGTCGCCTCTTGTTTTGCAGCTACATTTGTTTCGGTAATTTCATAATTAACCTCCTGATCTCCAGATGCCATACTTAACTGTGGTCACAAAATAAATGTTAGTTCAAATAAACTGACTCATCTCTTCATGTTCCTACATTCAAATCGATTCATTAGATAAAAAAAATCTAATTTAGGTAGGACACACTAGTAATTGATTCTATTCGTCTCTCCCCTCCTAGTTCTAACCCCAGATCTCCATTAAAGACCATATCCCTAAGCTCTTATGCCAACTGTGACTCTCATCCCACTATAGGGACAGCACCTCACAATGGTACCTATCAGTTTGCCACCTGTACTATAGGCGTCCCCTACGGAGAGTCTGGCTTCGGTGCATCCCCTTTCCCCAGGAAGTCACCAGCGAGAGGCTCGGGGCTCTTCGTTATATGGCTCTGATACCAACTGTGACGCCCCCAAATCTGGGCCCACACAGCCCAAACTTGAGTCGTCAAAATACTACAACAAAATTATTACAACAAAGCACAACGTACAACAATACAGTGTATAATAATACACAACTAAGTCTTCACTATTATTGCCACACTATTTTACAAAACGTGAAGACTATGATAACTATTCCTCGGACCCTCACTCCATTTCCCGGCTAGACCCTGTTATGTTTTCATCTCCTGTTGAAAAACAATGGAACAAAAGAAAGAGTGAGCTCAAATAGCCCAGTAAAGAATATCATGACTAAGATAATGACGAATAAATTATCATTAGTCTTCAACAGTTGAGTTCTTGATAGAATACAATAGACTACAAGGTTTATATCAAAAACTGCAGTTAAATTCTTAAACAACGTTCAGATCAATAATAGCAGCGGAATGAGTAATCTATTAGAAGAATAATGCAGACTATAATGTCCACTCGGTTCTCTTTTTAGGAAAAACATCATCAACTTTTATCATCTGAAATATCATTAGTCAAGATAATACAAATTCACAGTTCCTGATCATAATCATGCACATCAACAGATCATCTTTGCACTACGGGCCAAAGACATTCAATATAACACCAACGGTCATGATTATACCAGATTCAGCCTTTGGTCATAATCATACCAAACAACAGTTCATCTTTGCACTACGGGCCAAAGAGAACATTCACCACGTGCCATAAAAGACACCGAACAGATGTATCGCCTTTAACCTATTATATCGCCTTTAACCTATCATCTGTTCAACAAATATATCACATTTGTGCCCCCGGCCACAGATATTCACAACAGCTTGATTTTTGGATGATTAGAATGATATAAATGATGAACAGAAGAAATAGGATAACAATAAGTATCGGAAGTTTACTTTGTACAGATTCAAATAATGTCCAAATTGTCAACATGATGTGGAGTGAAATTTAAAAATGATATTCAAGATCCACAGTTCAGAATAACGGTTACAATTCAATAGAAAGGTTCACGTAAATAGGAAGGTTCAGTTGAAATAATGAAGTTCAACTATTATGGAACATATAATATTTTCAGGAATTATAGAAGCAATAGTTCCATAATAAATTTCGATTTAGGAGTATGAAAGAAAATAATATCCCTTACCGTAGCAGGTTTGATTAACAAAAGGTGAAGGAAATTAATACAAAGGGTTATTCACCAACAGGCGGCAATCCGCTCCGTAAGGTTATTCCCACAATTTAATAGAATTTGAGTACAAAGAGTTATTCACCAAACAGGCGGCAATCCGCTCCGTAAGGTTATTCCCACAATTTAATAGAATTTGAGTACAAAGAGTTATTCACCAAACAGGCGGCAATCCGCTCCGTAAGGTTATTCTCAGAGATTAATAATGAATGAATACGAAAGGTTATTCACCAACAGGCGGCAATCCGCTCCGTAAGGTTATTCCCACAATTTAATACATGGAAATAAAAGGCACGTCTTATGAGTAAGGAAGAAACAATATTATTATCGAGAATCAAATAATGATAATCCCTTACCATCGTATGTTTGAATAATGGAAGATGAAAAAGATGGTATCCCTTACCGTAACACGTGACTGGATATTGATTTAAATGAGGTTGATTAACTTGAACAGTACACGTATACTTATAGATCTTCACAAATACTCAAGATGACTTAAGCACACTTAGAGAGAACTTTCACAAGAAGTATTTAGAGAGAGAAAGAAAGAACAAGTAAGGAAGTTTATGAAAAATCCTTAAGTTAAGGCTTCTATTTATAGCCAAAAATCTTATCATTCATTTAATCTAAACCATTCATTTAAATATCATCTTTTAATCTACACCATCCATTTCAAATATTATATTATCTTTAATCTACACCATTCATTTCATATCACCTAATAATCACCTAACTTTATATTATAAACAAATCAATTTAATTATTCAACAATAATTCACACTTTAATCTACACCATTCATTTCATATCACCTAATAATCACCTAACTTTATATTATAAACAAATCAATTCAATTATTCAACAATAATTCACACTTTAATCTACACCATTCATTTCATATCACCTAATAATCACCTAACTTTATATTATAAACAAATAACTTTATCAATTCAATTATTATGACTAATTGTTATAAATACAGTATAGTTAGCTCTTAGATATCAAGTCAATAAATTAATGAAATACAACTGTTTAAATAACATCATAATAGAGATAACAATAATGTAAAATAAAGCATACGTTACTGTGTAATGACAATTATTGATTCAATAATGTGAATTACTGTGCATATGTTACTGTGACAATTATTAGGTTCAATAATTTTAAAAAACAGTGCAACATCAATTATTGACTTGATAATATAAAATATTATGCAGTGACAATTATCGATGAAATGATGCGTAACAGTTACGGTGTCAATTATCAGACCAAAAATATGAGACACTATGCAATACCGTGTGTTACTGTAGAGTACCGAGTGCTACAGAAAATACCAATAACTACCGTATGCTACTATTCTTTTATCACCGGTATTTTAACAGTTCCGTTGACTATTTTTATTTAAAAAGGTTATTTCTGTCGTTTTCTATATCCGACAAATATTCCGTTGTGGGGTTCACCAATAATTTGTTATTTCGGCGCCGTCGGACCAAACGAATATTCCCCGACCAAACGAATATTCCCCAACAAAGCGAATATTGTCCGACAAAATAAAATTTGCACATAACATCCTTAACTTTTAACTTTATCGATTTAACCACTTACTGTTTAAAAAAAATATCTATATGAAGAAAAATTAAATTTTGTATTTCATAAAATTCGGGGTCTTACAGATATATTGATGATATTTGTGATATGTGAAAAACATGAAGTATGATTACGTGTGAAGTATGTACAAAATATGAAATATGACTTGATAGATGCTAGTTGTGTATTATATGTGATGCATAAGAAGCATGAAACATTCATAAAATGAAAAGTATGATATAGGTATAAAATGCAAAGTATGTATAACTATACGTGAAATATATAATGTATTATGTGTAATTGTTAGACTTGCTGAGCCGTCGTGTTCACTCTTACTATAAAATCAACACTTTCAGATAAGCGCAAGATATTCGAAGTTTTCGATAAAGATCAAGGAACAAGAATGCGTATTACTTTCACCTAAAGTCTAAATGATTGGTGTAGTTATGAGTCTGGATTGGACAGGTAAAGTGATTGTGTAATTAAAGAAATAGTTAGTGTATATTGTGAGTGTTTAAATACTCAAATTAATTGTAATAAAATAAACTCGTATCATGTATGATATTGAGACATACTAGGAATTTGTAAAAATTGCGATTCTGGAATAGAAAGTGATGTTGTAAAGTTTTAACAAAATGATTATTCATCAATTATAATATTGTTGTAAGTCATGAACGATAAGAAAAAAATTGTACAGTAGTGAACCAGATTCGAGATTCAAGGGACCCGAATTTGGGATCGTTACACTACACACGAGATTATTTTAATTAATTATGAGACTTTGATATAAATGTTTTATATTTTGACAATTCAGATTAAGTTGTGTAAGTCGAATTTCGGGGCATCACGTTATATATGATTGTAATTTTCCTATCTTCAATTAATTTTAATGGATTGGTGATGTTATATTCCTTAACCAGACTCAGTTTAAAAGTAATGGTAATCTATTACTTATTATAATAACACAAAAAATATTTTATTGCATGAATTAACTGAGATGTTTTGGTTGATTCTAATTTAAATTGACTCATTAAACTATACTTCGATTTAATTGGTTGATATCTTTATTTTTATAATATATGTATTATCTCATAAGATGTATATTACATTTGGTAGTTTCCTCTTTTTATAGAAATTTTATTGTATACAATCCTCTTTTTGTAAAAAACCTAAAATGTATTATACATTCATTTAGAATCCTTCTTAAATTATTCTTCTTCCTATTTCTTTTTTTACTTTTTAAATTTTAAATTTTTTTCTTGTTGAGTTTTAAACACTAAAAAAGAATATGAATACTATTATTGAAAAAGATTATATGTTTATCTATTTGAATAAATAATGACAAAATTAACATTTCGAAGTTACTTTATATAGAATTTTTAAATAACATTCAGTCGGTTTTAAAATTAGGAATACAATTTTGTTTTTAGTTTGATCCAAAATTAGAGATATATATTTTTATTTTAGAACCATAAAGTGACATAGTGGTCTTACTTTGTCATTATTTGTACTATCATTTATATTATCACACTACCATTATTTAACTTATATTTAATAATATAAATTATAATTGATAAAAAAACAATACATATAAATCATGTGCTTAGCACAAGACAACGAACTAGTTATTGTAATAAGTTGGTCAAATTTTAAAAATATTAATGATAATTACTTGAATTCTTATATGCATATTAAACTATTCCACGTGTTATATTGTTATAACTATGATACAATTTCTTAAAAATAAAAATAAAGAATTAACGGTTAACCAAGTTGGGAAGGTGGAACTCAACACATTAACCTTTGCTGGGAAAATGTCACAACTCTCTTTCAAAAGTCCAAGTTGTACATCGTTCAAGACACTGAAAATTTGCAATGAAAATATACGTAGAAGATAGTAGAATTTTCTAGCTACAATGAAAGTTATAGAACTTTTAATACTCGCGTTATTCCATATTTCATAATTATTATTAATTTTTTAAAATTAATTTAATATATAAATTTTAAAATTCAAAATTGACATAAAAAAAAAATTAGGGTTAGTAATAAATTACGTATAGATTCTTATGGTTATAAACTTATAATCCCTTCACCTCTATTTTGTCAAATAGTACAAAAAAATAATTTTGAAAATGATCTATTTAATTAAAAAAATCCAAAGAAAACTGATATTTTCGCAGTTATTTTTGATATTTTCATAGTCAAACCGTCGTTATAGATATATAACGACTGTCAAAACCGTCGCTATACATATAGAACGACGATTTGACTATGAAAATAACCAATTGCATGCATATGTTTTGCCAAGAAAAAACGAAAATAATGTAAAGAGACTTTGTCAAACGTGTTAATACATAGTTTCCAAGATATTTATGTTAGAATATTTTATTTCCTTATGTGGTGTCTACTATTTATGTAATTATTGGACTTACATGTTGTATTAATTTAATTACTTTATTTATGGGCTTGATAATTATGTGACCCAACAATAATATTACTGATAGTATTTGACATAATGGGCTCTAAGGTTTCATAATCTTGATAGACGATTTTGATCCTTAGCTATTCTATAAATAAAACAGTTAGCTAGGGTTTGGTCCTAATTGTCGTCTCAAGAATTTTATACACACTCATACATCCATCATAAGATTGAGAGAGGCAATTGAAGACTTTCACCCTTAGTGCAGCGAAAACGTGATACATACAAGATGTTTTATCTCAATTCATGTAAGTACATAATATTATAATTAATTTATTTATGTTTATTCTATAAAATAACACGATCCAATAAATAATGATTTTAACATTTGGTATCATGAGCATGATTACGCTATTACATAGAATAAATAAAATTACATTATGATGCTTGACAATTCTTTCTATTTTAATTTTTGTAATCCATTATTCTGATATATATGTTCTGACACCAACACTATTGTTTCGCTGTTACTGTTATGCGTGAATTTTGCTATTAAAACTTTATACCTGTATTTTGATGTTAATCATGATTAAAGCAGAATGTTAGTGCTTTAATTAGTATAAAATATTAAAATAGGACATACTAATTAAAATATTACTATATATCTATGTACTGGACATGAATATTAAAATTATACATAATGATTTATTACTTATTATGTCTAGATAATACTATTTGTAATATGGTCTCATGATGGTGTTGATATATAATGCATGACATTATATATTGTCACCAATGGTGCACCCACGTATTTATTATGTTAGTTTACTGTTATGCATAAAGTCTATTGCATCATGTTCGCTTACAACAGTGCATAAAGTTTATTGCATCATGTTCATTTACCGTTATGCATGAAGTTTATAATTAATTTATGTCCATAATTTTATATCGTAATTTAAGATTTTGGAACATGAAATGTTATTAGGGTTTTTAAGTTATTAAATGTAAATTATAAATATATATAATGTTAACTTTTAAACTTGATTAATATGTTGTTTAAAAAAATTGAGTTTGATTATAATAATTTACATACATGCGTGACTCTTTTATTGTTAAAATTAATAATCAGCCCAACAGAAGATTATTAATTGAAACAATTAAAAATTAAGAAAAGTCGCATAATGTTACATTTAATAGATGCAGATTTTAATTTTACCCAACGAAAAATTTTGAATTAGAATTTATTAAATAAAATTTTATTGCATAAGTAACGTGTGTATTTCATTTATGTCTAACGGTGATGCGTGGATAAATGTGTTGTGCATTATTTTATGGGGATGTTATTAACATATTATTAAGTAGACCAACGAAAGATTGATAATTATGCACCAGCATCTCATTAAAATATATTTTGAGTGTTGTAAATAGATTTTATGTAACTAACTGCTTGTCCTATAATAGGTTTTTATTATGATTAATTATTAATTATCGTTATTTATTATGAATTTCTTTTAGTTTTTTGTAAGCATATTTATGAGCTTGATCATGTTTCAGCATTGACTCCTACTACTATCTATGGATATCTCTCTAGAATTGAAGCCTTGAATAAGACTAATTTTACTGTTTGGAAAGAGCAAGTGAAAATTGTTCTCGGCGATATGGATTTGGACTATGCATTACAAGTAGATCCTCCTACTCCACTTATAGCTACAAGTTCAAATAAGCAAAAAACTATTTATGAAAAATGGGAGCGGGAGCGATCCAACCGCATGTCTCTTATGATTATGAAAAACTCTATCGCGACAGCCATTCGAGGAGCTATTTCTGACTCTGAGAATGTCAAAGAGTACTTAACATCAGTTGATGAACAATTTAAGGAATCTTCTAAAACTTATGCAAATACCTTTATTTTGAAAATACTCGCCAGCAGGTATGATGTGGTTAGTGGAGTGCGCGAGCACATTATGATGATGAATTTCAATACCCATGATATAATAGACTTCACCGAGATCCTTCATATCAAAATTTTCAAAAAAAAAAAACGTTTTGTCTCACATAACATGTTTAAGTTATTACTTGCAAGTAGTATATCATTAACATACAAAACAAGAATAATAAATTTACTTCCACTGACCTTTAAGTATATGCATTAATCCATTATATTTTTCTTAAAATCAAAATTACTAATCACCTCATGAAATTTAAGATACTATTGTCGAGAGGCATGTTTTAACCCATAGATAAATTTCTTTAGTCTCATACCATATGTTCCTTACCTTTAACCAGAAAATCTTCTGGTTATGTCATAATATAGACATTCTCATGCAAGTCACCTTCTGATTGTAGAGAGGCAATTTTTAAAAAGACAATTCCAGCTTACCTATATTTTTGTGGACTGAGGCATTAAAGACAACTGTTCATATTTTAAACCGGGTTCCTAACAAATCTATCTCTAAGACTCAAAACTATATTTTTGAATTATACATAAATGAATTTTGCTTGACAAGGGTTTTAAATTAGTCAAGTTTAAACTCAAAACTAGTACATGAAAACGAATTGAACTCAAATATTCCAAGCTATGCTGAGATGAGCGCATGTTTACAAAACTATTCTAAAAATATACATTTAGCACACAAAAATATGTTACATGTTCTTTGTAATGTAGTTGTATTAAATTTTATTTTATTTTCATTAAATTTTCTTCTACTTAAATTGATACGTTTATATTAGTTATTTCTAAACAAAATATTTTATAGCTATATTTAATAGACTAACCATGCTAATACATAAGTTTCTCAAACATATAATGCATGCGCACTACAAAAAATAGTCTCACCTGCCAAACTTTTTATTCCATAAACGTCTCATTTCTAATATCGTTGATAGTATGAAATAATAAAATGTCCTCAAATATATCATCTCGACTCTATTATCCTGTTATCACCGATAAAATAAACACTTGATGAATTTAAAGATAAATATAAAATTTGTTAACAATTCCAACTCAACTCGGCCTTGATCCCCGTTCATTTATTAACTAGGTGTGTATGAAGCATGCACACAGATTTAAAACCACTACAAGTCTAAACCTAGCCAAGCTTGAACAAATTGAGATGAGATGGGCAAGGCAAGAATTTTTCACAGCCCTAATTATGGGTCATCATTAATTACCTCACAAGACCAATTCTGATTTGATGCACCAAGTCCTTAATCATTATCACCAAAGAAAGACTAATTATTCCTAGACTATTTTGCTGGTCTAATTGATTTATAAATCTACAAACTAATAATACCCCCCAAGGCCCTGAAAATTTACCAAATCAAGCACTCAAAAATTATAAAATATATAAAGACATCATGTGAGGAAGTAAGTTGTACTTAAATCAATTATTACGAGTCTTCATCAACAGAAGAAAAACAAACTACACAAACACATAGAAAATGGATGAGAAGATGATCATGAGTATTCGGGATAAAGACAATAATTATAAGGATGACGATGAAGAAGAAGAAGTTGCAGTTCTACTCCCCAGTTTTTGATTTTATCCGACGGATGAGGAGCTTGTTGGATTTTATCTGCGGTGAAAGGTGGAGAAGAAACCTCTCAGTATTGAACTTATCGAACAAGTTGACATCTACAAATATGATCCTTGGGATCTTCCAAGTGAGTCTCTAGCTCTCATGATTTTTTTCAAAAATAAATAAAAATTGTGGATTATATTCTTGTAAAAAAAATTAGAAGCATAAGAAGAAAGGTATACAATAAAATTGTTGTGCATAATCTCAGGAAGATAGATATTAACAAGACTATAAGTATGCAGACAGCGAACAAGGCAATTACTATTTTATTTTAGAAAAAGATATATGTACCAATTCGTGTCATGATTTTTCATCCTATATATTGGAATGGTAATTAAGGGCAAAATTATCTAAAATAAAATAATTACACGTATCCATATTTTTCGCTCCGTTAATATCAACTCCCATAATCTTAACCATAATAAATGTTTTCGAATTTTCTTGGTGGTATGTGTATATACATGCTGAAGAGGTTAGCATGGTTGGGGAGCAGGAATGGTACTTTCTCTGCATGAGAGGGAGAAAGTATAGGAACAGCATAAGACCTAACAGAGTCGCAGAGTCTTGGATCTGGATTTTGGAAAGCAACTGGCATTGAGAAGCCCATATTTGTCACCGGCACTACTCATGATGATCATGCATGCTGAAGAGGTTAGCATGGTTGGGGAGCAGGAATGGTACTTCTCTGCATGAGAGGGAGAAAGTATAGGAACAGCATAAGACCTAACAGAGTCGCAGAGTCTTGGATCTGGATTTTGGAAAGCAACTGGCATTGACAAGCCCATATTTGCCACCGGCACTACTCATGATGATCATGCATGCATAGGCCTGAAGAAATCACTGGTGTATTATATTGGAAGTGCAGGAAAAGGCACCAAAACTGAGTGGATGATGCATGAATTTCGCCTTCCGCCAACTTGGAAAAACAAGAACCGGCAGATTAATGCTAAGAATAAGGACATCACTCTAGAAGCTGTAAGTTGGCATAAGTTGAAAATGAATCTATATGAGGCTTTGTAGGAGCATAACCTTCTTTTTCCTATGTCTTTTAAATTCTCTCATTTTTAATATTCCAAATACGTTGTTTCTTGCTACTAATAACACGTCCCGAAATGAATCTGGTCTTCGTCATTGATTATATAGCTTAATATGAATGAATTATATACCGTCGGTATAAATGTAAACATCTTATCATAACATATGCCAATTCGGAATATTGTTCAATCTAAGTTGGCATGATGTGTATTCAATTCAAATAAATATATTGAAGCTATTTAAATCTAACTAAAGTAAAGATATTTAGAATATTCTTCCATGCCTCTACTAAGAGTAGTGTCAGATAAAAAAAAATTGTCCTCCTGCCGCTACTAAGCATGTTTTCTGAAAGTTGAATTTCAAAAACAGTTAGAGATGAATTTGTTGAAATAGTATTCATAATAACCATTTGATATAAATCAGTACCCATGTGTGTGTGTGTACAAAGGATGGAAGTCTCATAAGTCTTAGCTTGGAATTCGATGAAAATATAAACTCCAGAAATTTACTATTTCAACAAAAGAGAGAAAAGCTGGTTATTAATCATGTGGAAGAAAGAAAGAAAAAAATTCAGAATCAGCAGAATTCAACAGCTCAAAATCCATTCATCGTATCTCAGTTGAGCTATGGGAATCCAAATAAAGACAAATTTGGAGGCAGAAACTGGGATGAGCTTAGTTGAGTTGGCATTTGATCCATTTAGTCTCAATCAGTTTAGATAGTATAGGTATAATTGTGCTGAATTTTACAGGATTACAATCCCAACTACTACTACTACTACATACTGGGGTTTGAATTATTTTCTTACTTATGTTGACCTTGTACAAATTTATGGTCTAATAAACTGGTTACCGCACCAACTTTGTTACATCTACAATTCAGTTTTCATCTTACTGCACTCTATTTTCTGGACGACATGCCACTATGTACACACAATCAATCCATTTTTGCACGACACAATTTTTATGTACATGCAAGAGTTTATGGGGAACCTAATATTGATATTTTGTACTCAGTTTAATCAATAAGATGGCATTACTCACATTTCTTATGTGCTTGCTTCTAGAACGTCAATTATAAGTGTTCATTCAATGCCTATAACTAAAAAAAATCACAGGGTCATAATCATTATGAAGCAAAAGAACAGTTAATGGAGAATTAAATCTTCAATAACACTCACAAAAGTTTTTTCTTCTCGTGTATGGAACTGCACAAGGTGGAATTAGTATATTCTGAAGCTGTAAAAGAAGGGAAAAAAACATACAAAAATCTATAATTCAAAGACCTAAGCAATAGGTTATAACTTAGGCATCAACCAACATGGTAATGGCCTACTCACGAGAACAGTATTAGATGTGGAACTAAAACATACATAAAGAATGCCTAGTGAATTTTCAAGTAACTGACCTTTTGATGCTGGCACTTAAAAGTGGGTTTTAGAATGACTGCACTAAAATGTTAAGGTTGATGATAAGAGTTCGATCCCTGCTCACGGTGGGAATTATCTAGCTGTCTAACGACAGGCATATCGAAGCTGCTCACTTCTGTTTCAGGAGCAATTTCTCTAAAATCGGATATGCTTGCATCCGTTGCTTGAATATCACTCCATTCACCATCACCAATTGGCAGGAGACTGGCTTGGCCCACAGCAGGGTGGACTAAACTCTCCCCAGTCAATGAAATTTCCCTAGAAACACTTAGACATGCTTTGTCAACATTCTCCTCTGAAGGATCCACATGCTTTGTCAGCGGAGTGCTACTATCCAAGAAAGATTCAGTCTTCTCCTCAAAGACTTGCCTAGCATCCACTTGTTGCCTGTTAACAGTAAAATATTTGTCTATTATATCCTTATCACAAATATCAAAGTTCCAATATAAAAAATAAAATAAAAAATCAATTCCGAATTAGTTTGCAAATAACAGACGGGATATAATGAGAAAGAATATTGGTATGAAAAGGAGGTTCAAAGGAGGTGGGTGAAATTAAAAACTAACAAGCAATAGACCTTTTATATTGATATCAATACAATTATGATGTATTTATGACCACTCATAAAAGTATATATACATGAGCGCCCAAAAGATTGCTGCATCAAACGAAAATTCTGTATGTATGTCCATTATGTCAAAAATTTAGACTGCTCTACAAAAACCATTACGCTTCATCCATAAGGGGGGAAATGGAAATTTATCGTCCTGATAGGATTCAGAAGATTTTTCTAGCAATAAGATAATATCACTGCAATCATAAAATAAAAGATGCCTCCGAAATCACAATGGATCACAATTTTAATTTGCAAGCAGTCAAAGTCCTGTTATATATACTGCATCTTGTTCTCTTACTTGGGGAAAACTGATATACTCTTAGAACATGCCCTTTTGCAAAATCTTGCAATGCTTGTATTAAGAATAATATTATGAGATGCATTGATGATTTAAAAATGAAAATGACTATTTTTGCATCCAGAAGATGCCGATGTAATCCAATAACAGAAAAGCTGTAAAACCTATTGGGCACAATGGAATGTATGAGCTTCTATTTCACACGTTAAAGCAGCTCCACTTACAGACCTCTGAAATTGTGCTTGTAACATATTAAAGTATGCCAATAGCTCTTGCTTCTCCTTGACAGCAGCTGCCTCTTTCTGTGCAGACTCTTTTATTCTAGCTTCAGCATCTGCCTTAGTAACTCTGACCTTCTCCTCAGCTCTAACAACAGCTCCATCCAATATCACAACATGCTCTCTAGCTTTTGCAAGTTCAGAACGCCATAAAAGCGCCTCCTGATTAGAAGAGTCTCTCTGCTTAACTAGTTGGTCCCTTTCTTTAGTTCGTACCATAACCTTTTCTTCAGACTCCCTTAGCTACAACATCAATTAACAATTAAAAATAACACATGTTACGACTATATGTTTAATCATATCATACAATGAAATATCAACACATGAAAATTCCTCAGTACCTTCAACATAGATGACTCCAACTGCTTTACTGAATCATTTTTTAAGCGCTCAACTTCTGCATGTGCAATTCTCCTTTGGTTGTCCATGGTATGAGCTGCAGATGCTGCACTCTCAGCAGCTTCAGCAGTTTCAGATAGTTTCTCTGCTATGTCTTTTATTGTTGAATCCCTAGCACGAAGGTCCCTCGCCAAATTTTGCAGCTCTTCATCCTTCACTTGCAGTTTTTCCTGCAAAAGAAATTTATAATTATTTATTCATTGTAAAAACTGGAAGCAACTAATATGAATATTTGCATACATGGAGGATTGCAAGTAACATAAAGTATGAAAAATTGAAAGCAAAAGGCTAAAAAGACTTTTTAAATAAATTTATTAATTTAATTAATTAATTAAAGGTGGTTCCAGTTCTCCAAATAAGGCCAGTCCAGCATGGCTTAGAACAGAATAGAGCATACTCTATTTTGCCAGAAAAAAGCCAAAATCATTTCTTGCCTATCAATAGCTTCAGCAATTTCAAGTCCAAATAAGTAACTCAGCTTGGCTCATTTTAATTATCATACTAAACTGCTTATTAGTTTATACTCCCTCTATTCCTAAAAAAGAGTCCTAGTAGTCAAATTTTTTTTGCTCCACAAAAAGAGTCCTCTTTTTACTAATAGTGTATAAAATGACACAATTATCCTCAAGCTTGCAACAAATTTTCATTATCATGGCAGTAATACTAAACTAAAAAAAACTTGATTTTGTTACATGAATATGGAACAAAAATACATACTTAGTATTATCAGATGTTGTAAACGGGACTCTTTTTGTGGAATAGAGCGAGTACGTAATTGAGTTTCAAATAAAACCTGAATATATCAACCTCCATATGTAATGCAATATCGACCTATGAGCATCCAAAAGAAAAATGTCATCAATATTGATGCCAAAGTAGTATGCAGAATAAATGACATTAAAATTGAATTTTGGAAGTAACACTTCAAATACCTTCAGGATCGTGAGATCATCCATTGGACTGTCAGGTGTTCTATTCACCAGAGCTCCTAGAGCATTTCTCATGGCGATCTGCATAGCTGCTTCAATTTCCTTTGAACATTCCAGGGCAGTTGAATTGGCAGCGGCAACTACAGTAGCAACTGTCCCGAGTTTTGTAGATCCATTTCCACTTACAGAATTGACAGCCTCTTTATGAGCTTTTAAAACCAATTGGGTTGCTCTAGTGTTTGCAAAATAAATAGTTAGATGTACAAGTGCTAATAATAACAGCTGCAGCATTAAGCATAACAAAGGGAAAGTTTAAAACTAATGGAGTCCATTAACAAGTTAAACATGCCTGCTATTGCAGATACAAGAGTAACGCCACAAAATAATGCATACAAGAAAGGTGTACCAGAAATGAACAAAGGTCACTAAACAGGAAATAATTTAATCATGGAAGCTCCTAAGTACGACTTTGAACTTTCAGAACTTGTGTGAAATGAAGGTTGTTTGTAAGAAAGGATTGTTTTCCGCAGCTTTTATAAGCCTCAACGACTGCGGAAATCATCTCCAAAAACAACTATTCTTGCACTGAATTTCTTAAACATCTATATCTAACGAAAAAATATGACAAACCATTACAAGTATTCCTGTATTCGGAGGAACAGTAAAACGTAAAGGTTTCTAAATAATATATACAGAGAGACGTATCATATTATCTGAAAAACCAAAAAGAAAAAATCCTAGCAAATGTAACATTCTCTCATCCAAAAGGAAATAAGGAAATAAGTAAATAAGATGAGGATTATGGGAAATAAATAAAGGTTACTTTGCTTTACAAGAGAAAACAAAAGGATTACAAATGCAGTTATGTGATAATAATAGATCATATATGGAAACTCATAACGATTTAGTTACCAGACAAATATATTCCTTTAATTTCGTAAACATATATAAAATGTTAATTCACGTACGGGCCATTTGGTTGGATAGAATCGTTTTAGGACGAATGATGGTTTGAATTGGAATCAAATCATAATGGAATCGGAATCGAACACTTTATTCATGTGTTTGATACGTTACTTAAAAGTTATAATAAAATAGAATATAATGACCAAAATATCCCCAACTAACTAACTAACTGTATATATATATAATCCAAAATAAGTATAACACATGTTAATAATATAATACTATATTAATAAATAATATTATAATATTATATATTATACTATTATTGTAATATAATATAATGTATACTAATACATATAATATTATATGTTATATTAGATATTCCATACATTTATGTATATAATTATAATATATAATAGAATAATATATAATATAAAATAAATATAATACATATTTTTTAACATGTATTATAATATAAAAAAAATATAATACATGTTAAAAAATATAATTTATCATATTATATATTAAATATATATATATATATAATATTATAACTTATATCATATATTATTCTATTATAATAGAATAGAATAGAATATAAATATAATACATATTAAAAAATATAATATAATATATAGTATATTATATATTAAATATATACTATTATATGTTATAATATTAAGTATAAAATATATTATTTTATTCTTAGTATTATAACTTATAATAGTATATATATATATATATATATATATATATATATATATATATATATATATATATGGGTGAGGGCATTTTTCTTTCAACATTTTTTTTTTATTCCTTTACTCATTGGAATATTGCAATTCCTTAGAGAGGGTTGGAGTTAGGAATCGCGATTCCAATGTATAAAGTAAACACAATTCCCTCAGAATGGTCATTCCGACCAAACTTAACATACCAAACGTCATAAAGGAAATATTGGTCGGAATGGCTATTCCTTTCTACCCTCAATTCCTGCGTACCAAATGGCCCAGTAGATTTTACCAGTCAAACTGACACGAGTATAAACATCATCTTAGATCACACACTGGATGCATTCATGAAAGAAGAAAGAAAGGTGAGAAGATGAGGGTAATTTGACAGTTAAGAATACAATCATCACCAAACCAAAATAGAAGACAATTCTCTTAAGTGAGTAACAAATATTATTATTTAACTCACTGTAAAGTCGACACCCAAGCTCTTGCTGCTCCAGGAGTTTCTGCGTTAAGGAAATAGTCTTTTTTCTTTGGTGTCCCAATATCTAAGCAAATAGGTGAAGGATTGTGCAAGTGCTTATAAATTCATATCCAAACATTATGAAAAGGTGAGAAATGAAGTTAAGGCACAACTAAAGATGTTCTGTATCATTACAATCCCCCAAAATATTTATTTTTTTTAAAATTACAATGAGTAAACAAACGTGGATACAAATACAACAGCCGTCATACTTTGGCGGGCCACTGAAATAAAAGAAGAAAACCATATCAACTACAGAACCTCAAAAAACTTGATGCTCAGAAAGTTGCACCAATTACACTAAACAACAATCTTACAGGAAGTTTACAGGAGAGATTGTTATTGTGCTATTTTCATCAAATATGATGGTTCCTTTGACAGTTGGATCATTTCTCCTAACCCTGAAAGAAGAAGAAATACAACTAAAAAATGAAAAAGAGTACCATAATTTTGGGGAACCAAAAAAAATAATTGATGCACATTATATTACTTGTATTCCATCTTCCCTGTTGTTGGGTCTAAGATCATCCATCTCTCATTCCATTTCCTCAGCTATATACAATAAATTAAGGAAGCAGCATGTCAAAAAGAAAAATAAAATGGAAGTCTAAAATAATATACCGACGATAAATAACAACCTAATATCATCCAAAGCTCATGCAATATGCAATTTCTTCCTTCAACAGTAAAAGAAAAATGTGGAAATTACTAATCCTTACTGAAGGATTCCCCCCTATGCCTATTAATATCATCAACTACTATTCCCAAAAATACACCCTATGTGCTCTATATGGAGGAGTGGAGCTTTAAATGTTTTGAGGGGGTGGATGCTTTGTAGGCTAATCCTTTGGCTGAACAAAGTTCGGCCAGGGAGTTCTTTGCCATTTATACTGTTTATACTTTATAGATGATTTTGCACCGGGATAAGTTTTTGTTTCTTACTGCTCTTAGGAGGATATACAGGTATAAAGTGTTTTGCTGGATGCCCTTTATGTTTCATTAGCCTGTTTCTAAGATTTTTATTTTATTTTTTGTTTATACATCTTGTATACTGCTTTGACCCCTCTGGCGCTTTTCCTTAATAGTTAATACTAAATTTCTTATGAAAAAAATTCTCCCCGTCCCAAATGCCCAAAGTAAAGCCACAAAAGATACTCACTCCTAAAGCAAATGAGGAGAGAAAAGCATCACTAAAACCCTCCACATTTCTGTCATCCCAAATACCCTATAGGATTGCAAAGCAAAGCATGAACATGACCACAAAATTTTAGCTTCCCCCAACTACCAAATCCCAAAAATCTAGCTTCCGATAAACCAACCAAAGAGCACATCAAAGCCTCCCCCAAAAAAACTAAACAAAAAGAAGACAATAAATCCCAAATCAAAAGCAGGTGAAGAAAGAGATGTGAATGCAACTCCAAAAGTGGGATAGAAAACACATGTGCAACCCAAAGATCACAATGGTCTAGCTGGAACATATGAAAGAGAGCAAGATTCGAGACAATGAACTTCGATATTGAACATTCAAAACTAGAAAACTGAACATGGTAAACACTACCAACCACCATTTCACCATCTCCAAAAACTTTCCTCTCTCAACTTCATCGTTTCAAACCAAGATTGACTCCTCCCATTACTCAAAACAGCTATCATAAATAAGCAACATATTAACCAACGTAGTAAACAATGACTGCACAATGTCTAATATAGCACCTCCAAATTGACCAACTTTTCTCATATCATTTGAGAATCTAATATGTAGTAGGGTTAAATTAATCTCATCAAAATCTTTTGGTTACCAATAGTTAAACTGGTATTGAGAATACGAAATCTGTTTAAAAACACTTTACACAGTGAGGAAGATGTTATAGAGAATAGGCAGTATGTGACAGTTTAGTTAATTCGGCATATAAAATGTGCAATTTTTTTTACAATAATACTATGAATATATAGTGTAAATAAAATCTCGCCAGAGTTCAGTATAAAATTGAAGAAAACTTGATTGAATTGATACTATCAATTCAAAGGGGGGAGCAATTCCCCTTCAGCTAGGGCATTTACACCATTCAGAAAAAGCCAAAAGACCAATTCATTATCATCCAAAATGCATAATCTTTAAAATAATTTTTATTTTAAAAAAAAAACTAGATTAAACTAAACTAGAAGCTAATTATGTATAAAAGGGCGCAAACTTTACAGTAATTTAACAATTGGAAACCTCGATCAAAAAGAGATTTTGGAGAAGGTACCGTTTCCGATCGTTTAAGGAGAGGGCCCTGCAACAGATTTCTGCCGGAGCCAGATGCTAATTGCCGTTTAATCATATCTAAACTCGTCTGGGTATCCCCTTCTATCTGCAATTCATCAAATTATCAATTGTCAGCTTTAACACAATCTGCAGAACAGTGATCAAGCGAGGAAGACACTAAAGAGCCTTGATAAATACGACTAAATTATATATCCATACGTATAATCAAAAAGAGGTAGTGGAATTTGACTGACCAGGGTAGCTCCATTTGTTGCCATAGATGGATATCAAAGAGAAATCAGAGAGAGAAATGTCTATCTTTTTGTAGCACAACAGTGAAATTGGGGTCGATAGATTTAATACTTACTGGTAGGGACGTAGGGTGTAATATTTACAGCAGGCTTAACGAGAATCACACCTGTGGCCTGTGGCCTGTGGCCTGTGGGCATATGCAGTAATACGGGTGTAATGTGAATTTTTATTAAATTCGGATAATTAAATATGAAAATTTTAAATTTAAGGGTTAAGATGAAGATTAACAAAGTCGAGGGCTAAATTCGAGAGAACTGTTTGCTGAAGGTGACTGCTGCAAACTTTATATTTAGAGTTACAAATAAAGTGAGTTAATTGACAATAAAACACAATTAAACTCGACTCTACTCTAATTTATTTATCAAGTCGAACTCGAATAAGAAATTGTGTTCGTTTAATTAAACGAGTCGAGCTTGAACTAAACTATATACGTCTCGAGCTTCACTCGCTTAAGTTTGACTTATCTAAGCTCAGCTCAAGCTCGTCTCATTTAATATTTAATTAATTAAAATAATTACTTATATGATATAATATATATGATAATATAAAATAATTAAGTTAATAAATATTTAAAATTGATTAACTGGACTAAAGCTCATCTCAAGTTTGACTCGATTATAAACAAGTTAAATTTGAACAACATACTGAGATTCATTTAAAACTCTGACTCAACTCGAATTCGTTTTGACTTTTAATCTAGTTCAAGCTTGAGTTTGAGTGTTGCTTATAAACGAGTTAAACAAATAACATATTGAGTCTCATTTAAAAACTCAACTCGAGCTCGTTTAACTTTTACTCGAACTCAAGCTCAGCTAACCAAGACTCGAGTCAACTCGTTTACAACCGATATATAAATGAAACAAGTTGAAGAATTCCACCCAATAATTTAACTGTAGTGTTTAAAGAAAACAGTTGTAAAAAATATTAACTCAAAAGAACACCATTAAGAAAGTTGGTACTTTGAGACTAAAAATAGGTCTATGAAACTTTGAGGGATATTTTATAGTTAACTCATACGAGATTTATTGTTTTAAAATTTAAATGAATCGTATCAGTATTATATTTAAAAATATTTTAATTGAATTTTTTAATTTAATATTGATTTTATTTTTTGTAAAAGTTATTGATTTTATGTATGTAGATAGTATAATTTTTACATCTCCCAAATTCAATTATACCTAATAACCTGATTTCTAAAATAATCAAAAAATTGTTTAGAGATGGATATTTTACAAGTAAAAATTTAAAGACGACTACCCCTGTTTATAAGTTTTATTTTTGGGAAAAGGGAAGAGACAAGAAAAGAAAATTCTTATTTCCAAAAAAAAAATATAAGAAGATCTTTCTCTTCTTATCTATCCGAACCAAAACTCACAAACACAGACTTAGGCCATCTCCAACATCATAGACTAAATATAGTTTAGGATTTATCTTTTTTCTCCAGTAGTTAGACTAAATATAGTTTGAACTATATATTCGAATTACCAAAATAACTAAATTATATTTAAATGAGAAAGTGGAATGATGATTGATTTTTTTTTGAATTCTTTGATTATTTTAATTTTTTTATATTATAGTCTATGGGATAGCCTATCTACTAAAAAAATTAAAGATTAAAGAATATTTATTGATATTATATGAATTAAATATACTTAATAAGATACTGTAACCGCCGGAGATGCTATTAGCCAGGGATGGCTATGTTCTCTTCTCCATCAGAAATCTACACGACGCCGTCCAGCTCCATAACCCTTTCCCTCCAACAATTTTCCCTACCCGATCACTCCAATTTTTTCACTCAGGTGAGAAATATAAAGCTCAGTCTGAGTTCCTCACTTCTTCTCCCCTCCACTGATGCTTAATTGAAGGAAAATTTCATCAGGTAATAGTATTTATCATCAATCTTTCCTTTTTTTTTTTTTTTTTTTTCTTTCTGTGTTCATCTTTATAGCAAATAATTATAAACATAGAATCGTACACAGAAAAATGGCTGGGATTTTGAAGGCGCCCGGGGCTTTTACAATCACTCCTCACAGAGTATCTGTGTGTATTCCGCTGCAAGTTTATGCACCGCCGGCTCAAATACCGTTGTCGTTCCCTTTCACTTCTGTTTCAAAGCAAAATCGCCTTGGTGTGTTTTTAATGGCACTCACAAAGGTACTCCTGTTTTAACTAATTTTTTTCGTCATTGTATATATTTGTATGTATTTTTTATTATTTTTTTTGTGGGATAAAATTCATTTTTTAAGAGCATACAGTTAGTTACCTGTAACTACTAAGTTTTATACTCTGATGAGCCCTTGGAAACTAATTGTATCATCAAATTGTTGATTCCTTATTGAGAAGCTAAAATAGCTAGGCCTATTTTTGTTTCTAGAAAAGTGTTTTTTAATTTATTTTTATTATAATTATTTAACTCCTAAAAAATTCCACAACTAATCTAAAGTTACAAACAGTGATTTTATTTGATTTTGATGATTTCGCGATTCGCCACTTGATTAAAGTTGGATTGCTTTATTATAAATCTAAAGCTCCATATGCTAGAAACGTTATTCAAAGCTTCATGCTTTCCAATTAAAGAGCCCCTTTCATCATCGGGATGTTTTTGAATATTCTGTCTGTCGCAAACTCGCAATTTTGGACTACTTATTTTCTTTTTTGAGATTTCTAACAATGAGGTTCCCTTGTCAAATTTTATGCTATCAAATCTGTTACTATTTCGAATTATACCGCCTGAACTACACATTATTATGCTACGTCTATACGTGATGGTTTGTAATGCTTTTAATAGGTGCAGAGTATATATAAAAACATTATTTTATTGTTGTTAGGTTAGACTTTCTAATGGGGACCATTTTTATAGGACAGTGGCTTAAGAGTTCCCTTTTGAAAATCTAAGTTAGTTATCTAACTTTATGATGTTCCAAATTTTCACTTCAGCACCTATGCTTGAAGGCTTCACAGTCCTTCCTACAAAGACATCTTTACACATATTGTACATCTATCGTGTGTAATACATTGAATTAGTGTAAGGTAAATTTCTAAGTATCAAGTTGCTTTTTTGTTTTTGTTTTTGTTAAGAAGTTTCTTTTTTCTTTTTGTTAAATGGTATGCTTTTATCAGTTTGGACACATTTTTGAGCAAATTTATTTATTTTTCTAAGAATTTTTGGAAATTTAAGCTCTCAATGCAGAGAAGACGTGTGTGGTATGGTTTCAAATTGTTGCTCTTTAAATCGATGCTGCATCATAATTAATAATTACAATTGTTGCGAACTCCTTGCTTTGTGCATAATGGAAATTAAGGAAAATGATATCCTTATATCATAGAGTGAATGTTTTTGAGACTGAAAGTGAACTCTATGTGTAATAATATAGAGCATACATGCAGCGGAAATGAATCGAAAAAATAATTACATCTTTCCGATTACCTTTGAAGCGTATGCCCACAACAACGAACGGCTAGAATCTCGTGTACAACGAACAATATTCTCAGGGATAATTTAGACTACAAATGAGTGCTAAATTATCTTCCACAATTCAAGAAGTTACAAACTTTCAAGCTTCACAAATGACTTACAATGGCTTATATAAAACTCTCTCTATTTTGCTCTCAAGTTGCTTTTGTTTCTTGGTGTCTACAATGATCAACATTGCTCTCCTTTTATACTACTCTAAGAAGAGTAGCTCATGTAACTCCCAAAGAAATTAAGAGCAATGTAACCTATGTAACTCCCAAATATGTTTAAGAGCAATATAACTCCCATGCATGTAACTCATGAAACCCCCAAGAGCTTTAATGGAGAGGTTATGATCACATGTTCATTGTATCTAGACAATGAACAATGTGGTTTATACCCATCGGGTCATCCGCTCCATGGGCGCTCCAATTTGGTCCATAACCCAACATCTCCCACTCGCCCATAGCGAGGACGACGTTGTTATCATATAAGCCAATAAAGTCCAAACATGAAAGTTGAAAATTTGTTTAGCCACCGAATCGTGCGACCGCTGAGTTTACCTGCAATGCGGGAGCTCTAAATCAAACCCGTTAGGGCCAAAATAGAGACATCAACCCTTTTAACAAAATATGCAATGTGGGAGCCATCATGCTAAACTGGTTAAGGTTTGCATTGAGGCTACAACCTCTCAAACTCAGAGTACCCCAGATTAACTTTAATTTTTACCTTGTTAAGTATCTCTGATCCTTCAGAAAACCGTACTTAACCCCTTTAGGCCTTTTATGTTTTGCATCTCACTTATTACTATATCGTTTTCAAAAACGTTATAGTTGTCGACAATAAGTGCAGAGCAGGGTGAAATTAAGTTATCTTCCCTTTGCCCTAATGTTACTCAAATCTGAATCAACTGCTTTTCCAGAATCACCCCATATAGTCTCATAGTCCAGACTTTAGGAAATGAAACCAAAGTAGCAACATTAATTCATCTATTTGTAACATAGTCAAAGATCACAAAGAGTACTTAATAAAAGGATCAAGGAATGCCTTATCCTTTATAAGAAAAAAGAACAACACACAGTGAGAAAATAGGGATTATTTTTCTCACCTCCTTTATTTTGTCGCTAAAACACATGTTATATTCTCACAACCTACTAATTAAATAGTCTTGTTGTGTGAACTCAAGTCTAGTCACTCCCTGAGTGTCTAACTTAAAACCTTTAAATTGCTCGCTTCTTGAAGCGCCAATTTTGAAATTTTACGTTCGCTTAACATGTCACGGTAGACAATCTCACAACTGTGAGTATATGTCATACAGTCATACCGTGCGGATCTTAGTTCAGTCACTCCTCGAGTGCCTAACTCGAATTCTTGAATTGCTCGCTTCTTTAAAACTCTGATATTTCGCATCCAGTTAATTACCAGGTTAATATGGATAGTGGGACTTACCATATTCGGTCAAATATACTTGACCTCATCTTGGTTCTAACCAAGGCGATATATTAACATATCATTTTTCTCACTACTAAACGTCGATTGACCACAATCCGAAGCGACAATAGCTCGCTATCCAAAGTGAAAATAAATGAAATATCTCATCTTTGCTCGCTTTTCAGCGCCAACTGATTGTTTACTTTAAACATCAATTGCTCGCTATCTAAAGCGCCAAAAACGATTGCTCGTGTGAGAGAGCCAATCAACCTGTTAGACATATAATTATAAAATACATATATAATATGTAGCTATAGCTAATAACTGTGTGAACTCAATTTATCATATACCAATAAAGACAATGTGGGAAATAGAAAGTCTTTTGCATTGAATGATAAATAACTCCAATATTATATCCAATGATATTAATTTCTAATATAAGCCAAATAATAAGTGATACACTGAAACGACATAAGTACATCAAACCCTACGAAATCCTAAAGAACGAACATATCTTTGAAATGCATCTATAGGAATCGGCTTCGTTAGGGGATCAACAATCATCTGATCGGTAGGTAAGTACTTTAGTACCACTTCATTATTTGCTACGTTCTCTCGAATAAAGCATGTCCTCAAATCAATATGCTTTGTCCTGCCGTGATACTTGGGATCCTTGATAAAATCAAGTGCCGATGTGCTATCACAGAAAACTGTCACAGGATCCGAAGCACGAGGTACAAGATTAAGATCCTCAAAGAATCTCTTTAGCCATAAAGATTCTTGGACGGCAGATGTACATGCTACAAACTCTGACTCCATCGTGGATAAAGTCACACAAGTTTGTTTCTTGCTTAGCCAGGTGATGGCACCTCCATTTAGCAAGAATGCATATCCTGAGGTAGATCTTTGGTTCCCACGATCGCCTCCATAACTAGCATCGGAGTATCCAACTAAGTGAAGATCAGGTCCTCCATAGCATAACATGTAATCTAATGTGCCTCTCAAGTATCGCAAGATCCTCTTAATTGCTCTCCAATGTGCATATCCACGGTTTGACTGGTATCGACCAAGAACATGAACTGCAAATGCAATGTCTGGTCGTGTACACTGAACTGCATACATCAATTTTTCAATAGCTGTAGCGTATGGAACACGGGACATCTTTTCAATTTTCTCGGGAGAGGTAGGACAATGCTCAGGGCCAATAGCATCACCTTTTGCAATAGGAGTGTCTATAGGTTTGCAGTTGTTCATCTGGAATAATTCAAGAACCTTCTTAAGGTAAGTCTCTTGGGACAAACCAAGAGGCTTTCTTGATCGATCTCTAAAGATCTTTACTCCAAGAACATAAGCTGCTTCTCCCATGTCCTTCATTTCAAAATTAGAGGACAACCACCTTTTAGTGGCGACAATCATCTCCTTATTATTCCCAGCAAGTAGAATGTCATCAACATACATTGAAAGGATAAGAAACTTTCCATTAGACCTTTTGAGATACACGCAATGGTCCTCTTCGATCATCGTAAACCCATCATCAATGACTGCTCGATGAAACCGAAGATACCATTGTCTAGATGCTTGTTTCAAGTCATAAATGGAACGTTTGAGCTTGCAAACTTTGCGCTCAAAAACTTTTTCAATATAACCTTCTGGTTGTTCCATGTATATCTCTTCGGCAAGTTCTCCATTGAGAAACGTCGTGTTTGCGTCCATTTGGTATAGTTCTAGATCCAAATGTGCGACAATAGCTAATAAAAGACGGATCGAGGCAAATCTCACAACAGGTGAGAAAGTTTCCTCATAATCAATCCCTTCTTGCTGTGTGTAACCCTTGGCTACTAAGCGAGCTTTATGTCTTTCAATGGAACCATCAGTCTTGCGTTTAACTTTGAGAACCCATTTGTTCCCAACAGCTTTTCGCCCAGTTGGAAGATCAACCAAGTCCCAGACTTGATTAGTCCTCATAGATTCCATTTCTTCATCCATTGCAACTTTCCACTTTTCACTTAATGCAGATGATATAGCTTCTCGATAAGATCGAGGTTCATCATGATCTTGCGTATTAGCCATAAAAGCATTCCCCTCAATCTCAAAATGACGACGTGGAATATTGCCTCTTCGACTTCTTCGCATTTGAAGAACATGTGACTCTTCAGTTGACGGAAGAGTACTTGAAAGTATGTCACTCCCACTATCTATAGGTGCGCCATTTTCTTCCTCCATCTCATAAAAGTCTTTATCCTTGCTAACATCACCTCTACTCGAAAAATCCATTTCTAGAAATTCTGCATCTCATGATTCAATTTCAGATATAGTCTCATCAGGCTGCTCTCCAATGAACACATAGCCTTTGGAGTGTTCAGAGTACCTTATAAAGATACACTTCTTACCCCTTGGGCCCAGCTTCCCATACTTATGAGAAGTGTTGTGAACATAAGCTGCCGAACCCCACGGCCGCAAATTGCCTAAATCAGGCTTTCTGCCGGTCCACAATTCATATGGGGTGGACTGTACTGATTTTGAAGGAACTTGGTTAAGTATACGTGTCGCAGTTAACAATGCGTCTCCCCAAAAAGAGATAGGCAAATTAGCTTGCGCCATCATAGACCTTACCATGTCAAGTAGTGTTATATTTCTTCTTTCCGCCACACCATTTTGTTGCGGAGTACCAGGAATTGTCAGTTGCCTGATAATTCCTTTTTCCTTACAAAGTTCTTTAAACTGATCGGATAAATACTCGCGGCCTCGATCAGTTCGGAGTGCTTTAACATTTTTCTCCAACTGATTCTCAACCTCAATCAAATAACGTCTAAAACATTCAAGTGCTTCTGACTTATGAGAGATTAAGAACGTGTGCCCGAAGCGCGTGAAGTCATCTATCATAGTAAGGAAATAAGAATGACCACGTCTATCCTTCACATTCATTGGACCACATATATCCGAATGAATAAGCTGCAATGGTGTATCTGCCCTTGTGGATTTACCAAATGGTTTTCTTGTAGACTTACCTGCTAAGCAGTGTTCACAAGTATGCAAGTTGACCTTAGTGAGTGGGCCTAAAATACCTTCTCGAGCCAACCTGGTCATCCTGTCTTGTCCAATATGGCCCAATCTAGTATGCCATTTAATTGAACTATTATGTTCACTCTCAACAAAAGTAAGATAAGTATATGAATCATTAATGTTACAACTAGAATTCATGATATCCAAAACCATTAAACCATTATTAATAAAACCAAAACCACAAATATTTGTCCCATCAGAAATAATAACTCGTTCTTTCTCAAAAACCACAGAAAAACCATATTTAAGACTAACAAGAACAGAAAATAAATTATGCCGGACATCCGGCGCATAAAGTACATCATGCAGAATTAATGCTGAGCATCCTCGCATTTCTAGTTTGTAAGTGCCAATTCCTAGCACGTCCACACTAGAGTCATTCCCCATGTATACTTTTCTGCCAGCTGGAATGCGGCGATACTCTTCGAACCCAGCTCGATCTCTGGCTATGTGGTCCGTTGCTCCGGAATCTACAATCCACATATGGAGAGATTGAGCAACAAAAGTACTAGAAGTAACATTACACATAGTTTGATCAAAACTAGGAAGTACCTTCTTCGGCTCAGTACATTCACGAGCGAAGTGCCCCATCTTGCCACAGTTGTAGCAGGCCATCTTAGCCTTGTCCTTCTTGTCACCTCTTTTTCCTCTTTTTCTCTTGTCACCTGCATTTGCTGCCTTGTTAGGCGCCGGAGCAGGAGTAGCAGCAGCTTTCTTTCCATTATTCTTTCGCTTGGGTTTCCCCTTGCGAGAACTGGACTCAGCAACATATGCCTTGGATGGTCTAGCAGCTTCTAAGCGCTCAGCCTCAAGCTCCAAGTGACGCCGAATATCGTCAAAGTTTCTGATATTCGGGTTGTGAGTCATATTAACCCGCATATGTTCCCAACTATCTGGGAGTGAGCGAACCACAGCTGATATCTGCTGCTCATCCGACAAGTCATTGCCAGCAACTTTTAACTCTCGAATCATGTTTGACATTATTCGAAGGTGCTTTTTCATTGAATGATCAGCCTCCTTCTTATAACCATCAAACCTGATAGTTAAGCCGCACAACCTAGTCAGTGAGGTGCCTCCGAATTTGGTTTTGAGAGCTTCCCACATCTCATAAGCAGTTGAGTACTCTTCGTATTCAAACAAGAATTCATTGGTCATACTGCTTAAGAGAGTGATGCGAGCAATTCTATCTTTCTTGCGCCAATTTTCAAAGGCAGCAAGCTTATCAGCATTCTCAGCATCATTGTCAGTGGGTTTCGTTTCTTTAGTTATTAAAGTCTCTTCAACTTCCAACTCCTCAAGAACCATGCGGACCTTACGATGCCAAACATCATAATTATCCCCATCGAATTTGTTACCCTTATTAAGATCGGCAATAATTTGTTTTGAAGCCATCTAAATAATCGAGAGAACTTTATTAGAAAACTTTTAAGAGTTCACCACAGTATTAACTTATCTTTGCTGCATAACATAAACTTCTTAAAATAATCAAAGTATAAACACAAAAAGGAAACTTTGCTAAGCTTGGGAATCACAATTTGTGTGTATATTTAACTATTTTATTATAGTTTATTTAGCGCAAAAATATACATTGAATTTAAGCTTTAAACAAAAGTTTTATTTTCTTAAATTTCTCCCACTAAGTTCAAGCATATATATATGTGTTTCTAGCATGTATTTAATCTCTAGTATGCTTTTACAGACTTGAAAAAACATTTAAATATTCTAAATATTTTGTAAGGATTAAATAATTACACATATTATTCCAAATAATATGTAATACCATGCAAACCACATAATATAGCTACCAAAAAATTTCTAACAGCATAATAACAGTTTATTAACATTCTGTAAATTTTCTGGATTTTTCTGAAAAATACACAATTTATACAAATAAATTGTTCATGCATAATTTGACTAGAAAATAAGTTTAGGCCACTTTATCAAAACATTTTTCAACACCCTTGGTGGATAAATGATAAAATAGGTTTCTGATGTTTACAAAAAATTTTGGACAGAAAAACAACTTCCCAATATTTTTTAAACAATTTTTAAAGCAATTTTTAAGTATAAAACTAATTTCTGAAAATTCCGTGTATATCAAAAAAATAATTTTTATAGACAGAAAACCCAGAAATTATACATAAAAGTTACTGTAAAAATTTTGTTGGCTGGAAAAATTGGGAAGGCGGTGCGTGTATAACACGCGCCACTGCCGCGCGTGGTGAAGAGCAGTAAGTCCGCGCAATGCGCAGCTGACTGCCACGTCATCGCTGACGTGGCATTCCTGCCACGTGTCACCATCTGATTGGTCCACGTGGCAGTCAATCCGGACCACCGATGACATGGCGCTGACGTGGCAGCCACGTGGCGTTGACCGAGCTGCCCCGCAATGCTGACGTGTCTGACACGTGGCGCTGACGTGGCTGCCTCGTCATCGTCTTCAACCTTCAGCTAGGGTTTTCAGATGGCAAATTACAGTTTAGTACCTTTTTTTAAAATGGCCATAACTTTCTCATTTTAAGTCGAAAAAATGCGATCTACATATCCACGGAATCGTATCGAAAAGTTCTACGCAACCATGTTATCAGAAGTTTCATACAGTGTCCGTGGAAAAACAGTTTTTGAAAAAACAAATGCTTCAAAAACAACTAGGGTTTGATTTTTCTCCCAAAATACAAAGCCATTTTGCACGAAATTTTCGCACGCATCTGCTCTAATACCAATGTAATAATATAGAGCATACATGCAGCGGAAATGAATCGAAAAAATAATTACATCTTTCCGATTACCTTTGAAGCGTATGCCCACAACAACGAACGACTAGAATCTCGTGCACAACGAACAATATTCTCAGCGATAATCTAGACTACAAATGAGTGCTAAATTATCTTCCACAATTCAAGAAGTTACAAACTTTCAAGCTTCACAAATGACCTACAATGGCTTATATAAAACTCTCTCTATTTTTCTCTCAAGTTGCTTTTGTTTCTTGGTGTCTACAATGATCAGCATTGCTCTCTTTTTATACTACTCTAAGAAGAGTAGCTCATGTAACTCCCAAAGGAATTAAGAGCAATGTAACCTATGTAACTCCCAAATATGTTTAAGAGCAATATAACTCCCATGCATGTAACTCATGAAACCCTCAAGAGCTTCAATGGAGAGGTTATGATCACATCTTCATTGTATCTAGACAATGAACAATGTGGTTTATATCCATCGGGTCATCCGCTCCATGGGCGCTCCAATTTGGTCCATAACCCAACACTATGTTATATGACTAAATTTGGCAAATCTGCTTCCAAATACACTTTGTAGGGAGATGGAAAGGCGGGGACACAGGGTGGTTACATTCATAATATGACATGTATTGTGAATGTTAAGTAATTGTTTTCTGGAAGATCTATGTTTTTGAGAGTATTTCATAAATTATTTTTCTCAGTTTTTCTTTTTGATAGTTCTATTTTTAAGTTTACTTCTACTTTGTAAACCAAAAAGCTTTTCTTCTCTACTTGTATATGGGCGCCATAATGGGTTTTTGTGTCTAAAAGTCCTATTTTCTTGTTGGTTGTCTTCTAGTCTTGTGATGACATATTGGAGCCAACTTTGGATGAACTTATTGGTCAATTGAGGGAAATTGGAGTGTATCTGAATCAGTGGTTAACCGATCATTTAACTAGCAGGCTATCATCATTATCATCGCCAGATGACTTGTTTAACTTTTTCAGTGATTTGCGAGGTGAGTTGACTATTACTTTTGTCTTTGTTTTTTCTTTATGTTTTCTCCATCTTTTAAGCACACCATTTAATTACCAGTATATAACACTTCTTTGGGACCTACCTCTCATCAGAAATAAAATTTGATGTGATTTTGATTAGGCATCCTTGGAGGCCCTGATACAAGCATCATTGATGATGACCAAATTAATCTGGATCCCAGCAGCAACCTTGGAATCTATCTTCGCCGTTGCTTGTTTGCATTCAACATAATGTCATTTGAGGTATCTGTGTTAACATTTTTTGATTGTTAGCATTGCCATATCATACTAATTCCAATTTATGGTCCTTGATGGTCTGCTAACGCTATTACCTGACTTGATTCATATTCTTGTGAACCACCCGAAATTTCTTCACAACTTCAGTTTTACCTTTAACATGCATCTCTTTATTCCTATTATTACATATTATGATGTGAACCATAAAAATTAGTGAAAGACGAGCATAGAACAAACTCAAACTAATAGTATTACAGTGGTACATAAAGTTGTAGCTATGCGGTTGATTTTTGAAATGAAGGAAAATTTGAATTGATTATGCTTCTGCAGAACATGTTTATGGTCCACCTAATTTTACCCATTATTTCTTCCTTCTAACATCTTCTGCTGGCTTCATTAGATTTCTAGGTTTCTGAATTGATGTGCCTATTTTTTGTTCTGTTATTATACCTGGAATATTTTATTCAGGTTTTGCCATCTAGACATTGGTAGAAGTATGTATTTTGTAATTGAAAATTTTGAATACACTTACAAATTAAAAAAGGAAAAAAACATAATTTTTTATTTTTTTTGGTTGTGCAGGGTGTTTGTCATCTTTTAACGAATATAGGGACATACTATAAAGAAGCCTTCTCTGCTTGTCCTCCTTATGAGTTGCCTTGTTCAGATGATTTCAGTAATGCTCCGGAGGCAATAGAATATGGAAACATGGATTTAGAAATTTTTGTATTAGAGAAAGTTAGTGAAGAAATCGAATCAAGAAAGAGATCTCAAGAAAGAGTTTCATTTCATAATCATGCACCCAAAGCACTTTTTGGATTGGTTGAAGGTACCACTATTGGAGTGTCATTATTTTTTATACAAGAGTATTCTTTGGTTGCTTGAAACTGCATATAGGTTGCTGGTAGATGTTTATTTCTTCATTTAAAGTAATACATTGAAGTTAGTTGATTCATCATCATTATATTACAACTGTATTCATCATTCAAAGCTACGGTATTAAAATTTCAGATTTATATAATTGTCAAAACTTCGTTATATTACAACTTCTGTTTGGCTTGGATAGTTTAATACCATTTTAGAGTTGGGTTTGGAATTTTATTTTTTGTTCATCACATCACCATACATACGAGAAGCTTAGTCCAGACATCATACATGGCGTAATATATGCTCCAAATATGTTTAAATTGATTGATTAATCATAAAATGTAATTCTTTTTGGTTGTTGAATCATAAGAGTCATGAAGGTTATGTTATATATTGATTCCATTCTTGATACTATATTTTGTGCCTTTATTTTTTGATAGTTGAAAGCAAGTCAATTGCAATTGGCGGGCACTTGCAATTGCTTACTAAAATATGAGGGTGAGAGAGACATGTGGTTGAATAGGCAAAAAATGTTGATACTCTTTTTGCCTCTTACCTTCATTAGTTATTGTGTAGAGCAGTATTGGGAACTTGATACGACTCATTTGCGTTACCAAGATACTTGATTTGGTTTAACCTTCTATAGATCACACCTTGCTCCTGCTTCAAGGATAGTTTATCTTTGATGACTTTTAGTTAACTGGATGAGTATATAATTGAATCATGTATGCTACATTCATAACAAAAGGTTAATCATATATTATGATCTTTCTCTCTCATTTACACACACTTCTTTGTGTCATTTACTTGAAAAGAAATGTTGCAAGGGAAAGGACATTTTAAGATAGTTTAGTGAGCCAATTTCATCCTTGGAGCCATTATTTTACAACATTATAGCCACCACTTAATCACTCTTGCAGAACCATATTATGCAATGTCCACCACCACCACATATGCTGTTTCCATATTGTCTGTATTACCATGGAGCCACCATACCGTACCACAGGATATCATCTATTTCATATGCTAAATCATTGTGATCGCAAATCCTCAAAATTAATCTGACATGAATCTATGTAAATGGTGGTTTTTTTCAAATTTTGAAAATTAGCGGCTTCATTTCAAAATTCCCTATGTATTTTAAAAACTCAGAAAACTTTTATGTATTCTGCATCCTATCACACTATTAAAGGTCTATTTGGATTTCTTTATACTTCTTTGTCTGACCTGCATTTTGTCTCTCCATAAATATAATTTTATCTTGTAATTTTTTTGCCATTTTTTGAGCTTGTGGATATTGTCAATTCTGCCACAAGGCCAGCAAGTTTTACAAATTGGGTTTGTTGTTGGCATAGATTTTGCAGTTTTGTCTAATGAAGTTGGATTCTTTTGGTTTGATAAAGACTAAGCTTGTAGTAAAAACTATTTGAATTGTTCGTATTCTTCTTCTTTTTGATCCTCAGGACCTTGGTGCGAGTGCGACTTATGTCGCTCTTCTCTCTGATGTACTTCCACAGTATTATTTATTAATGTTCTTGATCCATATTATTTCAGTATTTCTGTATTTAAAAGTAGAGGTAAACAACTAAACGTCTACACGTAGAAGATTAGCAGCATTTCTGTCTCCATTATTGTCATTATGGATAATAGTAGTTTTCCTGCTTTGATTGCAAATGATGAATGCTGTTTAGGTTCCCTGCTATGATACAAATGATTTTGCCATGTTTACTGCATACCAAATTACCAGCCACACTATCTGATTCCTAAACCATTTATATGCTGCTTGAGTCTTTTCACTTTCACTGTTTAAAAAGTAGTCTTGTTTCAATTTGAGCTTCAAGTCCTAGGTGATATGGATGTTTCCACTGTTTCAGCTTGCTTCACGCTTTTTTTGAATTTTTCAAAGATCGGGTGGAAGAGTTGCAATTTTTATTGTTGATAAAGTAACTTGCACGTGCAGATATCAATGTTTCTGCTGAATTAAAACTCAAACATGTTAATAAATCTAAAGATTGTAGCCCATTTACTCCAAATGATAAATCAGAAGGTGTCAACCCCACTTGTGGGGTTTACTTACGTACAAACTGGCAGATACAAGGATACTTACTGGAGCAAGCTGATCAAATTGAAAAGTAGGTAATTTGTTGGGTTTTCATTGAAAAAATAAATAAATTTATGCTTCAAGTGTTTTTATTATGATTATTTGTGACCTTATTTAAACCAAAAATTTCTGTTGTGTCACTGTCAGGCATGGAAGCTCTTTTTATTTGAATGCTTTTGAATCCATTTTATAGCAGCTACAGAAACTGGCACCAGAGTTGCAGTGTGTAAGTTAATGGGCTTACCATGAAAAACTAGCTTTTTATGCAGGTTGTTATTTCTTAATATTTTACTGAAGGGAAAAATGGTCTAACTTGAAACTACGACTGTTCTTTGTTTTTTGTTTTGTATTATGATGCAGGTTCACTTCTTGCGATATTTGAATAGCCTCTATCACGGTGACTATCCTGCTGCATTGGAGAATCTTCACTGTTATTTTGATTATAGGTATGATTTTTTTTAGTTCTTTAATACAAGTGTCAAGTATGCTACTTGCTGAGCTTTTGCATCAGTAAACAATTATTGCTTTCACATCATTACATGTTTAGATGTCATGTTTATGTAACTTTGATTGATCCACCGAGTTTAGAGGTTATGGCAGCTGTGGGCTATAACAAGGTTCTATTATCCTGCAATAGATCATTACATTTATGTGGGTATCCACATAATGAATATGAGTTGGAATCCCACTTCTTCCAAACTACTTTCCTAACTAATCTCTCTTCATCTAAACATTACATAGTTCACATGGCATCGATAATCAACAAAAGAGTGCCCTAGGCCCTTCACACTACTAACATTGTGCTTGCACAATGAAAAGGGCCACCGGTTTATCTTTCCAACGAATCATATTGGCCAAAGGTGTGGGTTCATGAGCCCATGTTAAAGTTTCAATCAATTCTTGCCAATAGGCAATAGCCATGCCACTGATGCCAGGAAATTAAGAACATAAATCCAGTAGCCCAAACAAGATGAAATAGAGCCACTTAGAGGTTTACGAAGAAGTTCCTACGAAGGAAGCTTTGAGCTCATATTGGTCATGGGTTGAGAACAGGAAGTATATGATTGACGGTCTTTGTAGACCGTCTTTTAAGCCCCACTGCAGATGCAGCAGCTGTTGACAAGGATTTTGCCCACCTTTTCTACATGGTTTGAATTGCTGAAACAACTCCCGAATTTGGTGAGCCATAGAAAGAAAGAAAACTTAAGAGTGACTTTCCTTCTCCAAATGAGTTAGATGAAGGAACTCCTTTGATACTAGGATTTGATGAAAATATCCAATGACATGTGTGAACTACTTCATAAAATCCTCATGGTCTCAAGGGATGCTAAATCATGAATATATCTCAGTACTATGACCCATCCACTTTGAAATTGTTTCTGTAAACTTCTACTGGTGTTTGAATCAAAGGTTCAACTCTCTCTAAGACTTTTTGTCTGAAAGCCTTGGAAGATACATCTTATAAAAAATTAGCATGTAATATTGACTACTCATCAGACAAAAAAATCTTGTTAAAAATGAGCTAATCAGATAAACTGTGGTAGTAAAGTGCAGGGATTGAAGGATGCGACCTTGTTCCCCCTTCCTCATCTGGCTGCAATAGCTTTGGAAGATATGAAATTGCTTTATTATGTTTGGGGATGATGCATTTTCACTTTGGGTACCCAAAGCAAGCTTTGGAGGTAAGCATGTGAAGTGCTCCTGTGCTCTTCTTGCCTTGGTGGCTATTTTTCTCTGCGACTTCACGAACCAAATCACTAATTACTTCCGATTAAATTTTGTTGCTTGTTATAATGAGTCTTTTTGCTTAATTTTCAGGTTTTAACTGAAGCAGTTCGGGTTTCTCAACAGGTATTAATTTTAGCTCAGCATTTTTCACTGTATATACATTTGGATCTTGGGGGCTGTTTGAGAATTTCCAGAATCAGTTTTTTTTCCAAGTCTGGTCAACTATTCATTTGATCCACAAAAAAAGTAATACCAATTTAAATGTGAAAAATAGGCTTGTTTGGGGATTTGCCAAGAAGGCCCCTAATCACCTCCATATTGGGCTTTCATATCTCCATTTTTTCTTTTTTCCACACCATTCTCTTCTGGATTGTTTGCTTACTATGCGAGTAAATATGATAACACGGCAAATTCTAGTATTGGATATAAGCAATCTAACAAAGCTGAGCCATGTTAATTTCAGTTTCCAGTTTACTAAGAGATATTAGTATTAATATTTTTATTCAAAGGCAAGAGATGAATTGAAGCATTTCTCATCTGTCTCTTGTTCTTTATAAATGTGTACATTTTGGAGTAGTTCTCATCTATCTCTCCCATTTGCTCTTTTCTTGTATATTTAAATGTATTATGCTGATGACTAACTAGTTACCACCTCAGTCCTCCAAATGATGTCCAAAATTACACTGTAAACACAAATTAAGGTTGTCAAATTAGAAGAGAGAGTATAATTTATTCCAGTTATACCCTTTAGTTTGGACCCCATACAAGTACCATAAGTAATTTGGCAGTTGAGCATTTGTATGGAGATATGTTCACTTTGGGGTAAATTAGTTAATTATACAATATTTTGTATTTGGATTTTGTACTTAAAATTATCCTTTAGTGGTCAAAATTATAGTGTACTTTTGGACATCCTTTGGAGATGGAGGTTGTGTTTTGCAAAATGAATTTTTGTCATCTATGAAAAGAGTTGTCTCTCCAAAAATTGATCATTAGAGATATTTGAGTGATAAATATTAGAAAATTCATATGTATATTACACTCTATATAACTTGGATCTCTGTATAAACTTCTGCAAGTAAAGTGTAATGCTTGTTGTGTAATATGATGTATAACTATTTTGGAGGATGGTAGCCACCTTTTATGTCATTTGGGGTAGCAACTTAATGTTTACCCCACCTTATCTCTTAGTTGATTATTATTTAATTGTTATTTTTATTTTTTTGGGTAACCTACCTTTTTAACTGATTTTTACAAGAACTTTTTTCATGCAGTGAATCTTTGTTTATTTATTTATTTTGATTCTTAAATTATTGCTTTGAATTGCAGCAAGGCGAAGACACTTGTCTTGCTTACACATTAGCAGCCATTTGCAACCTGTTGTCTGAAATAGGTATCTCAAACACAACTGGGATTATTGGATCATTGTAATTACCTGTGACCAGTATTGGCACTTCACTATCCATTCAGGAACAGTTATTTGTGCTCTTGAGAAGGTCACTAAAAAGAGCTGAGTCATTAAAGTTAGAGCGGCTTGTGGCTTCCAATCATCTTGCAATGGCCAAATTTGACTTAACGGTGAGAACTGGGTTAACTTGTTCATCGTAGCCTTTTCTTTTCATGAACATGTTATTTGCTTGATGGACCACGGTGAGAGTCTTTCTGTTCACTTTCTTAAGTTTGAGCAATTTCTTACTGAATAGTCTAATTCCAACATAATCCTAATGGCAACATTACAAAGCAAATTGCTTTTTCCTAAACTTGCATTGAACATATAAAATTTCCTCAAGTGAGAATCATACTCTTGTTATCCAGCTGCATCGCGATGTGAATGAAAGGATATTTATATGAAAGGTAATTGTTTACAAGTTGAGCTGTGATCTTTTTTTTATTAGCTTGGATAAACTTTAGTTCGTGTATCACTTGACATGTTGACATATTGGAAAGTTTTTTTTTGGATAAGAGAAACTGATTTATTAGAAAAATGGAGAATCAAGGCTTAGATACTACAAGGAGTATAGTCCTCCAAACACATTGAAGATCCAGTAACACACCTTGAAAGCCACCTGCTGCTGTGGAGGACTAATTGGAAGAAAGAAGACCTCCACTAAAGTGAGAAGGGAGTTGCCAATCCATAAAATTCTAACATTGCATGCTGTGCTAACTGCAAATAACCAAATGTACCATGGCTTACAATATTGAATCTTGTTCTAAGTTTGAATATTCTTTGTTGAACTTCTCCTATGAAGCACGGAAACAGGACACAGCACCAAACAAAAAATTATGGCTGAAATTAACTTCCTATCTATCCTACCACTATTTCCTAATAGGGAGCCAACATGGATATGAAAAATTAATCTCTTGTTCTTGAACTCTTATTTTATCACCTAGCGTTTCTAAAAATTTTTGAGTGAGGAAGTCACTAACTAAACCTTGTTTAAGCCAGCTGTTTTATTTCTTATGATTAGGGTGGGCCGGTGGGGGGAAAAATTCATAGCTCATCCAGTTACAGACTTAAATTGCAAACTTTCAGATACAAGTTAAGGTGTTTTGGACCTGAAGGCAAAGGGGGGAGATTTATGTGTATAAGCGGAGGAAGATGCATCAAAATTGAATTATAATTATAAGTGGAATAACTTTATTTTCTAGCTATACCTAACAAATTATATTGTTAGAGCAATTGACACCAACAACTTGTTCATTCAATTAAAATACTTACTGGATACTATGTATAAATCTCACTCTCTCTCTCAATCCATGTGTATACATATTGTATATCCATTATATGTATATTGGTTATATGGCAGCATCTCCATGTCTATATTATTTGGATAAAGTTGATGGTTAATGAAATTGATAAAAAGATTACTGGTGACAGCACTGATTAAGAACTTGTTGACATAGATTATGTCTCAACTCCTCTTGGTATAAATGACTTGTCATTAATATAAGAATTCAATAAGGTGCTGTCTCGGGTTGCTAGAAGAGACTGGACGAAACCTTTGAGAACCTTTATGTATTATTAATGCATATTAACCCACTTTAGCTTACCTGAGTCAAGTTCAGCCTACCTCAGGTTTGGCTCATTTTATTGAGAAGCTAAAAAATCCAGCCTTGTGAGTCTCGTTATATAGTTCAGGTTGCTCCTGTGTGATACATGTCAAGATGATTTACTTCTACAATCCCATGTGATGTGCTTTTAGATTGTTATGCCTCTGCTGATGGTGTTTTATTGTCCATATTGTATACTTTCTGCACTGTTGATTGTGGCACAAAAACTTGTAATAGTGAAAGTTTTTATGCATAATTGTGTACAAACCATATGTGTGATAACATGTTTCCCATTTATTCTTCCCACAACTTTAATCCTCCTCTTTTGTTCTGTTAAAGAAAACTGAAATTGCTCTTTGATCGTTTGCAGCATGTTCAAAGACCTTTACTATCATTTGGTCCTAAGGCTTCCATGAAGCTTAAAACTTGCCCAGTCAATGTTTGCAAGGTAAATTCAAGTTTGTTAATGTTGCTTTAAAACTTCACACAGTTCTAGGTCTTATTGACTATTTCTCTATTTGTTTTTAATACTTAATACTTTGTATTTTCCATAATGAGTTTTACAGGAATTGAGATTTAGTTCTCGTTTGATTATTGAGATTGACACTGAAAGTTCACTAATCACTACCGACGGTGCTTGGAGTACTACATGGCTTAAGAATTTGAAGAAACCAATGGGTTCAGTAGTTTTCACTCAAGAAAATGGATCTGGAATCATTGGTGATAGTTTCCAATTCTGTGCACAACATAGTTCTGTTAAAGCAGTTAGTAGGTTCTTCATACCTGGTTCATGCCACTGCTTGGGAGACATAATGGCAGGTGAATTTTGGAATATGTAGCCTTATTTTGGATAAAGGAATGTCTAGTCCATAAAACTTGTCATAAGTTAGCCTGGTTTAAATTTTTGTTGTATCCTAATATTTTATAATAGAAATTTATTAACAAGTTTGATATTACCTTGTGAAAAGCGAATCAACTGTTAAAATCAAGAAAAATAATAATTGGTCTACGAGTTTGTTAACCTGTAAGGTATAAGACCACTCTGACAACGCTGGTCATGGGTTATCCCAAAAAAAAATTGTGTAGCAGATATAGAGCAGTTACTGATGCTCTAGTAGCAGTTTAGATATTACTCATAAATGATTCTAGTTTTCGTTGAAGGTATTTGATTCGAGCTGAAAATATGTATCCTGGGAAGCCATAAAGTGGGGTTCCAAAGATGGGTCATGGTGAATCTGAAGTCAACAAATTCTTATAAATTAGTTTTAATATGTAGGCTTTGGTGGTGGGAATGCTGGTGAATATTTATTTGTTCCTTTTTGATTTGATTCTAATGTTTCAAATACGATTTTGGATCCAATAGTTAAATTTGCTTGCAAAGTTACAACTGTGGATGTATGGTTTTTGATATGGAAGTTGAATGTTAACAAATCTTGCTTGTTACTTATTGAGAGTCATTTGCTGACAAATAATCAATTATAGTCACTGTTCATCTCTTTATTGAATTGGGTATGTTGTTCTTACCTTGGGATGTGATTCCTAAACCTAATATTGGCTTTTGCTCATCCTCAATCGGTTTCTGATCTAAGAATAAGGTTAACCAGGATAGCAACTATGCGTTTTCAAGACACCACTATTTCTAGATGTTTCTTTCGGCTCCTGTTTATTTAATAAGGTGGTCACCGTTCATATTTTATGCTAATCGTATTGACCCGATGTTATAAAACTGCTTATTAAAATTTGCAAGTCTTGTAATGGATGCATTTTAGCCTCTTTTCACCATTTACAGTGCTCCTCTTGCTCTAATATCTGCTCTGGTTTTTGCAACTTGCTTTGCTGAATCATCAAGGTAATTGTGAGCTTTTATGTCACCAGATTTAAATAGCCTTCTGCTTATAGTGGCCTTTTATTTGAGGTGTCTTTCTTGTCAATGTATGCAACTTCTTTGACCCCATTTACATTTTTTTAACTTCGACAGCTCAGCTGATGTTGCATTGGCATATGCTAAGCTTATCAACATTTAGCAATTTTTAAAGGGTACAAAGGTCAGCTTATACTCTTTGTTGATACATTTTTGCCACAATGCATAACTGCAAAATTCAGAATTAGTACTTCTTGGTATTTGTAGCCCGAAATCAGATTGGTTAATACTTATTAAACAAATTTGAATATATAGCTGTTATCTATGAAGCACCAACATGGACATGGCAGCATGATATGACACAAGCCAACCTGATATTTCAAAAAACCATAGGACACGTAAGGTTCACATTAAATTATAACTATTCATATATTAGTAAAATTAGGAATAGAAAGATCCAAATTGATAGGCTCAACATAAGAATCCCCTTTTTAACATCATGCATTAAATATTCCAAAATTCACAATGCTAAATACATTGGTAGGACCAGTGGTTTATAGTTGAGCGTTTTTATTAGTACAGCTATAGAAAAAGAGTTGTTTATTGAAATTAGTTCCAGTTCATTTATTTTTAAACTTAATTTCACTTTACAAAGATATATCGTCAATTTTATGTTTTAAGTTTAAATAAACCAGAAGTTTGAGAATCAGTAAACTTTAGCTTCTCCCTAAAGCACAGTTGCATCAGAGAGTGCTTTTATACCACACCACTCGATGAACAGGCTCAAATTATACCAGCACACCATTTTCATATTTTTAAAGTTACTGATAATTTATGTATGCTGAAGGTTATAATTTAACATCATTATCATAGACTCCACACTATACGAGAGACATGATAGATAATCCTCACCATTGCCTAACATCCCCAAAAGGAAAGTTCTCTCTTCCTCCATCCGAAAGGACTCTGTTCTCTTAAGGTAGTCTTATAATTTTTCAATATGATCTTATATTGTTTATTACTTCTGCAGAAGCTTTTACTGCTCTTGAAATAGCAGAAGTGAAGTTTTTATCTGTCTCAAAGTCACGAATTCTGCTACTTAAACTGCAGTTGCTCCATGAGCGTGCATTACATAAGTAAGGCTATTGATCATGAAAACAACATAGAAAACATCCGCTTCCTTAGACTTTTCATTTTGTGTTTAACATGAGCTGGATATCTTGTAGGGGGGACTTGAAACTTGCTCAACAATTATGTGATGAGATTGAAGTTTTGGCATCTTCTGTAATTGGTGTGGATATGGAGCTGAAGACAGAAGCAAGCCTTCGACGTGCTTGGACATTGCTTGCTGCAAACCAATTCAGTGAGGTCATAAATTTTCCTTTTTCTAAACTATCTGAGCATTGCCAATCTTTTCCAATAGCCTGAAGATCAAATAGCATCTTAGGCAGAACTCTTCATGGTAGCAACTGAACAATGGTGCTACATGTTGTTTTGTCTTATACTCCCTCCTAGTGTCTTGCATACTATATGAATGTCTCAGAGATGATGGAGTGAAAATGTACCTGAACACACACACACACACACACAAACAAAAATATAGATAGTGCTGAAGACATTAGAAGAAAGGATACTAATGGTGGCGAAGCCGCTTGACTGCTACAGAGTGAGCAAACAAAAAGTTATATCCCACTTAGGTGGAATATTTGCGCAAGTAATCCTGTTAGAGAGGTTGTTCTTGATGCAGAAATAACAGCCTCTGCTTACGAGGGTCCTGCAATAATACGGAATTATATTCCCTTATAGATATTTTCCTCTGCCGCTTGCACTCTTGGTCAACTAGAGACAGCTTCGACATCCATCTCCAGTAGCGCACCTTTTATGACTTCTTTCCCAAGCAAAGAGAAGCCCCAGTCAGCCTGCCAAGAGCTCAGCTGCTGTGTTGTGCAGGCTTCCAAAATATAGGAATTGGCCGATATCCCCTGTCATCCAATATCTTGGTTTTTTAGCGAGACTATGATACCCCTTTACCCGCTCGTTAGGCCTCCTCTCCTTCTTCGGTATGGTCGACTGGCTTCGCTCCTATGCTTTTTTCGATAATGAAACTTGGATTTAGTAATGAATTTATCAAGTAGGTATCTCCACTAGTGCAAGATGAAGCCCTTGAGAATCCTCCAAGCCATTCACCACTTGCTTGAATGAGCTCTCCCATGCCAGCCTGATTTCATCATTCATGGAGCTACCATCTGTATTCCACTTGATCGTACCTAGTGGACGAAGTGGAGCTTCCATTTGATCTTCCTTTCCCGTAGGGCATGGATTATTATGTCCTCATGGGAAGTATTGCTCCTTCTGCAATCATTGCTCTCAGTCATGTATCTTTCTCTCCAAAGAATGTTTTGAGAAGTCTATCTATGTGGTTCCAACCAGATTAAAGATTTGACTTGTCACGGGCCCTATGCATTCATACACCCATTTCCAGTTGTTACCATGCTGATTGTTCTCCTAGTTTTTTCTACATAAGCTGATTTTGTGGAAAATGTACCATCCAGAGCTGTATTCCAGGAGACCACATCATGGCCTTCTCGAATGAAATTTACTGATGGGGGGTACTTTTGGCTTTGATTTTGACTTGTTCTACTATATATAGTTTGTGATGGAGAATGAGGATTATCATGTGGGATATGATAATTGTGATCTCTACCCACCCAGTGAAAGTTAAAAAAAATTCATCTTCATTTGTACGATAATTATAATCTGCTGCTCAACTGGATGAAAATTACTCCCTCCATTCTAAAATTAGAGATACATTTAGACTTTTTAGAGTCAATTTGAGAAATATTAAAATTAAAATATATAAAAATTCGTTTAAAGTTTGAAAAATATAAATATGATAGGTAGTACTACCCCTTTTAGCTATTTTACAATATTTATTATTGCATGTACTAAAATCAAATAAATTTGTATCGATTTTGAATTTTACGATTTTGTAAATTGACCTAAAAAAGTCAAAATGTATATCAAATTCTGGAATGGAGGGGAGTTATTCTTAGCTATATTAAACTAAATGCAGAATGTGACATTAGCATGGATAAGAAATATTAGGTGTGCACTCTAATTTTTTTAAAGTTCAGAAAGCCATATGCTGTTTACTTCTTTTCTGTTGCATGATTATCTTTACAGGCAGCAGCTGTTGCACACTCCCTCTTCTGCATGTGTTACAAATTCAATCTCCAGGTTGAGAATGCAGTTGTTCTTCTCTTGCTTGCAGAGATCCATAAGGTAAACAATGCTTATAAATTATGCTTTTGTATATTTTGCTAGAGAACCTACACTAAATTTCTCTTGTTAGTCAACCGGTACAACAGTTGTGACTGCAACTGCAGATGGGTCAGAGTGTTAATTTTGACCAACATACAATGGTAGTTTATATAGATATCCTGGTAAATTTCAAACTTAAACAGTTAAACTGTTTTTAAATTTAATTTCCCAAATATGTTAGCTCTTTTGTGCTGGTAGTTCTTTTTAATTGAAAATTTTGTACAAATTTCATTGAACTAAATTCCCAATATAAACATCATATGCACATTGTTTTCTGCCTTGGAGCTGTAACCGACCGCTCCCCAAGTTTACTTGCTTTTAATGCTGTTTTTGTTGAATAATTGTAATAAAGTTCTCTCTCTCTCTCATAGAGATCAGGCAATGCTGTTTTAGGAATTCCTTATACGTTGGCGAGCCTTTCATTTTGCCAGTTGTTTAACTTAGATCTTCTCAAAGCCTCAGCCACTCTAACACTGGCCGAGTTGTGGCTTTCGCTTGGATCAAATCATGCCAAAAGGGCTTTAACCATCATACATGGTGCCCTTCCCATTATTCTTGGTCATTGTGGTCTGGCGCTTAGAGGTCTATCCTATATTGCAGAAGCAAAATGTTACTTATCTGATCCAAGCTTTCCAGGTACTTCAATATTCTATTCCCTTCACTATCGAAACACTTCTAATCTGTTAGGATTTTATGCTCTTTCAAACGCTTGCAGAAGCCAATCTAACAAGATGCATAATAAAAAGAAAAAAAGAAACCCACAATAAAGGATGAAATGAAGAGCAAGACAACACAAGCAATCAACAATTTAACGTTGTTTGACTAAACTTACTAAATCCACGGAGAGAATCAACTTCACTAAGAAATAATGGTACAAATTAATGACTATGCCTTTGTATTTGCCTCCCAAATCCAAACCCAGTCCCAATTCCAAAGCCCCATTTACAACCTATCTCAATCTCCTTTGAAGATACCTAGAATATGCTTTGTTTTTTTTCCTTCCTCGATTTACGTGCCATCTTGACTAATGCTTTATGTTGCTGCTTTGGTTTCTTTTGTGATGCTATCACTTTTCCCACGTGATGTTGTGCTAAGCTTTTCTCTCCTCTTATAACCCATCCTTTTGTAATTTCCTTGAGTTAGTCAAGAAGCTTTTTTTCTTTATCTTTTCCTTCTCCTTTGACTTTTGAAACTCTTCTTCTTTTAAAATTCCTTGTCTTTCACTCGGGCTGAACTTTAAGTCACCATTGGATTCAAAAATGGGCTTTTTATATTCTCAAAACCTGAACACCAAAATAAATTTAATTAGAATAAAATTAATATAAAAGTTAACTAATAAATCCATTTTTGGAGAAAATAAATATATAATAAAATATGCCCATCAAGCTGCAAATAAATCCAATATGACTATTGCTATTTTTAAAAAATAAATAAATTAACAATTTGCAGTATAATACATCAACTTAATTTTATTTGGGAAAAAGGTTTGTTCCAATAAGTGGAACTACAATAGAACATGGTATTGCATGTATCTTGAAATGCAGTGTAATAGGAAAAACTTATATTGGAAGAGTATTTTTTATATGGCTTGAACATGATGAGGTCATTCTAAATATCAAAATAACATACATCTAGAAAATACATGATTACATAAAATGTGTCAAATGCAGAAAGCTCATAATTTCTTTTTGAAGTTGATCTCAAGTTATGCTACTAAAAACATTGTAGTTGTACCAAGTGTATTCAAAGCAAGTTCGGTATGTGCTAGTCTCTTTTCTTAATGTCTCCAAAAAAACCTAATTTTTTGTAAGCACCATAAAGGACAAAAATAACAAATAATCAATAGTAATTGGATTGCAATTACATATGGAATTCATTGTTTTTAGTTAGCCTTCTATCAAATTATTTTCCTTTCATATTCCTCTCCAGTTTTTGATGATTCAGAGGCTGTACTGGATCCTTTAAGGCAAGCTTCTGAAGAGTTTGAAGTTTTGGAGGTTAGTTATTTCCAAAACCCTAAACCCTTAAAAAAAGATAATAAGAAAAGTCATCTAACCCTTGGATCATTGTTATTTGTGGTCATTGCTGGTGCACAGTATCATGAATTGGCGGCGGAGGCTTTCTACTTGATGGCCATTGTATTTGACAAGCTGGAGCAGTTGGAGGAAAGAGAGGAAGCTGTAGCTTCATTCGAGAAACACATTCTTGCCCTTGAAAATCCATTAGGTAAGGAAGACTCTCTCTTCAGTTTGTTGTAAAGAATATCTTTTTCAGTGACTAAGTTTGCTAGAGCTGCCATGATACTTCATATGATATATATTACTCCCTAGATACATTTATAAAACGGCTTTTTGGCATAATCTTTGGAACGGGCTAAAAAAGATTACATCTCTAATTTTTGGAACGGATGGAGTAATATTACACAGTAAAATTACTTTTTTTATTTGTAGTATTTTTTTAAGGATGGATGTAGTATAAGATTCGAGAAGGAACAAGTGTCTATGATGTTGGGAGAAAATTATAGGTGCCCCACACTATTCATGTGCTGCTATTTTAGCACTTAAAGTGACACTTTAAGTGTTGAAATGACAACACGTGAATGGTGTGAAACACCACGTGGTAGGTGTCCCAGGACCACTAAATAATTACTCGATGTTGGGTATCCCTTGAATATGATATCAAGTTAGTTTCTCTCCTTTAGGAAAACCATTAAGCCTTTATTTACACATTGGGATATTTTTTGTAATAAATGTTTTATCATAATTATGAAAATATGATAATATATTATCGTAGGTATACACGTGGTTGATTCAAATTTGAAGAAACAAGCACATCAATTAGGCACTGCAACAATTGTACCACTAGCTAGTTGCATGCAATTTTCACAAATGACTTGAGCAAAAATCTAATTTGTAACAACACACTATTTTAAAAGATTTACTTGATAAATCTCACTAAACGTACTAATAATGCATTTATTAAGGAGCTTGCTATTCAAATTCTTTTGGGTTTAGAGTTGTGTATTTAATAGGCTTGTTTCTTTATGGGAGATATTTCCTCCGGTGTATTTAATAAGTACACAAACACCATCAACAAAAATCAATCATAAAATTGATCTTGACTACTATTCCCTCTGTCCCAGAATAAAATTCTCGATTGACTTTTTGCGCATATTAAAAAAGATGATAAAATAACAAAATTGTCCATATTTAAATTCTCATTTAATTGCATAGTTTTCTGCACATGAGTAGTGATACTCCATAAATATGCATAGAGAATAGAAATATGACAATTAATACTAAGGATATTATAGGCAAATTACCTTAAAAAATAAATTATTTAAGGTAAATAGATATTTAACTTGGGACTACCTAAAATAGTAATAAGGACTTTTATCCTGGGACAGAGGAAGTATTAAAAAGTAGGGCTTTACATTAAAATCCATGTCATGTCTAACTTTTTAATGGTTAATGTGGATGTAATTGTTGATTTTCTGGTTGGATGTTGTGCATGTAGACTTATTCTTTTGATAATCACAAAAGTGGGCCACCATATGTTTTGTTTAAACATGGGTCCCATTTGTGAAACTATCAAAAACACAGTGAAGTTGAAAAATATATTTCTCTAAACTAATTTGATATTTCCATGAATGGGACCCATGTTTAAACACAAATAAATATGTGGGATTCATTTGTGAAAATATCAAAAAAATTCTGCAAAAATATAAAAAAATATACGTGAAAATATCAATATCTTTGTTGATAATATAGTTTATGATTATGATTTAGATTGTGCATAAGATGTACAGACGTGCATTAATATGAATAAATTTAATGTATTAGATTATAAATATGTGGATTCACTTGTAAAAATATTTAAAATGATCTATAAAAATGATGAAAAATATGTGTGAAATATCAGTACCTTTGTTAATAATATACTTTATGATTATGGATTTAGATTGTGCAAAAGATGTATAGACGTGCGTTAATATGAATAAATTTAATGTATTAGATTTTAAATATTGCATTGCATTAATATTACACATACTTACATGCACATGTACTTTGTAAATTAAAATTAATTATATTTTAAAAAGTTATCTATCTATCTATCTATCTATCTATCTATACTATAATTAAATAGAAAACTTGTTTTGTCCTCTTTTTTTTCTCTCGTTTGGTTGGACCTTTGACATTTTCTAACTAAGTTAACTTTATTATTTATCAATTTAAAATTAAAATTAGTATCGTAATTTTATAAAGAAACAAGAACTACTAATACAATATTATAAAAACATAATTAAAATAAGATCATCTTACCTATAATCAAAATAAGATCAACTTAACTAATATTAATTTGTTACTTTTATTCAAAAATTAGAATTAATATCATAATTTTATAAGAAAACATGAATTCGTAATATAGTTTTATAAGAAAATAATTAAAATAAGATTATCTTACCAAATATTAATTGATTTCTTTTATTCAAATATACATACAGTAATACAAGTTTAAGTAAAATTCTATTACTACTTAGAGAATATAGTTTGAGAAGAAAAAAATTATCATAAAAAATATATACTTAACTAAAATTTGTTAGTATTATTAAAATATAAATATAATTATAGTTTCGAGTATAAGAAAATTTTAATCTTTATTTATATTACTATTAAAATAAAAATATAATATACTAGGCGACCATATACTATACTTCTCCTAACAAATTTATATATATATATATATATATATATATATATATATATAATATACTCCATACGTTCCAAATTTAATGCTCAGTCTTGATTTTTTATAGTCAAATTGACTATTTTAAAATTAATAATTAGCATATAAATATTTTTTAAATTAAAAAAAGTGAGGTTAGTAGTAAATTTTATATACTTTTCTTTGATTATAATATTTTTACCTATATTTGACAAAAATGATACAAAACATAATTTTAAAAATAGTCAATTTGACTTTAACAAATCAAAACTGGACATTTAATTTGTGACAGATTGAGTACATATACTATATGTATAACATATAGTATTACTTGTCTTACTTTAAGTCAAAAATTACTTTCCCTACATTAGGTATTTATCTAGTATATAATTGACTTTTATTGTTAAATAAAATATTTTATTGCTCGAAAGCTACTCGCATGAAAGGGAATCTCAAAATATTTTGAATTGAAGGTAAAAAAAAGTTTATCTTTAATGCATAATTATTAGTAGAAATATTCTTTATTTCAAAATAAGAAATCTGAACATAGAAAGCTAAAAAAAATAAAAAAAATCTAAATCCCAAAAAAATAACTTAAAGAATAAAAAAAAAATTAAATGAAAAATTTTATCATTAAAAAATAAATAATTAATAAATAAAATTAGAAAATAGCCTAAAATATTAACATGTAAAAAACAAAATAGTCTTTTAAGTCAAAAGTAATATTATTTATTCTATTCAAAATATTATATAAAAAAATTAATCAAAAATAAATATAAAATTTATGAATCAAGAATAAGACCCCGTGTCTTGCACGGGGTATATTGCTAATATTATAATTAGATAGGCAATTTGGTTCGTCTTTCCTTTTTTTTTTTTTGGGGCCTTTAACTTTTGTCCTCATTATTTTTTTTTGTTCAACCTTTGAATTTTTCTACGTTAAGTCATTTTTTTACTATTTATCAATTCAAGTCAAAAATTAGAATTAGTATCATAATTTTATAAGGAAACGAGAATTAGTAGCATAGATTTACAAGAAAACAATCAAATTTACCTATAATCTATAGTTTATAATATAGTCTATCTATACTATAATTTAATAGACAATTTGGTTCATCTTTTTTTTTGTTCGACATTTGACTTTTTCTACATTAAGTTAACTTTTATTATTTATTTATTCGAATCAGAAACTATAATCAACACTAACATAGTTTATTAAGAAAATAAGAATTAATAGTATAGTTTTTATAAGTATACAATCATCTTACCTAATATTAATTCATTATTTTTATTTATGTATATATGTAATAATGCAAATTTAAGATTAGTTATATTACTACTTGGATAATATAGGTTGAAATTATTAAAATATAAGTATGATTATAATTTCAAGTATCAATAATATTTTATTATATTTAAATAATAGAATTTTAGAAGGAAAGTATTTTCTAATAAAAATCACCTTACCATATATTAAATAATATTGTTACTAATATATATATATATATATATATATATATATATATATATATATATATGTATCAATTTAATAACTTAACCAATAAATGATTCAATTGTTAAATTAAAAATTAATTAATTATACTATTATTAATATAATATTCATTAATATGTTATTTAACTTGAATTTGTTACTATTATTAAAATAAAAGTATAACTTACATAATAAACAATTTAGTTTGTCCTCATTTTTTTTGTCCTCAACTTTAAATTTTGCATCAGCAAAAGATTGGTTTAACTCGTCAACAAGGTATTAGCCTGATGATAATGATCAAGACTCGTGACTTTTAGATCTTGATTCTCAATGTTATTGTGTGAGTTTGTTATCCTTCCTTATTATGAGGCTTTATTAATTCCTTTGTGAGGGTAGCCATTCTTGTAATAATCTCCCCATTTGTGTGAGGTTTACTAATATTATAAATTTTGACTTTGATTATGAAATTTATTGTACTTGTAATGATATCCCTCCAAACTGGGTTAAAGAAACAGAAGTTTATCAATATATAGATTCATTTAGTTTACTCTGGTTGGATTGAACGAGTAATTATGATATGATGGAAAAAATAGGAAAGAAAGTACTTATCAATAAATAAAGAAGGGGGGGAACACATTAATTAACAAAAAGAGAACTCATTATTCATTTTTATAAGTTTTGCATTACTTGAGTTGACTACTCAGTTCTCATTTATTTTTCCTTGCAAGACTCAAGTCTAGAGCTTTAAATTTAAATCCAGAGTCTCATAGTTGACCATTTCATTGTCATCATTGCGTTTGTTGGAGACCTTATCTATTGCAGCAGCAGATATGATTTCCTCTTCATAGTACGAATTTGTTGAATAGGTTCCCCCTTCTACCACATCATTGAATTCAGTTGGAGGAAGATTCAGATCTAGAGGCAATGAGTTTGAATTGTGTTGACTGCCATGCAAAGTAGGACACTCACCACCCAGTTGCGGTGAAGGCAGAACAGCAACACCCGGAGGACCTGTAGGACCCGGAGGACAGCGTGACTGAAGATAGAGGCGCCTACGATGCAAAATGGGGTCCTTGACATAGAGTCTCCTTTCCTCCTTCCGCTCAGCCCGATGGGCATTTTGATGACCCCCTAAGGCTTGAGCAGAGCGAAAGTTCTTGAAGCAAAAAGTGCAGGTGTATTCCCAGCTGTTTCTAGCAAGTTGAGTCGACCAATTTTCCATATCCACATTAGGGCTAGGTTGATAACTCGAACTTTCAGCAAACTTTTCCCCGTCTTGCATGATGAAATTTTCAAGAAAAAAATGGACAAGAAAAAGAGAAGATGTGTAGACCAAGAACATCACAAGTGAGGGGAGGAAAACGAAAGAGAGATGGGGATTGTAAACAAGAAACAAGACTTATATAGCATGTGGGATATTTATGAGTTTGAGTTTTGGCAAGTACTTAAAACAAGGGATTAGGTTGAAGTTGTTAAAGATTTTTGTTTTGACTCATGAGATGTCTTTGCTAAGTCTCGATACAGGTTAGCATAGATCTTATGCGGAAATAATGCAGCTTATTTATTACTCCCTCCGTCCCAAGATAAAAGTCCTAAGATAAAAGTCCTTGTTGACTTTTTGTATATATTAAAAAAGAAGATAAAATGACAAAATTGTTCATATTTAAATTCTCATTTAATTGCATAGTTTTCTACACATGACTAGTGATACTCCATAAATATGCATAGAGAATTAAAATATGACAATTAATACTAAGTATATTATAGGCAAATTATTGTAAAAAAATAAATTATTTAAAGTAAATAGATATTTAACTTGGGACTACCTAAAATAGGAGTATTATGTTAGGAGATGTACATACATAGTTTTGTAGCAAACGTGTGCGCAAAAGGAATATAAGATTATTACAGATAAAAACAACATTTAGAGATAATATTTGAGTACTTAACTTGCTTTGGATGATTGTAATCAATCAAAAAGTTGGATATACTACTGCCTTTGCATACCTCTTTAATATCATATCTTAATAAATGTGAGATTAAATCAAATCTAAAACATAATATACAATAGCAAATTTGAGTACCTACTGTGTCATAATAATAATCTTTTAGAAAATTTTGATAACTGTTGTCAAATATTTTTATGAAAGAACGCATATGGAATTTAATTTTAGAAATTTTTATTGTGAGCTTTGTCCAAATGCATTTAACACTGGACATCAGTAATTATATTTTGTATAAATACATGCGTAGGAAGTACGCTCAGGCGACTAATTAGTGTAATCAATTAAAGATTGTTAAAATGCATTTAATGTATGGTCCTGCTAATTTATCCAAAGGTCACTTGTTAAGCATTTATTTGAATGAAATTTTGTCTTGGAACTCGTTACTATGAAGCTATGGAACAAAGGATTATCCCGGACCTACACCGAGGTATTATATTTGTAATAACTAGAAAAATCACAAATTTAATTTTTTTTAATTATTATGTTCATGTGGAAATATGATGTGTGAAGTATATTATGTATGTATATATGTTTTGTGATGAGATGTAGTAAGTTAGTTAATTTAATTTATTCGAATTAACTAAAGAAAGGAAAGGAATGCAAGAGAAACTTATGTGATGAGATCACAAAGCTTAAATGTTGGTCTTGAATGACAAATAAGAAATTTAATAATTAACAAGTGAATTACTTGTATGATTAATGAAAAAGAAGAAATAAATTAATTATTAAAGTTAACCAAAATGTGGTAATATTTGTATGTTATGTGATTAGTTATGTCACAAGCCTAATGAAATGTTATGAGATAGTTTATTGAGTCAAATTAATCAAGTTAAAGTACTTGTATGTATGTGTGTTAGGGTTTTATAATCTAAGCCAATTAGGTAGTCCAAATGGCTATTAAATAACAAGTATAATTGGATTATGTAATTAACCCAATATAATATATGGGTAGCACAAGTGATAATTAAATGATGAGTATAAGTGAAGTTAGATACTAGCCCAATATTTGTTATAAATTCACGTCTTGTAAGTTATTATTGTAGCCCAATTGATTTAAATTGTTAAGAGCCTTAAAGGAATTAATTTAGTAGCCCATCTAGAATTAAATCATGAGCCCAAGCAAGTTAAAATAGAAGTCCAAATGGAATTAATTCTAGAGCCCAACATGGAGCCCAAATGAAAGCAAGTATTGGTGATGTGTATGTATATATTGATGTATATGAATACTAGTACATATATAAATGTATGTGTAATAAAAATAAAGCAAAATTGCTAGATAAATGGAGGTGGGTCGCCCATGTAGGGCCCCACTTGAGGGAAAACTTGTAGCATTTTGGTTGCTTAGAATTTACTCAACATGGTTACTTACACTCAAGCTCAAAGTGGTTCACCAACTTTTACCTAACCTAGTCAATCAAGCTTGTCAATTCACTAGTCAATCCATCAAATAGTAAACTTGATTATCTCCTAATTTCACCAATGTAGGATGATTAAGAGCACTAATGAAGGTCTCCTAGGATTCTATAAATATAAGTGAGTGACGGAGAACAAATGTTGGTTCATTTGTTTTATTCGTTAAATTTTAGAGAGAGAAAGTTCTAGAGAGAAGTTAGAGCATTTGTGAGAGTTCTAGAGAAGCAAACACCTTAAGTGTTAGTAAGTGCGGGTTATTTTTGGTCCATACAAAGAGGAGTTATAGCATTCCATAGCATTTTTCCTAGCAAGAAGATAGCATTCAAGAAAATTTAAAGGTTCAAAAGTTTTCTAACTTTAAACTATATGTTATTTTCTTTATATGAGTCTTTTTATATGCTTGGTTGTGGGAGAAATTATGTGAAGAGGATCTATGGTGAGATTTGAAGAGATAAGGGTGGATCTATGATAGAGTATATGTTATCTATGTGGTCTATATATATGTATGTGATTTCTATGGTTAAAAAGGTAATTTAAGGTATAAAGTATTGTCTATGTTTTCAAAAATTTATTTTTAAGCTCTATGATGGTAGATCTAGTCTATATATGAAGATCTATGGTCAAAGATGCATGATGTGTGTATTGGTATGTTTGATATGTGAAAAGAATGAAACAGTTTGCATATGAACTTGTTTTCAAGAAAAATCTTAGTTTAATGTCTAGGTTGATGATTTATGATTTGAGATGTGTAAGTTGTTTTTATGATCTATGAGTTTTGAATGATAGTTCTATGTGTTATGAAGGTAACCGAACTTGAACGATTGAAAAATATGTTAAAACAAAGGAGCTGTGATTTTTCTACCAAACTATGTCGGATTTCAAAACCCTAGTTGATTTGGTGAGTTCAATCATAATTTTGATGTCCAAAATATTTTTGAAAAGTTGATTGATTCATGAAATCTTGAAGAAAAATAAGTTCAGAAGATAACAAATCAAATTTAAAGTCATTTGGATGTGTATTGAATGTTTTATGGAAGATTGAAGCAAAGTTATAAAATTGAGAAAAAATAAAAATTGTATTATGAAAATGGGCGCTGCAGCGCTGGTCCGGAATTTTTAAAAAATATAATTTTATTAATTTGGGTTGGGTTTGGCCATATTTAACGAGTAAGGTAGTATCTTTTGAGTATAAAATTGGTAAAAAAATGTATAAATTAATATTATTATTATTGGACCTAAATTAAGTAATTAAAATATTATTAAATAGTTAATAATATTAATAAGTGAATAAAATATTATTAAATGATTAATAATATTAATAAATAATTAAAATATTATTAAATAGTTAATAATATTAGTTAGTGAATAAAATATTGTTAAATGATTAATAATATTAGTAAATGATTAAAATATTAATAAATGATTAAAATATTATTAAATGGTTAATAATATTAGTAAGTGGATAAAATATTATTAAATGAGTAATAATATTAATAAATGATTAAAATATTATCAAATGGTTAATAATATTAGAAAGTGAATAAAATATTATTAAATGATTAATAATATTAGTGAATGCTTAATAATATTAATAAGTGATTAAAATATTATGAAAAGATTAATAATATTATTAAGAAGGAAAATATTATTAAATAATTAATAATATTTGTAAATGATTAAAATATTATTAAATGGTTAATAATATTTGTTTGTGGTTAATATATTATTAAATGTGACAATATTATGAAGTGATTGATATGTTCTTAAATAATAATTATGTGATTAAAATATTATCAAAGGTCGATAATATTATTAAGTGTTAGATGATTTAAGTGATGTATAGTAAGGTTATTAATGTAAAATAAACATGTATGTGATATACTGATTAGTAGATTAACGTTATTAAATGTTAGGTCATCTAAAGGAAGTTAAGTTAAGTTGATTAGCAGTAGTCAGCGGAACAAACAAGTTCTTCTGAAATTCAAACTCGTTTCATTATGCAAGTTTCATATACCTGTACTTGTTTTTATTATGCTATGTATCTTGAAGTTGAAATTAGTTTCATAGTATATGATGGAATAATTATTAATAATTGTTTCATATTTATTTTGTTATTGGTATTCGTACTGATGTGCATTCGCATGATTTGTTCTCAATATGAACTCTTTGCGAAGATCTATGCCGATTGTTTCAGCTAGACATTGCATAAGTTATTGTAATTATTTTATATATGAACTATTTAAATAATAGGTCTATGCCAATTGTTTCGGCTAAGACATTACATGTATAATACTAAATCATTACGTTCACAGTCTTGTGATCTTTCAACAAGAAAAATCATAATACTAAATCAAATGAAAGTTGTTATTCAATGTCGCATGTATTCACAATTATTATATATTGTTGAAGTTTAAAAAGTTAATTATTTTTCGTTCATGATATATCCTTATTGCTTATTTAAACTTGTTGAGTGAAGTAGTTGTTCACATTTGCTATATCATTAGCATTTTCTAACTGAGCCCGAGTGCTCATATAAAGGCAAAGGCAAAGGAATGGTAGACGAGTAAATGCTTAGAATAAATTTTTATCGTTATTATATGTTTTGTGTAATTGTAAACCTTTTGTATTATCATGTATCTGTATTGTAATTAAGGTTAATTGAATCTGGGATGATGGTACGTTTTGTAAAAGAACAAATGATGTATTTTTTGCTAGATATTGAATATTAAGTTTATGAATATTGTTTAAGTGTTGGATCATGAGCACCGAACCTGAGATTAAAAGAACCCGAATTTGGGGGCGTCACAATATTGATGGTGATTTTAAAATCTCACAGAACAAGATTTGGGGACTGATTTGTCGATGGCCTTTAAAATTTGTCATTTGTTGGGCCATTGGAGGATGGAAAATGTTTAGTTTCATTATCCATTTACAGATTACTCTCTGGCATTTTCAATTGGGGTTTGCTTTATCTCCTTTCTCTTATATACTGCTCTTATTTCATGATGGCTTTTGTTTGTATTATAGGAGAAAATTGAGGGCTCAAGTGAAAGTAATTGATAATAACTTCCCTTCTCTGTGAGGCACTTCACAATTCATTTTCTTCTCATTTATTATCTCTGCACTGAATGTTTTGTATTGTAGTCCTCTAGTTTTGTTTTTGTTCTTGAAGTACTTTACTTGCTTGTAGAGTTTAAGGTTTGAGACTCTCTGAAAAATAACCATGTCCCAGCATCTGGTAACCAAGGAAATGAGGAGTAGTTGGCTATACAACAGGTGACAAAAGAAAAATGGTATATGGCACTAAATGGTACTATCATGCACTAAATCCCATTACATGAAAGTGAAATTACTTATTGTTAGTTATCTTAATTTATTGCTGAAAGCAAGTGCATATACAGGTACTAATTACAATGAGTAACAATGATGGAAATCATGGTTAAAAGAAGAACAAATTGGGGATAATCAGCAAAGCTGCCTAATTAGACATGAAATGCAACTGTGAAGAAAGTAACAGATGCAGGGAGAGTTAGCCTAATTTTCCACAAATTATATATGTTTTGTGACTTTTGTCCTGTTCAGAAGGGTGATAGTTACGCATAGCTTCTCACAAGCGATGCATTTAACCATTTAAATTTGGCAGAAATCTAGAAAAATTTTAAACTCAAAACTGAAATGGCAAGCTTTGGATTTGCATTCAGTTGATAACTTTTTAATCAATAGTAACTGAATTCTTGTGCATAATACATCCTTGATATTCTTGATTAGCTACAAACAATCTCATAGACTGCTATGGACAACCAATTAATTTTGTGAGTTGCTATAGAAACAGCATTTGATTTCACTTTAAATAAGTTTTCCTTCAAGAAATTACCTTTCCTGATTCATAAAACTCAGATCATAATAGATTAAGACTCGTATCGATAATTATCCTTTTTTGAGAAGTACAATAACTTCCGTTTGGGATTTAGTACTCTAGTAATACTAATTGCTATTCTGGATAGAGCTGCATATTTTATTATAAAAATTAGATTTTCTGGAAATGTCAAGTTTGGCACCATCCCTTTCTTGCTTAAAATTTTACCATTACATCAATTCATATTCAGGAGCCTAGAATTTAATGATATGAACTTTTATTGGCCTTTATCTTTGTTCTTTTATTTGATTCCCTTAACTTTGATGATTTTCCACCCTATATATATAATAGAGTCTGGTTCTATAAGTGTGTATTTTTGCAATTGTCCTGATGTTGGTTACTCAAATATGATAGATTTTGCAACTTCATTTTATAAGATTTGGTTACTTATTGATCCCCGATTAAGATAGAGGCCTAATTTGTCCAAGGAAAATGAAGAAAAGAAAAAAAGGTCGACTGATTTGGAGCTTAAATTAAATTTAGTTACGTAAAGGATGATTATGGAAGCATATATAGTACAAAGTTGACTGATTTGGTTACTTATGGACTGCTTGTTTGGAGGTAGAATATGTGCAATGAAAAATACCAAAATGCTGTGTCTTCTGCACGAATCAGTTACTTTCTAATTTCTTGTATTGTTTGCTGAAAACACAACGAATTCTCTGCACGAAGAAAATATATATTGAGTGAACAAGAAAGTTAATATCTTTCCAGGAAAGTAAAATCGAATTTTTCTTTAAAGAGGATATTAAATATCACTCTTATTTTCATCTTCATTAAGTGATAATTGTTGAATCTATCTGAATAGACTGAATCTAGGAAGAGGTTGTGCCTGAAATCTGAATACTGAACTCTGAATGGTAAACTTTCTTTTGTTTAGTTATCTCTTCTGTTTGGAAAATGACACAAGGAAGTGAGGAGTAGTTGGCTGGACATAAACAGGACACAAAATGAAAGAATTGGCATATGGCACTAAATGCTACTGTTGCACACTATTTTTAGTGATCTTAATTTATTGCTGAAAACAAGTGCAAATGTATATACTAATTACAGATCAATGAGTAACAATGATGAAAACCATGGTTAAAAGAAAAACAAATTGGGGTCAGTCAGTAAAGCTGCTTACTTAGGCATGATAATGCAACTGTGGAAGAAAATATCGGATGCCGGGAGAGTTGAGCCTAATTTTTTTGCAAATTATATATTTTATAGTAAGGAACTTGCTATGTATGTGATGAACTTTTAAACTCTTTACTGTAATTTGTTGGCTCTGTGGCAATTGCCGTTGGAGCTTGACTTTTTACTTATTTTTAGTGAGTGTATGATGATTGGGGTGCTCTTATGAGATCTGGTTGTAATATTGTTTGAACTTTTCATTGGTAGAGCTATTTGCTAACATAATCATCTGGTATATTTTGGTAAGAGGTGGTTTGGTGTTCTTATTTGCTGTCTGGATAAGTTGTATTAACCATCAACGATATTAATCATTATCAAACCAAAAAGATGGTTCACAATCACTTTGTGAGTTTGTCCAAGTATTTAAATAATATGATTGTGCTTATGAAATGTCATTATTTAAACGATAGTAGTGTCTGATATATATATATATGTGTGTGTGTGTGTGTGTTCATTAATTTTCTGTGATATGAGTAGGCTAAATTATACATATTGTTATTGCTGTCTATCTCTTGTGATCTTCATGCTAAGATTTTGAGTTGCTAAGTTGTTCTATTTGATTGTTATGTTCAAATTGACTGGATATAAAAAGGTGCATGAGTTCGGTTTACTTTTCTAATTTAAAAATGACTTTCAGATATTAGCAGTAATTGTTTAGTTACTAAGTTTTAGTATCATACTAATTATATACTTTACCTTTGCCAGGTCATAATCTTTCAAGATTTGGTGCAGTATAACCTAGTGTCCACTTTCCTTTTATGGGTTGTTGCCACTGCAGATCTTCCGGTAAATTTTTCAGTGGGTATACTTTTTCTTTTATATTGTGATTTCAAAAATTAACTTTAAAAACTCAAAATAAAACTATGCAACGAGTAATTATTCAATGATCTTGAGGCACCGCCACGTAATACCCAAAGTCAATCACATCTCTCTATTTTAATGGACCTAAAACTACAAGTATTGAAACAATACTAAAATAGAAAGATGTAATTGATCTGAAATAGCACCAACAAAAGTAGTACAATAAATACACATTATAAATTTCACAATATGAAAAGCGAATTTTTTTTGATTAAAAATGATCATATAATCATTCCTTTCAGTAGTGGCTGTGAATAACTTAATTGCTGCACCTAGCAAACATACACCAGTAGGTTTATGTCCTTAAAACTTCATAATTCAGACTCTTCAGTTTTACGAGTGGCAGAGGATAGAAGCCCGAGGCAGTTGGGAAACATAACTGGGAGAGGCAAAGGTTGGCTATTGCTAACCCCTTCAATTGCTTTAGCTAAAGTATATCCCAATGCAATGGATACTGGAAATGCAACTGCATTCCCTATTTGTATGTACCTGAAAAGATAAATATAGAGAAACTAAATTTGAGGCTGAAATCATAAGTTTCAAACTATCAAGTGCACCAAGAAGCAAAGAGCAATTAGATGAAACCTACTCTTGTTAGCTAGAAAGAATGCAATTCAAAGCTTTGATTTGGTATAGAGTGGGAGAGATGTTGTGTTAGTTGGATGGGGGAAAGGGACAAGGTAGACCTGGTTAACGGACATACACAATAGTCTTTCCATTCCAAAACTAGAGATCCATCTATAAAACGACTTTTAGAGTTAATTTTATGCTTCCGAATGTAACCTGGCTAAAAATTTAGTAGTGATAGTCTGATGCAATAAATGATAATAGAAAAGTAATTGCGTGTTAGGAATCTCATATCAATTTATTATCTAAAAATAGAAGTGCATGATGTATCTCTAATTTGAAATGGACTAAAAATAAAAATGTATCTCTAATTTAAGAATGAAGGATGTAGGTATTAGTAGGACTTCTTAATTAGATAACTGAAGAGCAAATGCAACACTCCCCACTTTGAATTAGAAGGATATATGTAACAAAAGTATAATGAATCACATAATCAATCTCAATAATCTCTCACAACAAAGTAAATCTTACACCTTATGAGATAAGAATACAAATCTCACAAATTAAGAGGAGAGAGTCCCACAAGAAAGGGGAACATCAAACAGACCTCACACCCTATGGGTGAGAATACAAGTCTTACAAATAAAGGGAAAAAAAATTCTCACAGTAAAGGGGAAAGAAAGTCCCACAAAAAGGGAAAAGCAAATAACAAGAATGGAACTTGAAATCTACTGGTTGTAGGGTCAGGTTTAACCATCAAGTTAAGCCATGACTCAGAACAGCTTGGATGCTCAAGTTGTCAAAAAAGAAAAATAAAAAAATAAGCCCACATTGTAGAACATGATTTAGCATAACTAAAAGAGGTGAAATACAAAAAACCACATATCATAACAATTAGAGCAAAATCCTATTTCCTAATTCATAATCCTCACTGTTTTGAGGGGAAAATGGAGGTTTGCAGGAATTGGGAATACCTCTCCTTGACAGGCCCAGAAAACTTGTAGCAGTCGGGGAACCCTTGCAGTCTTGCATTTTCACGGACAGTTAGCACCCTGTCCTGCTTTGGATGAAGGATAACCTAGAAAAACAAGTATAACATATAAGTGGCCAAAAGTCTGAGTGATAAATATATATTTGCATCAAATGAAAATCATGGTTTCAAAACCTGGTTATGAGGCTCAGCTCTTGTTACCACAGTTGTAACAATTTCATCCATGGCTAAGCGACCAAATGGCCTGGCATTTTTTTGTTATAATTTAATACCTTTGGAAAATGAATCAAGAGTCCTATATTAGAACTTAATAAACAATATCACATAATACATACTTTGGGGATGAGCCACCAACAAATGTCATTGCATAATCTGGGACCTAATTCATTTATTGAAAATTGGTTATGTATTAGAGGAACCATTGTTAGAGCAGAAGTAACACCAAAACCATTAATAGCTTAAATCAAAATAAGTACCAAAGGTTTCCCAGAAGGGAGCAGCACTCGGGGAACTGATTTGTCCCATTCTACCTTGTTATTTGAACCAACCAAAACACCAGGCAAATCCCTGAAGTTTGCTCCCTAGGATATGAAACCAGTATAACAATCAAGAACTGTTCATGGCTTAAATAAAATTCCTCAATTTCTTTATTAAAACTAGCAACATTATATTCATATACAAATAGTTAGATCTAACCTTTTCTTTGGGGATTTGGCAAACTCTTGCATAATCATCATCATTCAGTTTCAGTGGTAGATGATCATAAAGCATTTTTTTCTGTGATCCATTCTGCCCAGAAACTTTGCAATTAAACAAATCTGCATATACATACAGCTGATTGTCAATGACAATTCTTAAAAGTGTACTAAGGGAAATTTTTGTGTTCCAAAATCTAGTAAAAGAATGTATTTAATTAAATGTTAAGTATTAAAGGTCACATGATCCAGATATTGTAACACAATTAAGTCTGCAAACATATACGTATTATGCATAACTGGTAAATACTAAGTACATTCTCAAGGACATTGCAGTGCTTGTATTAAAAGGGCTGGATTAAGGTACTCAGTCTAGTTTCAGCACAATAATTAACGTTCTAAAAGGCGTTAGGCGGCCGTCCAGAGGAGGTTAGGCGAGATTTTTTATTTTAAGTCAATTTTAATATTTTATTTAACATTTATCCAAATAAAACAATAATATAAAGCAAAACAATCTATAATAAGGATAATAAAAGTCTTTACTTAAAGTTTAAACACATATTCATATTGTCAATGTCAAAGTTCAAACACAAAGTAATAGTCATCATCTCTATATTCCTCTATATCTCTAACTCTTCTTCTTTATATCCTTTCAAGATAATGTCACCATCGAACTCACACTCATACTCCTCATCTCCCTCTTCCTCCATGTCATCATCAGACAAAAATATTCTTATAAAGTTCTCTTACTCTAACATTTATACTATTTTTTTTAAGCTCTAGCACGCTATCCACTCCAGATGCTTCACCAACCACCTCCCAAGTAAAGCCCGAACAGTCCTCAACTTCATCATCCACTCCCAAGACGTCGTTTTGTAGCTTAATTATTAAAATAAAATAAAAAATAATTACAACCCTAGTTTCTCCGCTTAGACCCTTCTTAATTCCCACCTAGGCTCTAGGTGCCTAGCTCCTTGGCGCCGCCTTTTAGAACATTAACATTGACAATAATTTTAGAATATGAAATCCTCGTCAAATTGGAAAGGATAAATAATAATAGATTATATTATATTTATAAAAAAAATAAAAACTGAGAATTTTGGGGAAAGAAAAAACTTCCAAATTATTGTACTACATTTTTGGCAAAATTTATAAGAAAATTGCTTAAAACAGTATCTAAGGGGTGAATATACCATTATAGCTCCATGCTACCAGATAAACTACTGATTGTGGGATGTGGTTAGAGCCTCCCATACCAAGTATATGGTAAAGCAGCACAAATTTGTGCAGTCTTCGTGACTCCATTAGTCTAAGGCAACACTTTTACAACCAGGGTTATGAGTTACCAAGGAACTTTAATTGTCCTGTGTTCCATTTACCAAGTACTATTGTTCAGAATCGAGAACTAGGAACCTTGCGCATTCTACCATACATAGTGTTTATCAATACCTGATTACAACTCCCCTCCTTAGAGGCTCTTATGTGTGGTGCCTATCCACACTCCCTACAAATTGCAAATATCTGGCAGCAACAAGCATGCCTCCACTAGAAAGTCCTCCACACAGTGCCTGGAAAGCCATGCTCACACTTTGGCTCAACACTCACTAAGAGCATCTCCAGAAATGACTAAAAATAAAATCCTAAACTAAATATAGTCTAGAATTTATCTTAGAGTTTCAACAGTCAAACTATATATAGTGTGTGACTATATTTGATGGAAAAGAAAGACTAAATCAAAGAATGGGATAGTTCACGGACTATAATTTTAATAATATTTAAATGGGATGATAGAAGATGATTGGAGCTTTTTTGAATTCATTAATTATTTTAATTTTTTTATATTATAGCCACATGATAGTCCATCTGTTGGAATGATTGAAAACTAAAGAACATTTGATGATGTCATATGGACTAAATGTAGTTCATGAAATAGTCTATCTATTAGAGATGCTCTAATGCTCTTACCACAATATCCTAGACTAAAACAAAGCGTTTATCTTAGCACACCAACCATGTGACAGCATTAGCCTTTTCAAGAATCACCACAGACCATATGTGGCTGGCCGACTTGGATGTCAATACAATGGTGGGCACATAACCTCGGCACAACAAACCACAATAAATCAAAGGCTTCAAATTTCAATCTTCATAATGGAAGGTTTTTGATAGAACGTTTATTGTAGCTTTACATGAACTCAAAGTCAACACACATTCCCTCCAATAATGCCCCAAAGGTTAGGAAATTCAAGATCCCTAGTACTTGTCTCATTGTCATGACAAGTTATTAGTACTCCTAGTGGTAGATTTGAGACGTTATATACTATTCAGTCCATCCAACATGTAACAATGTGGGACAGGGGTATTACAACACAACTCCACCACAAGAAATTAGTCCTTCAGCCTCTCTCCTTCTAAATTCTCATGCCTTGTACCAACCTACACTACTGGAAACCCAACCCCAGTACTACATTATCCATTAAGCAACTTCTTATTGAAAGAAATTTAGATTTGGCACCTTCTCAGCTAGAAAACCATACATCCATATAAGCAACTTCATGGTTTACAGTAACAAATTGATATTGTTGATGTTATGTTTAATGAAAATTCTTATAATCCAAGCCCACATCTGCATCCAACAAGTGAAAGAAACATTCTAAACTTTTACCAAAATATAACAGATTATATGCTACAAAAAGCTGTTTCATAGATGGATAATATTGTTTTTGTAGAATATAGTAAAAAGGAATCTAATGAACACCTTAAAAATAAGGTTTAGAATAGAGAAAAATTATTTCGTAAATTCAATATGATTTTGCCTACACCAGAAAATTAGACGACCCCCTTTTCGAATAGTGTAGCCTCTTAAGAAAAATGGTCAATTTTAACCATTTAACTTTTGAACTAAATTTGATGATAGTATTAGTATTGAATGAAAGCTAGATTAACTATCAGAACGAGGGGTCTCATGTTAGGACACGCAAAGTTGAGGAAAACGAGACTCACGTACTAGACGGGTGGCTTATGATATAGTTAAAATGTTCAAACTCAAGGATCTCTAAAAAAAATTATTCGTCTTCTTGTACAAATATTTCGTGTCATTTACAGAGCTCAATGGATAAATGATTAAACTTTTTTTAAAATGTTATTGTAAAAATGGAGCTACAAAAAGAGGCATATTTGATATTCATGTACAGAGCTCAATTGAGAAATGATTAAACTTTCAAACAAAGAGTTGTAACTGTAAAAAATTGAAGCTAAAAAAATGTCTAGAGTGCACCTTGCTTTCCTAGTCTTATGAACTTCTGATAATTAGTATGAGGAGCACTGCTATAGGGCATTTCGTCTTGTTCAACATAATTTGTGACCTGGCCAATAAGCATTACTCAAATTTTTAAGGTCCATTAAATACCAAGATCGCAAAATTATCCTATAGGTAATAAGATGTACCACTGGCAAATCTGATATTGCATCACCAAGTAAAGGGCTCTTTTCCAACTTGAAGGTCTGCTCACTGTCTCTCCCGACAATAATTTCCTATATGAGAAGCAACAAAATCTGTGTAAAAGACAAATAGCTCAATCAAACTGTAAAATCAAACATAATTTGTACCTTAAATTCATTAGTTACAACCCCTCTTCCAACAACCTCATGTGTAGGCAAAGGAAATTGAGGCAAATTCTGAAACACAAGAGAAACGCTAAAAGAGATAATTATGATAAATGGTAATATAAATATTAGAGAATTAACAAAAACTTGCCTCCATTGAATTAGCACCCCAAAGGAAAACTCGCAGTCGGCATTGAGGAACTCCATACGACCCTGCAGCCATTATTCCTAAACGTGCTTGATAGTTCATAGAAATTAGGCGCCCAATGGCATAACAAACCAAAACTCCTCCAGCAAATTTGGCTATATCGACAACATTCTCCATCAATATATATCTTGGCTTCAGATATTCAACAATATCCATAAATACCACAAGTTGGTGGTTCTTTGGATCCTTCAAAGGATCATCTTTGTTTCTAAAACGATTAAAACCACTAATTCCTTGACAAGGGGGACCTCCGCATATGAAATCTACATCGCCCTAAATAAGCATAGGGCAAAAAACACAATGGGATATGCATAAGCAAAATGGTAGCTGGAAAGAAAAGGTGTACAAGATAAATATAACAGCCTAAAAACTCACAGGAAGAGGCAATATCTTCGCTTTGTACCCTCTAGATACAAATTCCTTCAGACTATCTTCACAATTTCTATTATAGGAAAGAAACATATAAGAATCCTCCTATGCAGAAGAGAAACATTGATCAAGCATATACATCAAATAAAATACTAGAAACTGTATAATTGATGCCTTAAACCATCGATGGGCTCCCATGTGTCCTCACTAGGCCCATACCCCTTCCAACGCACCTAAAATTTAAAAAGATCAATAATAATACAACAATAAATGGCAAGGAAGGCAAAGATATAGAAAAGTAAAAGGAAGAAAATTTCAAATAGTAATACAATAAGGAAAAACAAGCTCTTTGTTTTTTGCGAGATACAGAAAACCAAGTTGATTTATATATAACATGTGCAAAAATCAGATATATTTGAAAATAAAGTTTGCAAGAAGGAGAAATTACTATCTTTCCAAAGAAATCTATGCAATCAGTCAGCATTGTTGTTACAATTCATAAAGTACCGAGTGTTCTAAACTAGTTTTCAAAATTATCCAACTACACTTCTACTTTAGATACGAAATTTCCTCCACAAAACTACCGTGTAGGTTAAGCTAGTTTCAGTTTTGTAGATGACCAAAAAAATTTGAGGGAAGAAAAATATAGATTGTTAAATTGACCACAAGGCACTACAAACTTAAGTTTAGCACATCATCTCATAAACTTGTAACAATGATTTACACCATAAACATAATCGAAAAAACTTAATTTCCGCTGATTTTATAGGCATATGGGTAAGATGAACTTGTTTCTTTCCTCAGACAAATTCATGTGATACTCAATGGGATCACCAGCCTATTTGCTTTTAGGGATGAAAAGAACACCCGCAACGTAATCAAAGGTTGTCAACCTTTGTTAAAATGAACTTATACAAGTCAAAGACTCAAATTATTTAATCATGTTGCTGAACATTGCAAAGTTTGGTTATTTAAAGAAACCAAAATGTAGTTTGTTATAATTTCAAGTAAATTCCATGTAAAGTATTCCAGCTTATACAGTAAATATCATGAACGGTATCTAATTGGTAATTAGAATTTCAAGAAGTTAACTAATTAGCAAAACAAAATTTTTAGAGGCGTCCAATATTCCATTTTTCATAAATCACCTAAATTATTAGTTTTTAAATCTTAAATACCTTAAAATATAATCCATGTTTCTTGCTTTTATTTGGATCGCCATAACGAACAGCTAGTAGCTTCCCCACTTCAAATTCATCAGAATTAACCGCAGACTCTTCAGAGCCATCTTCATTATCATCACCATCTGAGTTTTTAGGTTCCGAGTTGAGATCATCAGACTGATGAGAACCCAACAATTGAAACTGTTTACAGAGCTTTTCCCACTCCTTCAGTAAAGACAAAAAATCTTCTGCTGCTTCATTTCTCACCTATAAGATCAGTTTAAAATTTCAGAAAATGAGGATGTTGGATTATTGAAAGTTTAGAAAAGTTAATAAAAAGTAACGTATACTACCTCAGTTTCAGGGTGATTTTTCTTTAAGCTTTCACAGGCAAAAGGATTTAAGTCCACCGCCCATCTCTATGTAGTGGAAGAAAGAGTGACAGAGGATCAGTAAAATGAAAGATTGATTTTACATGAAATTTAAACAAATGGCTTTAAAATGTGAAAATGAAGTAGGGACTATGCGATTAACTTACAGTTGTGAGATTCAGCCCGGACATAGATGAGCCAAAGCAAAGTCCAGTAGACATAGCTCCACAGCCAGAATATAAATCCAGTAAGGTCATATTTGACTCTTGAAATCTGCATACATCAGAAAACTTTCCAGCATCCATATTCATCTTCTGTACTGTACCAGTTATACTAGACGCACTTGAGACAGTGGATGACGCATCATTATCTTCCTTCAGATTCCCTATAGTTTTGTTTGCAAATAGAACCGAGTAAAATACATATATTATTATCAAATTCATCATCAACTTTATTTTTGTTACATAGAGAGATAGCTACAATGCCTTTCAAAGGTATACGGTTTAACCTGTTTGTATAGTCGTAAATGTAAAAAAATCCTCTGAATATCCCATATCACAATAAAGATCAGAACATGAAATTTGCTTCTCTTTAAGAGCCAAATCAACCTGATTAAAAGGAACAATATTTCAACCCAAAAAAGTAGTAGCCTGTAAAACTATTAAAGGAAGAAATTATGTTTATGACAAAAAGCATGAATTATTCATACCTTTGGAGAAAGCTGGACAATTTTAACTTTCGAAACCATACTATATAATGGGTTGTCATCTCTCACGCTGGAGTAAAATACTCGTCTTTTATCAATAAGATGAGCTTGGCCTTTAATCATCTACAAATATCATGATTTAGAAGGTTAGTAAACGATATACTTATCATATACTTTCAATGCGCATAAGCAGTGTTATAAATTATCTCACCGTGTCCTCAGCTCTGAAATACCATTGAGCAGTAAAATATAATTCTTTATCAATAGTTTCAAATATCTCCACGATCTTGCCAATATAATTGGGCTCTCCCTCTTCAGCCTGATATATTAAAAAGAATTATAACTTTGACTGATAAATAGACAAACAATCTCATGATAGCTAAAAATAACAAGATATAGCCCAAAACTTACTGTACTAAACAATGTGAAACTTTCTGCATGAGTAAAGTTACACTTGAAAATATCCAGATTCTTCAGTTAAAAACAAGCACTTGATTGTTTAACATGATGCAACTTCAAATGCAACCTAGTAAATCTATATGCGTGAGAAATTGGTGTACAGAACAGAAGAAAACTTTTAACTAAAAATTCTCCAATAGTATACTTTTGTATCAATTAGAAGAAATAGAGAGTATTGAAACTGTACAAAATGCCCCAGATTGAAGCACTTACTGGCCCAATTTACCAGCAAATTGGACACAATATTGCTTACAAAACCATGGCATGAAGTTACTTGCGATTCAATCTCTTGAGCTTGCAAGACATTTACTATGCTCCCACTCTTTCAATGTAGGAATTGGTTCTCACTTTGCTTGAGGGTGCTAATGCTATATCCATAGACAGATTTTCAGATCATCCCTTTCAAAGTGTGAAGCATGATTAAGAGCTAAGCGCTTTTTGTACAAGTATGATATAATTTTGAGGATATGACTGTTCATCTGATGAATACTTATTGACAGAGTCATAAAACTAAAATGGGACAAAGAAAACAAAAACAAAGATCAATTAATTATCAAGGAAAAATTAAGGGTGTTGGTATGAACCCTGTTCCTATAATCAAAATCAAAGTCATTATTTTACATGAAAAACTAGAGCCGAACTACATACACACCCTTCATCCTACCCATTCAAAACTCAACTTCTAAAGAGGAAAAGTGAAAGATAAAATTACTCATACTCCCTCTGTTCAACTAAAAGGAGCCATTTTTATCCTAGCTAATTTCTGAAATCCAAAAATTCAAATTGTGATGTGGTTTTATTCTAATTTTCAAGATAACAACAATTATTACAGTGAAAATGCTTGACAATGCATTCAGATATATACACATCAAATGGAAAACATAATATATATGTGTATATATATATATAAGGGAGAGAACTCACTTTAACATAAGCATCATCATGCAGATCATAAACAATGCCATCAACAACTGCTTGAGCATAGTGACGCCTGGCTTGTAAAACCCCCGTTTCACCAGATTCGCTTCTAAATTAACCAATAAAACTAGTGAACAAAAAAAGGAAAAAAAACAAAAAAAATGCCAACAAAATATATATAATGTTGGCACTGACCCATTTGAACCAATAGATAAACCAGGAATTTTGATTTTCTCCTGTGACAAAAAAAAATTTGAAAATGTAGGATGAGAAAACACATAATCGACAATCAAAAATAATTATGTTGTGATTACGATCTGATAATACCCTGCATTGATAACGGTGAGGCCATTTCCGATTAGCTTCCACAGCTGGAATTGGCTCGCCGGAGAACCTGCCATCATCACTGGAACCGTCTTCGGCTTCTGCAGAAGTCTTCTTAGCCTTCTTCTCAGGCACTGGCGGGGAATTATTTTGCGGATCAGACTCTCTATTCACACGTTTACCCATTCTCCTTGTTTTACTTCACAAACATCTGCCGTAGTAGAACAGAGAGGGTTTTGTAAGAGAGTGCAAGGAGAAAGGCGGGTTTCGTAATATTTTGAAACTCTATTTTATTATTTCGAGCGGGCGGATAAATTTTGGGCTTTACTATTTGCTAAAGGGCGCATTACTGTTACGGTGGGCACCAATCAGGTGATGAAACAATTATTGCTTGCACATATAACATGCGTTTATTACTAAAATTTGTAACACTCCGTATTATCTTTGTTTTAAATTATAAAATTATTATTAAATTTTTAATTTTAAAATTAAAATTATTGATAGAAAATTATAAAATAATAAATTTTATAATGCATAATATTTTTAAAATAATTTATAATATTCATAAATGTATTAATTGAAATTAAAAAAATTTAAATCAATTTTGAATCATTCCACATTTTGGGGTAGTTAAGCCTTTTAGAACTATAGAAATTATATATGAGAAATATGCAGATATACAGATACAGAAAAGGAGCTTTATCCAACGAGATTGACATTCATCCCATAATTAAAGCGAATCACCCTCGTCACCTTATAGGAGGAGTTGAGCTCTTTCGCTAGCTTAATGACTCTAGTAGTAAAGGTGCAAGCAAGTCGAAATTTTTTTGAACAGAGAGCAACTCGAATTTGAGTCGTAAAACTAAATTCTTATTCGAATACGACTCGAATTCGAAATATATTTGAAAAACTTTATTCAAATTTAACTCAACTCGAATTCGATCCGACTCGAATCGATTTATATTCAAACTAGTAGCAAACTTCGAATTAAAGTTTGAATTCAAATCTCTACATAGTAATTACCTTTATAATATATATAATTACTAATTGAACTTATTATTTTACTTAGAAATGAGAAAATATAATTACAATTGCGCTTTACAAATATAAAATTATAATTAAATTTATAAATAAAATAAAAAATAATAACTAATTATTCTAATTTTGTTTAATTGTGTATATATTATAATATCTATTCGAATATGTATCAATCGAATATGTATCGAATCATGATTAAGAATTCGAGCAGTTTGAATTCTAAACGAGTCGAGTATAACATTACTTATATTCTACTCGAATTTGTATTTGAATTATTTTTTGTGCTCAAATTTGGATCATATTATTAACGAATTCGAGTTTCGCTTATATTTTTTCGAGTCGAGCCTGAATCGAACTCGAACCGTTTGGTTCGATTTGCAACCTGCTCTTTTACCTGTTGTTCACCCTTATCACACGAAGGGTGCATATAAGACTATTTAATTTTAAAAATTAATAATGATGTTACGTTTGAAAGGAAAGAATACTCAATATGAGTGTGTGAAGAATAAATTGAATAAACATGGCAGATAATACAAAGATTAGGGAAAATGGAAACACCTCATTGGGACATTGACCTCTTATTTTAACCCACGAAAGTTTGGAATTTTTGTTTGGCTTGCTAGTTTGCCAAGTTAAGGTTATTAGTTGAAATTAGATGCAAGTACACTATTACTCCCTCGTTAGAATTTCACTACTCTATGAAAAAATAAATCTGTGTTTGAAGAAGGGGAAGGAAAAGAAGCCCGGACCCGCAATAGACGATAATTTATTTAATCACATAATTTGGTCACATAGGATATGGTGTCATTGGGATTTTTTACTTGATTATATTGGAAGGCCTAATACACATACTATTATGTAAGTAAATTAAAAAAAAAGAAAAAGGAAATTGATATTTTCACACAGTTTTTTGATAAATTCATACGGTGGACCTCACAAAAATGCCTATAGCGACTGTTTAACTGTCGTTATACATTTATCGCGACATTTTGTGGGGTCCACCGTGTGGATTTATCAAAAAACAGTGTGAATTTATTAGTTATCAAAAAAAATAGTATGTGAGAAATGTGACATCCCCAAATTCAAGTACCAATACCTCGAATTTAGTGCTCACGCAAAAATACATCCAATCATCACTAAACAACATTTAATACTAATACGAAAATAAATAAACATATGTTGTTCATTAATACATAGTTTAACTAATCCAAATGTCTTAAACCTTAAACAAAAATACATCATGAATATTCTATTAATACAAAAAAGATCATGATTTACCATAACAAAATATTAATAACAACTAATCCTAAAGCTTGCCCTTGCCCTTGTCCTTCTTGGAATGCTCAGGCTTAACTGCAATTAGTTCATGATATAGTAAGAGTGAGCAACTACTTTGCTGAGCAAGTTTAAAATAAATAATGAAGATAAATCATGAATGAATAAGAATGACAATCGAATAAATCAACGATTTAAAATAACTGGACAATATAATCAAAGTTCAAATGAAAGAATGAATATTAATTATTTACTGTTGAGTGGCCTAATAGATCATGAACATTTCCAATAAATTAATCGTATGACTGGCCCTTTTTATATTTTAACCTGTCAGATTATACTTGAGGGGATCAGCTTCTTATACACCATGTGTATGCATAACATTAAACTCTGACGCATCGGATAACCGATACTTATATTTCCCTTGTCAATGGTTGCTTTCTCAGTCCAAGAATCTGTACCAATTACTGGTTTTGATAGCTTTTTAAAATAATAACATATATATGTCTAGCCGAACAAATGACGTAGACCAATTCTTTAAACAGTCTATGAATGAAGAACTTAAAATATTTTACAGTTCAATAATAGAACAGGAATACAAGTGCACTAAGTGCGGATAGCAATAACTATTATCGATGTGGAGTAATTAACAAACATTACACCATTAACATGATTTAAAAATACTAACTCGAGTTTGAGTTTGAGTTATGAAACTTGCTCAATATAAATGTGAGTAAGGTTTGGAAAACTTGTCTTGTTCATGACGTATCGCTAATTCAGATAAATTAGACTTCTTTTGAGAGACTTAACATTGATAACGTCGACCTATCAATTAGTACAATATATAATTATGCACTTAAACATTTAAGTTTACTAAACCTATCATCTAATTATCGATGATCAGTACATAGCACGTTACAAGGAATTTCATATCATTTATACTTATTTATATTTAGGTAAATGATTTAATCGTCGGATATTACCTCTCTTTAATATTAAATTAAGTATACTTTAGACATCTTTATATATAATTATTTAAACACTTAAACAATTTATTATAATTATTTTATTTCCTCATTTATTTTTAAACATTATTTAAAATAATAAATGATAACTATCCTTAATTATTGTTGAACAATAATTAATTAATTAAAATCTACTAAGTATTTTGTTAACTATATTCCCATTTAATTACTATTTAATGTTTAATTAAATAATAATTAATTAGTTATTCGTCCTTATATATTATTTAATCTTAATTAAACAATAAATAATTAGTTTATTAATCTTAACCCCTTTTAATTATTATTTAAGGTCAATTAAATAATAATTAATTATCCTTACCTATTATTTAATTTTAGTAAAATAATAAAAAATTAGATTATTAACTTTATTCTCCTTTAATTATTATTTAATATTAATTAAATAATAATTTATTAATTATCACCCTTATTTATTATTTAATATTAATTAAATAATAAATAATTAATTTAATTATTTTTAATTCATAATAATTATTCTTAATTTTATTTATTTATTATTTAACAAAAATTTAATAATAATAATTAATTACTTTTAATTCTCTATATTTATTATTTAATAGCCATTAAATAATAAATAATTAATTAATTTTAATTATTATTTTATTGAAATAATAATTAAAACTTTAAATATTCTTAGTTTGTTATATTTAAATTTATTTGGGTCCCATATTAATTATATTAATATTTAAAATATTTTACGACCCGTTTAATTAATTAAAACCGACCCAAATCTGACCCGAACCGACCTGGTCCCAAAATGGACCCTCACAGGCGCTAACTCAGGCGCCCAAAGGCGCTGAGACAGGCGCCTAGGCACTTATCCCCCTGGTTTTTATGCAGAAAGTTTACTCAACTTGTGTTTTGTTTTTTGATTTTTACCTTATTTGAACAAACTTGAATAAAAAAAATCTACAAATTTAAATGAACTCAAATTGGTCTTTTTGGATTCGTATCTTCTTGAACTACAAGATTCCATCATTGAAACACATTTTTGGACATGTATAGGTCACGAAAAATGAGCTCAAAGTGGACTGTTATGCATTAGGGTTTAACAGAGAACTCATTTGGTTCCAAATATCACAACTCACTTATTTTAAAACCTTTTGACATGATTCCAACTATGTTTTACTCTTAACTTATATACCTAGCATATGAAGAAAATAAATCACGCATACAACTTGTAGGTTTCAAAATATAATGCTCCGAATCACACGTTCGCTTAGGGTTCCGTCGGTAAAAATCGTTTTCATACATTTTGCTAAACTTTTCAACACAAACACATATAAATATTCATGTTAATCACATTTTACCTTAGATCTACCAATCTAGCACGGATCTAAACATTTAGAGCTTGAAAATAATTTTTCTACCAAAGAAATCATATATAACACAAAGAAAAGCATACAAGCTAGGGTTTTGGGTGATATTATACCTTTTGCTCTTAATGGCTTGCTTTCTTTTCTTTCCAAAATAGGTTATGAAGTGTGATGACATCCAAGAACACCTCCTTGAAGAACTATAGCTTAACTCGATTGACTCGGTAACAAAACTCACTAAAGAACTCTCTAAAGTCACTCACTCACCGAGTTAACTCACTAGAACTCATTAACACCCAATATAGAGAACTCTTGCAATATTTGTGTAACCCTCTCAAATGAAATGTAGTGTGCTATTTATAGGCCCAACATTCTATACATATATCACCAATATCTATAGAACGGGCATCAAACTTTCTTACAATTACTAGCAAAATGATTAAGATCATGATTTACCAAAACAAAATATTAATAACAACTAATCCTAAAGCTTGCCCTTGCCCTTGTCCTTCTTGGAATGCTCAGGCTTAACTGCAATTAGTTCATGATATAGTAAGAGTGAGCAACTACTTTGCTGAGCAAGTTTAAAATAAATAATGAAGATAAATCATGAATGAATAAGAATGACAATCGAATAAATCAACGATTTAAAATAACTGGACAATATAATCAAAGTTCAAATGAAAGAATGAATATTAATTATTTACTGTTGAGTGGCCTAATAGATCATGAACATTTCCAATAAATTAATCGTATGACTGGCCCTTTTTATATTTTAACCTGTCAGATTATACTTGAGGGGATCAGCTTCTTATACACCATGTGTATGCATAACATTAAACTCTGACGCATCGGATAACCGATACTTATACTTCCCTTGTCAATGGTTGCTTTCTCAGTCCAAGAATCTGTACCAATTACTGGTTTTGATAGCTTTTTAAAATAATAACATATATATGTCTAGCCGAACAAATGACGTAGACCAATTCTTTAAACAGTCTATGAATGAAGAACTTAAAATATTTTACAGTTCAATAATAGAACAGGAATACAAGTGCACTAAGTGCGGATAGCAATAACTATTATCGATGTGGAGTAATTAACAAACATTACACCATTAACATGATTTAAAAATACTAACTCGAGTTTGAGTTTGAGTTATGAAACTTGCTCAATATAAATGTGAGTAAGGTTTGGAAAACTTGTCTTGTTCATGACGTATCGCTAATTCAGATAAATTAGACTTCTTTTGAGAGACTTAACATTGATAACGTCGACCTATCAATTAGTACAATATATAATTATGCACTTAAACATTTAAGTTTACTAAACCTATCATCTAATTATCGATGATCAGTACATAGCACGTTACAAGGAATTTCATATCATTTATACTTATTTATATTTAGGTAAATGATTTAATCGTCGGATATTACCTCTCTTTAATATTAAATTAAGTATACTTTAGACATCTTTATATATAATTATTTAAACACTTAAACAATTTATTATAATTATTTTATTTCCTCATTTATTTTTAAACATTATTTAAAATAATAAATGATAACTATCCTTAATTATTGTTGAACAATAATTAATTAATTAAAATCTACTAAGTATTTTGTTAACTATATTCCCATTTAATTACTATTTAATGTTTAATTAAATAATAATTAATTAGTTATTCGTCCTTATATATTATTTAATCTTAATTAAACAATAAATAATTAGTTTATTAATCTTAACCCCTTTTAATTATTATTTAAGGTCAATTAAATAATAATTAATTATCCTTACCTATTATTTAATTTTAGTAAAATAATAAAAAATTAGATTATTAACTTTATTCTCCTTTAATTATTATTTAATATTAATTAAATAATAATTTATTAATTATCACCCTTATTTATTATTTAATATTAATTAAATAATAAATAATTAATTTAATTATTTTTAATTCATAATAATTATTCTTAATTTTATTTATTTATTATTTAACAAAAATTTAATAATAATAATTAATTACTTTTAATTCTCTATATTTATTATTTAATAGCCATTAAATAATAAATAATTAATTAATTTTAATTATTATTTTATTGAAATAATAATTAAAACTTTAAATATTCTTAGTTTGTTATATTTAAATTTATTTGGGTCCCATATTAATTATATTAATATTTAAAATATTTTACGACCCGTTTAATTAATTAAAACCGACCCAAATCTGACCCGAACCGACCTGGTCCCAAAATGGACCCTCACAGGCGCTAACTCAGGCGCCCAAAGGCGCTGAGACAGGCGCCTAGGCACTTATCCCCCTGGTTTTTATGCAGAAAGTTTACTCAACTTGTGTTTTGTTTTTTGATTTTTACCTTATTTGAACAAACTTGAATAAAAAAAATCTACAAATTTAAATGAACTCAAATTGGTCTTTTTGGATTCGTATCTTCTTGAACTACAAGATTCCATCATTGAAACACATTTTTGGACATGTATAGGTCACGAAAAATGAGCTCAAAGTGGACTGTTATGCATTAGGGTTTAACAGAGAACTCATTTGGTTCCAAATATCACAACTCACTTATTTTAAAACCTTTTGACATGATTCCAACTATGTTTTACTCTTAACTTATATACCTAGCATATGAAGAAAATAAATCACGCATACAACTTGTAGGTTTCAAAATATAATGCTCCGAATCACACGTTCGCTTAGGGTTCCGTCGGTAAAAATCGTTTTCATACATTTTGCTAAACTTTTCAACACAAACACATATAAATATTCATGTTAATCACATTTTACCTTAGATCTACCAATCTAGCACGGATCTAAACATTTAGAGCTTGAAAATAATTTTTCTACCAAAGAAATCATATATAACACAAAGAAAAGCATACAAGCTAGGGTTTTGGGTGATATTATACCTTTTGCTCTTAATGGCTTGCTTTCTTTTCTTTCCAAAATAGGTTATGAAGTGTGATGACATCCAAGAACACCTCCTTGAAGAACTATAGCTTAACTCGATTGACTCGGTAACAAAACTCACTAAAGAACTCTCTAAAGTCACTCACTCACCGAGTTAACTCACTAGAACTCATTAACACCCAATATAGAGAACTCTTGCAATATTTGTGTAACCCTCTCAAATGAAATGTAGTGTGCTATTTATAGGCCCAACATTCTATACATATATCACCAATATCTATAGAACGGGCATCAAACTTTCTTACAATTACTAGCAAAATGATTAAGATCATGATTTACCAAAACAAAATATTAATAACAACTAATCCTAAAGCTTGCCCTTGCCCTTGTCCTTCTTGGAATGCTCAGGCTTAACTGCAATTAGTTCATGATATAGTAAGAGTGAGCAACTACTTTGCTGAGCAAGTTTAAAATAAATAATGAAGATAAATCATGAATGAATAAGAATGACAATCGAATAAATCAACGATTTAAAATAACTGGACAATATAATCAAAGTTCAAATGAAAGAATGAATATTAATTATTTACTGTTGAGTGGCCTAATAGATCATGAACATTTCCAATAAATTAATCGTATGACTGGCCCTTTTTATATTTTAACCTGTCAGATTATACTTGAGGGGATCAGCTTCTTATACACCATGTGTATGCATAACATTAAACTCTGACGCATCGGATAACCGATACTTATACTTCCCTTGTCAATGGTTGCTTTCTCAGTCCAAGAATCTGTACCAATTACTGGTTTTGATAGCTTTTTAAAATAATAACATATATATGTCTAGCCGAACAAATGACGTAGACCAATTCTTTAAACAGTCTATGAATGAAGAACTTAAAATATTTTACAGTTCAATAATAGAACAGGAATACAAGTGCACTAAGTGCGGATAGCAATAACTATTATCGATGTGGAGTAATTAACAAACATTACACCATTAACATGATTTAAAAATACTAACTCGAGTTTGAGTTTGAGTTATGAAACTTGCTCAATATAAATGTGAGTAAGGTTTGGAAAACTTGTCTTGTTCATGACGTATCGCTAATTCAGATAAATTAGACTTCTTTTGAGAGACTTAACATTGATAACGTCGACCTATCAATTAGTACAATATATAATTATGCACTTAAACATTTAAGTTTACTAAACCTATCATCTAATTATCGATGATCAGTACATAGCACGTTACAAGGAATTTCATATCATTTATACTTATTTATATTTAGGTAAATGATTTAATCGTCGGATATTACCTCTCTTTAATATTAAATTAAGTATACTTTAGACATCTTTATATATAATTATTTAAACACTTAAACAATTTATTATAATTATTTTATTTCCTCATTTATTTTTAAACATTATTTAAAATAATAAATGATAACTATCCTTAATTATTGTTGAACAATAATTAATTAATTAAAATCTACTAAGTATTTTGTTAACTATATTCCCATTTAATTACTATTTAATGTTTAATTAAATAATAATTAATTAGTTATTCGTCCTTATATATTATTTAATCTTAATTAAACAATAAATAATTAGTTTATTAATCTTAACCCCTTTTAATTATTATTTAAGGTCAATTAAATAATAATTAATTATCCTTACCTATTATTTAATTTTAGTAAAATAATAAAAAATTAGATTATTAACTTTATTCTCCTTTAATTATTATTTAATATTAATTAAATAATAATTTATTAATTATCACCCTTATTTATTATTTAATATTAATTAAATAATAAATAATTAATTTAATTATTTTTAATTCATAATAATTATTCTTAATTTTATTTATTTATTATTTAACAAAAATTTAATAATAATAATTAATTACTTTTAATTCTCTATATTTATTATTTAATAGCCATTAAATAATAAATAATTAATTAATTTTAATTATTATTTTATTGAAATAATAATTAAAACTTTAAATATTCTTAGTTTGTTATATTTAAATTTATTTGGGTCCCATATTAATTATATTAATATTTAAAATATTTTACGACCCGTTTAATTAATTAAAACCGACCCAAATCTGACCCGAACCGACCTGGTCCCAAAATGGACCCTCACAGGCGCTAACTCAGGCGCCCAAAGGCGCTGAGACAGGCGCCTAGGCACTTATCCCCCTGGTTTTTATGCAGAAAGTTTACTCAACTTGTGTTTTGTTTTTTGATTTTTACCTTATTTGAACAAACTTGAATAAAAAAAATCTACAAATTTAAATGAACTCAAATTGGTCTTTTTGGATTCGTATCTTCTTGAACTACAAGATTCCATCATTGAAACACATTTTTGGACATGTATAGGTCACGAAAAATGAGCTCAAAGTGGACTGTTATGCATTAGGGTTTAACAGAGAACTCATTTGGTTCCAAATATCACAACTCACTTATTTTAAAACCTTTTGACATGATTCCAACTATGTTTTACTCTTAACTTATATACCTAGCATATGAAGAAAATAAATCACGCATACAACTTGTAGGTTTCAAAATATAATGCTCCGAATCACACGTTCGCTTAGGGTTCCGTCGGTAAAAATCGTTTTCATACATTTTGCTAAACTTTTCAACACAAACACATATAAATATTCATGTTAATCACATTTTACCTTAGATCTACCAATCTAGCACGGATCTAAACATTTAGAGCTTGAAAATAATTTTTCTACCAAAGAAATCATATATAACACAAAGAAAAGCATACAAGCTAGGGTTTTGGGTGATATTATACCTTTTGCTCTTAATGGCTTGCTTTCTTTTCTTTCCAAAATAGGTTATGAAGTGTGATGACATCCAAGAACACCTCCTTGAAGAACTATAGCTTAACTCGATTGACTCGGTAACAAAACTCACTAAAGAACTCTCTAAAGTCACTCACTCACCGAGTTAACTCACTAGAACTCATTAACACCCAATATAGAGAACTCTTGCAATATTTGTGTAACCCTCTCAAATGAAATGTAGTGTGCTATTTATAGGCCCAACATTCTATACATATATCACCAATATCTATAGAACGGGCATCAAACTTTCTTACAATTACTAGCAAAATGATTAAGATCATGATTTACCAAAACAAAATATTAATAACAACTAATCCTAAAGCTTGCCCTTGCCCTTGTCCTTCTTGGAATGCTCAGGCTTAACTGCAATTAGTTCATGATATAGTAAGAGTGAGCAACTACTTTGCTCAGCAAGTTTAAAATAAATAATGAAGATAAATCATGAATGAATAAGAATGACAATCGAATAAATCAACGATTTAAAATAACTGGACAATATAATCAAAGTTCAAATGAAAGAATGAATATTAATTATTTACTGTTGAGTGGCCTAATAGATCATGAACATTTCCAATAAATTAATCGTATGACTGGCCCTTTTTATATTTTAACCTGTCAGATTATACTTGAGGGGATCAGCTTCTTATACACCATGTGTATGCATAACATTAAACTCTGACGCATCGGATAACCGATACTTATACTTCCCTTGTCAATGGTTGCTTTCTCAGTCCAAGAATCTGTACCAATTACTGGTTTTGATAGCTTTTTAAAATAATAACATATATATGTCTAGCCGAACAAATGACGTAGACCAATTCTTTAAACAGTCTATGAATGAAGAACTTAAAATATTTTACAGTTCAATAATAGAACAGGAATACAAGTGCACTAAGTGCGGATAGCAATAACTATTATCGATGTGGAGTAATTAACAAACATTACACCATTAACATGATTTAAAAATACTAACTCGAGTTTGAGTTTGAGTTATGAAACTTGCTCAATATAAATGTGAGTAAGGTTTGGAAAACTTGTCTTGTTCATGACGTATCGCTAATTCAGATAAATTAGACTTCTTTTGAGAGACTTAACATTGATAACGTCGACCTATCAATTAGTACAATATATAATTATGCACTTAAACATTTAAGTTTACTAAACCTATCATCTAATTATCGATGATCAGTACATAGCACGTTACAAGGAATTTCATATCATTTATACTTATTTATATTTAGGTAAATGATTTAATCGTCGGATATTACCTCTCTTTAATATTAAATTAAGTATACTTTAGACATCTTTATATATAATTATTTAAACACTTAAACAATTTATTATAATTATTTTATTTCCTCATTTATTTTTAAACATTATTTAAAATAATAAATGATAACTATCCTTAATTATTGTTGAACAATAATTAATTAATTAAAATCTACTAAGTATTTTGTTAACTATATTCCCATTTAATTACTATTTAATGTTTAATTAAATAATAATTAATTAGTTATTCGTCCTTATATATTATTTAATCTTAATTAAACAATAAATAATTAGTTTATTAATCTTAACCCCTTTTAATTATTATTTAAGGTCAATTAAATAATAATTAATTATCCTTACCTATTATTTAATTTTAGTAAAATAATAAAAAATTAGATTATTAACTTTATTCTCCTTTAATTATTATTTAATATTAATTAAATAATAATTTATTAATTATCACCCTTATTTATTATTTAATATTAATTAAATAATAAATAATTAATTTAATTATTTTTAATTCATAATAATTATTCTTAATTTTATTTATTTATTATTTAACAAAAATTTAATAATAATAATTAATTACTTTTAATTCTCTATATTTATTATTTAATAGCCATTAAATAATAAATAATTAATTAATTTTAATTATTATTTTATTGAAATAATAATTAAAACTTTAAATATTCTTAGTTTGTTATATTTAAATTTATTTGGGTCCCATATTAATTATATTAATATTTAAAATATTTTACGACCCGTTTAATTAATTAAAACCGACCCAAATCTGACCCGAACCGACCTGGTCCCAAAATGGACCCTCACAGGCGCTAACTCAGGCGCCCAAAGGCGCTGAGACAGGCGCCTAGGCACTTATCCCCCTGGTTTTTATGCAGAAAGTTTACTCAACTTGTGTTTTGTTTTTTGATTTTTACCTTATTTGAACAAACTTGAATAAAAAAAATCTACAAATTTAAATGAACTCAAATTGGTCTTTTTGGATTCGTATCTTCTTGAACTACAAGATTCCATCATTGAAACACATTTTTGGACATGTATAGGTCACGAAAAATGAGCTCAAAGTGGACTGTTATGCATTAGGGTTTAACAGAGAACTCATTTGGTTCCAAATATCACAACTCACTTATTTTAAAACCTTTTGACATGATTCCAACTATGTTTTACTCTTAACTTATATACCTAGCATATGAAGAAAATAAATCACGCATACAACTTGTAGGTTTCAAAATATAATGCTCCGAATCACACGTTCGCTTAGGGTTCCGTCGGTAAAAATCGTTTTCATACATTTTGCTAAACTTTTCAACACAAACACATATAAATATTCATGTTAATCACATTTTACCTTAGATCTACCAATCTAGCACGGATCTAAACATTTAGAGCTTGAAAATAATTTTTCTACCAAAGAAATCATATATAACACAAAGAAAAGCATACAAGCTAGGGTTTTGGGTGATATTATACCTTTTGCTCTTAATGGCTTGCTTTCTTTTCTTTCCAAAATAGGTTATGAAGTGTGATGACATCCAAGAACACCTCCTTGAAGAACTATAGCTTAACTCGATTGACTCGGTAACAAAACTCACTAAAGAACTCTCTAAAGTCACTCACTCACCGAGTTAACTCACTAGAACTCATTAACACCCAATATAGAGAACTCTTGCAATATTTGTGTAACCCTCTCAAATGAAATGTAGTGTGCTATTTATAGGCCCAACATTCTATACATATATCACCAATATCTATAGAACGGGCATCAAACTTTCTTACAATTACTAGCAAAATGATTAAGATCATGATTTACCAAAACAAAATATTAATAACAACTAATCCTAAAGCTTGCCCTTGCCCTTGTCCTTCTTGGAATGCTCAGGCTTAACTGCAATTAGTTCATGATATAGTAAGAGTGAGCAACTACTTTGCTCAGCAAGTTTAAAATAAATAATGAAGATAAATCATGAATGAATAAGAATGACAATCGAATAAATCAACGATTTAAAATAACTGGACAATATAATCAAAGTTCAAATGAAAGAATGAATATTAATTATTTACTGTTGAGTGGCCTAATAGATCATGAACATTTCCAATAAATTAATCGTATGACTGGCCCTTTTTATATTTTAACCTGTCAGATTATACTTGAGGGGATCAGCTTCTTATACACCATGTGTATGCATAACATTAAACTCTGACGCATCGGATAACCGATACTTATACTTCCCTTGTCAATGGTTGCTTTCTCAGTCCAAGAATCTGTACCAATTACTGGTTTTGATAGCTTTTTAAAATAATAACATATATATGTCTAGCCGAACAAATGACGTAGACCAATTCTTTAAACAGTCTATGAATGAAGAACTTAAAATATTTTACAGTTCAATAATAGAACAGGAATACAAGTGCACTAAGTGCGGATAGCAATAACTATTATCGATGTGGAGTAATTAACAAACATTACACCATTAACATGATTTAAAAATACTAACTCGAGTTTGAGTTTGAGTTATGAAACTTGCTCAATATAAATGTGAGTAAGGTTTGGAAAACTTGTCTTGTTCATGACGTATCGCTAATTCAGATAAATTAGACTTCTTTTGAGAGACTTAACATTGATAACGTCGACCTATCAATTAGTACAATATATAATTATGCACTTAAACATTTAAGTTTACTAAACCTATCATCTAATTATCGATGATCAGTACATAGCACGTTACAAGGAATTTCATATCATTTATACTTATTTATATTTAGGTAAATGATTTAATCGTCGGATATTACCTCTCTTTAATATTAAATTAAGTATACTTTAGACATCTTTATATATAATTATTTAAACACTTAAACAATTTATTATAATTATTTTATTTCCTCATTTATTTTTAAACATTATTTAAAATAATAAATGATAACTATCCTTAATTATTGTTGAACAATAATTAATTAATTAAAATCTACTAAGTATTTTGTTAACTATATTCCCATTTAATTACTATTTAATGTTTAATTAAATAATAATTAATTAGTTATTCGTCCTTATATATTATTTAATCTTAATTAAACAATAAATAATTAGTTTATTAATCTTAACCCCTTTTAATTATTATTTAAGGTCAATTAAATAATAATTAATTATCCTTACCTATTATTTAATTTTAGTAAAATAATAAAAAATTAGATTATTAACTTTATTCTCCTTTAATTATTATTTAATATTAATTAAATAATAATTTATTAATTATCACCCTTATTTATTATTTAATATTAATTAAATAATAAATAATTAATTTAATTATTTTTAATTCATAATAATTATTCTTAATTTTATTTATTTATTATTTAACAAAAATTTAATAATAATAATTAATTACTTTTAATTCTCTATATTTATTATTTAATAGCCATTAAATAATAAATAATTAATTAATTTTAATTATTATTTTATTGAAATAATAATTAAAACTTTAAATATTCTTAGTTTGTTATATTTAAATTTATTTGGGTCCCATATTAATTATATTAATATTTAAAATATTTTACGACCCGTTTAATTAATTAAAACCGACCCAAATCTGACCCGAACCGACCTGGTCCCAAAATGGACCCTCACAGGCGCTAACTCAGGCGCCCAAAGGCGCTGAGACAGGCGCCTAGGCACTTATCCCCCTGGTTTTTATGCAGAAAGTTTACTCAACTTGTGTTTTGTTTTTTGATTTTTACCTTATTTGAACAAACTTGAATAAAAAAAATCTACAAATTTAAATGAACTCAAATTGGTCTTTTTGGATTCGTATCTTCTTGAACTACAAGATTCCATCATTGAAACACATTTTTGGACATGTATAGGTCACGAAAAATGAGCTCAAAGTGGACTGTTATGCATTAGGGTTTAACAGAGAACTCATTTGGTTCCAAATATCACAACTCACTTATTTTAAAACCTTTTGACATGATTCCAACTATGTTTTACTCTTAACTTATATACCTAGCATATGAAGAAAATAAATCACGCATACAACTTGTAGGTTTCAAAATATAATGCTCCGAATCACACGTTCGCTTAGGGTTCCGTCGGTAAAAATCGTTTTCATACATTTTGCTAAACTTTTCAACACAAACACATATAAATATTCATGTTAATCACATTTTACCTTAGATCTACCAATCTAGCACGGATCTAAACATTTAGAGCTTGAAAATAATTTTTCTACCAAAGAAATCATATATAACACAAAGAAAAGCATACAAGCTAGGGTTTTGGGTGATATTATACCTTTTGCTCTTAATGGCTTGCTTTCTTTTCTTTCCAAAATAGGTTATGAAGTGTGATGACATCCAAGAACACCTCCTTGAAGAACTATAGCTTAACTCGATTGACTCGGTAACAAAACTCACTAAAGAACTCTCTAAAGTCACTCACTCACCGAGTTAACTCACTAGAACTCATTAACACCCAATATAGAGAACTCTTGCAATATTTGTGTAACCCTCTCAAATGAAATGTAGTGTGCTATTTATAGGCCCAACATTCTATACATATATCACCAATATCTATAGAACGGGCATCAAACTTTCTTACAATTACTAGCAAAATGATTAAGATCATGATTTACCAAAACAAAATATTAATAACAACTAATCCTAAAGCTTGCCCTTGCCCTTGTCCTTCTTGGAATGCTCAGGCTTAACTGCAATTAGTTCATGATATAGTAAGAGTGAGCAACTACTTTGCTCAGCAAGTTTAAAATAAATAATGAAGATAAATCATGAATGAATAAGAATGACAATCGAATAAATCAACGATTTAAAATAACTGGACAATATAATCAAAGTTCAAATGAAAGAATGAATATTAATTATTTACTGTTGAGTGGCCTAATAGATCATGAACATTTCCAATAAATTAATCGTATGACTGGCCCTTTTTATATTTTAACCTGTCAGATTATACTTGAGGGGATCAGCTTCTTATACACCATGTGTATGCATAACATTAAACTCTGACGCATCGGATAACCGATACTTATACTTCCCTTGTCAATGGTTGCTTTCTCAGTCCAAGAATCTGTACCAATTACTGGTTTTGATAGCTTTTTAAAATAATAACATATATATGTCTAGCCGAACAAATGACGTAGACCAATTCTTTAAACAGTCTATGAATGAAGAACTTAAAATATTTTACAGTTCAATAATAGAACAGGAATACAAGTGCACTAAGTGCGGATAGCAATAACTATTATCGATGTGGAGTAATTAACAAACAATACACCATTAACATGATTTAAAAATACTAACTCGAGTTTGAGTTTGAGTTATGAAACTTGCTCAATATAAATGTGAGTAAGGTTTGGAAAACTTGTCTTGTTCATGACGTATCGCTAATTCAGATAAATTAGACTTCTTTTGAGAGACTTAACATTGATAACGTCGACCTATCAATTAGTACAATATATAATTATGCACTTAAACATTTAAGTTTACTAAACCTATCATCTAATTATCGATGATCAGTACATAGCACGTTACAAGGAATTTCATATCATTTATACTTATTTATATTTAGGTAAATGATTTAATCGTCGGATATTACCTCTCTTTAATATTAAATTAAGTATACTTTAGACATCTTTATATATAATTATTTAAACACTTAAACAATTTATTATAATTATTTTATTTCCTCATTTATTCTTAAACATTATTTAAAATAATAAATGATAACTATCCTTAATTATTGTTGAACAATAATTAATTAATTAAAATCTACTAAGTATTTTGTTAACTATATTCCCATTTAATTACTATTTAATGTTTAATTAAATAATAATTAATTAGTTATTCGTCCTTATATATTATTTAATCTTAATTAAACAATAAATAATTAGTTTATTAATCTTAACCCCTTTTAATTATTATTTAAGGTCAATTAAATAATAATTAATTATCCTTACCTATTATTTAATTTTAGTAAAATAATAAAAAATTAGATTATTAACTTTATTCTCCTTTAATTATTATTTAATATTAATTAAATAATAATTTATTAATTATCACCCTTATTTATTATTTAATATTAATTAAATAATAAATAATTAATTTAATTATTTTTAATTCATAATAATTATTCTTAATTTTATTTATTTATTATTTAACAAAAATTTAATAATAATAATTAATTACTTTTAATTCTCTATATTTATTATTTAATAGCCATTAAATAATAAATAATTAATTAATTTTAATTATTATTTTATTGAAATAATAATTAAAACTTTAAATATTCTTAGTTTATTATATTTAAATTTATTTGGGTCCCATATTAATTATATTAATATTTAAAATATTTTACGACCCGTTTAATTAATTAAAACCGACCCGGTCCCAAAATGGACCCTCACAGGCGCTAACTCAGGCGCCCAAAGGCGCTGAGACAGGCGCCTAGGCACTTATCCCCCTGGTTTTTATGCAGAAAGTTTACTCAACTTGTGTTTTGTTTTTTGATTTTTACCTTATTTGAACAAACTTGAATAAAAAAAATCTACAAATTTAAATGAACTCAAATTGGTCTTTTTGGATTCGTATCTTCTTGAACTACAAGATTCCATCATTGAAACACATTTTTGGACATGTATAGGTCACGAAAAATGAGCTCAAAGTGGACTGTTATGCATTAGGGTTTAACAGAGAACTCATTTGGTTCCAAATATCACAACTCACTTATTTTAAAACCTTTTGACATGATTCCAACTATGTTTTACTCTTAACTTATATACCTAGCATATGAAGAAAATAAATCACGCATACAACTTGTAGGTTTCAAAATATAATGCTCCGAATCACACGTTCGCTTAGGGTTCCGTCGGTAAAAATCGTTTTCATACATTTTGCTAAACTTTTCAACACAAACACATATAAATATTCATGTTAATCACATTTTACCTTAGATCTACCAATCTAGCACGGATCTAAACATTTAGAGCTTGAAAATAATTTTTCTACCAAAGAAATCATATATAACACAAAGAAAAGCATACAAGCTAGGGTTTTGGGTGATATTATACCTTTTGCTCTTAATGGCTTGCTTTCTTTTCTTTCCAAAATAGGTTATGAAGTGTGATGACATCCAAGAACACCTCCTTGAAGAACTATAGCTTAACTCGATTGACTCGGTAACAAAACTCACTAAAGAACTCTCTAAAGTCACTCACTCACCGAGTTAACTCACTAGAACTCATTAACACCCAATATAGAGAACTCTTGCAATATTTGTGTAACCCTCTCAAATGAAATGTAGTGTGCTATTTTTAGGCCCAACATTCTATACATATATCACCAATATCTATAGAACGGGCATCAAACTTTCTTACAATTACTAGCAAAATGATTAAGATCATGATTTACCAAAACAAAATATTAATAACAACTAATCCTAAAGCTTGCCCTTGCCCTTGTCCTTCTTGGAATGCTCAGGCTTAACTGCAATTAGTTAATGATATAGTAAGAGTGAGCAACTACTTTGCTCAGCAAGTTTAAAATAAATAATGAAGATAAATCATGAATGAATAAGAATGACAATCGAATAAATCAACGATTTAAAATAACTGGACAATATAATCAAAGTTCAAATGAAAGAATGAATATTAATTATTTACTGTTGAGTGGCCTAATAGATCATGAACATTTCCAATAAATTAATCGTATGACTGGCCCTTTTTATATTTTAACCTGTCAGATTATACTTGAGGGGATCAGCTTCTTATACACCATGTGTATGCATAACATTAAACTCTGAGCATCGGATAACCGATACTTATATTTCCCTTGTCAATGGTTGCTTTCTCAGTCCAAGAATCTGTACCAATTACTGGTTTTGATAGCTTTTTAAAATAATAACATATATATGTCTAGCCGAACAAATGACGTAGACCAATTCTTTAAACAGTCTATGAATGAAGAACTTAAAATATTTTACAGTTCAATAATAGAACAGGAATACAAGTGCACTAAGTGCGGATAGCAATAACTATTATCGATGTGGAGTAATTAACAAACATTACACCATTAACATGATTTAAAAATACTAACTCGAGTTTGAGTTTGAGTTATGAAACTTGCTCAATATAAATGTGAGTAAGGTTTGGAAAACTTGTCTTGTTCATGACGTATCGCTAATTCAGATAAATTAGACTTCTTTTGAGAGACTTAACATTGATAACGTCGACCTATCAATTAGTACAATATATAATTATGCACTTAAACATTTAAGTTTACTAAACCTATCATCTAATTATCGATGATCAGTACATAGCACGTTACAAGGAATTTCATATCATTTATACTTATTTATATTTAGGTAAATGATTTAATCGTCGGATATTACCTCTCTTTAATATTAAATTAAGTATACTTTAGACATCTTTATATATAATTATTTAAACACTTAAACAATTTATTATAATTATTTTATTTCCTCATTTATTCTTAAACATTATTTAAAATAATAAATGATAACTATCCTTAATTATTGTTGAACAATAATTAATTAATTAAAATCTACTAAGTATTTTGTTAACTATATTCCCATTTAATTACTATTTAATGTTTAATTAAATAATAATTAATTAGTTATTCGTCCTTATATATTATTTAATCTTAATTAAACAATAAATAATTAGTTTATTAATCTTAACCCATTTTAATTATTATTTACGGTCAATTAAATAATAATTAATTATCCTTACCTATTATTTAATTTTAGTAAAATAATAAAAAATTAGATTATTAACTTTATTCTCCTTTAATTATTATTTAATATTAATTAAATAATAATTTATTAATTATCACCCTTATTTATTATTTAATATTAATTAAATAATAAATAATTAATTTAATTATTTTTAATTCATAATAATTATTCTTAATTTTATTTATTTATTATTTAACAAAAATTTAATAATAATAATTAATTACTTTTAATTCTCTATATTTATTATTTAATAGCCATTAAATAATAAATAATTAATTAATTTTAATTATTATTTTATTGAAATAATAATTAAAACTTTAAATATTCTTAGTTTGTTATATTTAAATTTATTTGGGTCCCATATTAATTATATTAATATTTAAAATATTTTACGACCCGTTTAATTAATTAAAACCGACCCGAAACAGACCCGAACCGACCCGGTCCCAAAATGGACCCTCACAGGCGCTAACTCAGGCGCCCAAAGGCGCTGAGACAGGCGCCTAGGCACTTATCCCCCTGGTTTTTATGCAGAAAGTTTACTCAACTTGTGTTTTGTTTTTTGATTTTTACCTTATTTGCACAAACTTGAATAAAAAAAATCTACAAAATTAAATGAACTCAAATTGGTCTTTTTGGATTCGTATCTTCTTGAACTACAAGATTCCATCATTGAAACACATTTTTGGACATGTATAGGTCACGAAAAATGAGCTCAAAGTGGACTGTTATGCATTAGGTTTTAACAGAGAACTCATTTGGTTCCAAATATCACAACTCACTTATTTTAAAACCTTTTGACATGATTCCAACTATGTTTTACTCTTAACTTATATACCTAGCATATGAAGAAAATAAATCACGCATACAACTTGTAGGTTTCAAAATATAATGCTCCGAATCACACGTTCGCTTAGGGTTCCGTCGGTAAAAATCGTTTTCATACATTTTGCTAAACTTTTCAACACAAACACATATAAATATTCATGTTAATCACATTTTACCTTAGATCTACCAATCTAGCACGGATCTAAACATTTAGAGCTTGAAAATAATTTTTCTACCAAAGAAATCATATATAACACAAAGAAAAGCATACAAGCTAGGGTTTTGGGTGATATTATACATTTTGCTCTTAATGGCTTGCTTTCTTTTCTTTCCAAAATAGGTTATGAAGTGTGATGACATCCAAGAACACCTCCTTGAAGAACTATAGCTTAACTCGATTGACTCGGTAACAAAACTCACTAAAGAACTCTCTAAAGTCACTCACTCACCGAGTTAACTCACTAGAACTCATTAACACCCAATATAGAGAACTCTTGCAATATTTGTGTAACCCTCTCAAATGAAATGTAGTGTGCTATTTTTAGGCCCAACATTCTATACATATATCACCAATATCTATAGAACGGGCATCAAACTTTCTTACAATTACTAGCAAAATGATTAAGATCATGATTTACCAAAACAAAATATTAATAACAACTAATCCTAAAGCTTGCCCTTGCCCTTGTCCTTCTTGGAATGCTCAGGCTTAACTGCAATTAGTTCATGATATAGTAAGAGTGAGCAACTACTTTGCTCAGCAAGTTTAAAATAAATAATGAAGATAAATCATGAATGAATAAGAATGACAATCGAATAAATCAACGATTTAAAATAACTGGACAATATAATCAAAGTTCAAATGAAAGAATGAATATTAATTATTTACTGTTGAGTGGCCTAATAGATCATGAACATTTCCAATAAATTAATCGTATGACTGGCCCTTTTTATATTTTAACCTGTCAGATTATACTTGAGGGGATCAGCTTCTTATACACCATGTGTATGCATAACATTAAACTCTGACGCATCGGATAACCGATACTTATATTTCCCTTGTCAATGGTTGCTTTCTCAGTCCAAGAATCTGTACCAATTACTGGTTTTGATAGCTTTTTAAAATAATAACATATATATGTCTAGCCGAACAAATGACGTAGACCAATTCTTTAAACAGTCTATGAATGAAGAACTTAAAATATTTTACAGTTCAATAATAGAACAGGAATACAAGTGCACTAAGTGCGGATAGCAATAACTATTATCGATGTGGAGTAATTAACAAACATTACACCATTAACATGATTTAAAAATACTAACTCGAGTTTGAGTTTGAGTTATGAAACTTGCTCAATATAAATGTGAGTAAGGTTTGGAAAACTTGTCTTGTTCATGACGTATCGCTAATTCAGATAAATTAGACTTCTTTTGAGAGACTTAACATTGATAACGTCGACCTATCAATTAGTACAATATATAATTATGCACTTAAACATTTAAGTTTACTAAACCTATCATCTAATTATCGATGATCAGTACATAGCACGTTACAAGGAATTTCATATCATTTATACTTATTTATATTTAGGTAAATGATTTAATCGTCGGATATTACCTCTCTTTAATATTAAATTAAGTATACTTTAGACATCTTTATATATAATTATTTAAACACTTAAACAATTTATTATAATTATTTTATTTCCTCATTTATTCTTAAACATTATTTAAAATAATAAATGATAACTATCCTTAATTATTGTTGAACAATAATTAATTAATTAAAATCTACTAAGTATTTTGTTAACTATATTCCCATTTAATTACTATTTAATGTTTAATTAAATAATAATTAATTAGTTATTCGTCCTTATATATTATTTAATCTTAATTAAACAATAAATAATTAGTTTATTAATCTTAACCCCTTTTAATTATTATTTAAGGTCAATTAAATAATAATTAATTATCCTTACCTATTATTTAATTTTAGTAAAATAATAAAAAATTAGATTATTAACTTTATTCTCCTTTAATTATTATTTAATATTAATTAAATAATAATTTATTAATTATCACCCTTATTTATTATTTAGTATTAATTAAATAATAAATAATTAATTTAATTATTTTTAATTCATAATAATTATTCTTAATTTTATTTATTTATTATTTAACAAAAATTTAATAATAATAATTAATTACTTTTAATTCTCTATATTTATTATTTAATAGCCATTAAATAATAAATAATTAATTAATTTTAATTATTATTTTATTGAAATAATAATTAAAACTTTAAATATTCTTAGTTTATTATATTTAAATTTATTTGGGTCCCATATTAATTATATTAATATTTAAAATATTTTACGACCCGTTTAATTAATTAAAACCGACCCGAAACAGAACCGACCCAAAGCTGACCCGAACTGACCCGGTCCTAAAATGGACCCTCACAGGCGCTAACTCAGGCGCCCAAAGGCGCTGAGACAGGCGCCTAGGCACTTATCCCCCTGGTTTTTATGCAGAAAGTTTACTCAACTTGTGTTTTGTTTTTTGATTTTTACCTTATTTGCACAAACTTGAATAAAAAAAATCTACAAATTTAAATGAACTCAAATTGGTCTTTTTGGATTTGTATCTTCTTGAACTACAAGATTCCATCATTGAAACACATTTTTGGACATGTATAGGTCACGAAAAATGAGCTCAAAGTGGACTGTTATGCATTAGGGTTTAACAGAGAACTCATTTGGTTCCAAATATCACAACTCACTTATTTTAAAACCTTTTGACATGATTCCAACTATGTTTTACTCTTAACTTATATACCTAGCATATGAAGAAAATAAATCACGCATACAACTTGTAGGTTTCAAAATATAATGCTCCGAATCACACGTTCGCTTAGGGTTCCGTCGGTAAAAATCGTTTTCATACATTTTGCTAAACTTTTCAACACAAACACATATAAATATTCATGTTAATCATATTTTACCTTAGATCTACCAATCTAGCACGGATCTAAACATTTAGAGCTTGAAAATAATTTTTCTACCAAAGAAATCATATATAACACAAAGAAAAGCATACAAGCTAGGGTTTTGGGTGATATTATACCTTTTGCTCTTAATGGCTTGCTTTCTTTTCTTTCCAAAATAGGTTATGAAGTGTGATGACATCCAAGAACACCTCCTTGAAGAACTATAGCTTAACTCGATTGACTCGGTAACAAAACTCACTAAAGAACTCTCTAAAGTCACTCACTCACCGAGTTAACTCACTAGAACTCATTAACACCCAATATAGAGAACTCTTGCAATATTTGTGTAACCCTCTCAAATGAAATGTAGTGTTAAAGATGATGGGTAGAGAGAGAGAGCAGAGACCAAGGTCATGTTTGTCAACGATTAAAATCCTGCGATTGTATTTATGTGAATTATAATTCTAAAATTACTAATCTTAATATTATTAACCATTTATCACGTGTTTATTTGGGTGGAGATTAAATATTAAATAATTTAAAATAATCCTATAATTAAATTTTTACATCCCTACTAATGGAGTAACATAAGTACTGTTACTCAAATAGCTAGCTATTGTTGTTGTTGAAAGGTATTTTGGTCTCCTAGTATTACTAGGATAATTGCTGATCAGTTTTTAGTTTAAATAAGTTCTTATTATTTAAGAGGTTGTTTACAGCTTTGATGTTTTCTTTGGGGTTTTCTGTTTTGACTCTTTCTTGGTGCATTAATCGCGTGTCTGTTAACATGAGCAACATTTTAGCTTTCTGTTAGTTCCTATAAGGCTATTTAATAGCCATTGTTGATATTCAATAACAAGTCATTCAATCCAGTTTTGTTGAGTTCTAGTTTACAACAATTTAGTTCTTAATCTTGTTCGCAACATTCTGGTATCAGAGCCACCAATGGGCCTGAGAAGAAAAGCCGCAGCTTTGAGTGATTCCAACCACCAAAAAAGATGACTACCGAAGGAAACTTTGTGCAACCTTCCATAACACACTTCGATGGTCATTACGACCATTGGATCATGCTTATGGAAAATTTCCTTCGGAGTAAAGAATATTGGAGTTTGATTGAGCCTGATTATACGGAGCCAGAACCAGAAGCACCACTATTGACTGAGACGCAGCAGAAGAGGCTAGAGGAGTTGAAGCTGAAGAATCTTAAGGTAAAGAACTATCTTTTCCAAGCGATTGACAGATCGATTTTAGAGACGATCTTGGAAAAGGACACTATAAAGAAGATCTGGGAATCAATGAAAAATAAATTTGAAGGTCGTGCTAAGGTGAAGCGATCTACACTTCAAGCCTTTAGAAGAGATTTTAAGATTCTCGAAATGAAGGTTAGTGAAATAATTACTGAGTATTTTGCTAGAGTAATGACAGTGGCCAATAAGATGAGAATATATGGGGAGACTATGACTGATGTTACTATTTATAAGAAAATCCTTAGATCTTTCACCGACAAATTCAACTATGTGGTTTGTTCGATTGAGGAATCTAAGGACATAGACATACTATCTATTGATGAACTTTAAAGTTCACTTATTGTGCACGAGCAAAAATTTAACAAAAGCAGTGGTGCTGAACAAGTGTTAAATGTGACTTTGGAGAAAAAGGCCGAGGAAGAAATGCTTACAAAGGAAGAGGACTTGGAAGAGGTCGTCAAGCTTTCAGCAAGGCCATAGTTGAGTGTTACAGGTGTCACAAAATTGGACATTTCCAGTATGAGTGTCCCATTTCGAACAAAGAAGCAAACTATACATAACTTAATGAAGAAGATGAAATGCTTTTAATGTCTTACGTTGAGCTACATGAGGCCAGAAGAGAAGATGCATGGTTTCTTGATTCAGGGTGCTCTAATCATAGGTGTGAGGATTGAGTTATTGGTGTGATGTCGCAAGCACCAAAAAATAAAGTCTTACTTTGGGAAATATTAATGTAGTAGTGCAAGTAAGAGTCGATCCCACAAAGAATGATTATTTAATTTTTATGTTTTGCAAACCAAAATTGAGGGATTTTTAATTGAAGAAATAATTTAAATAAAATTAATTAAAATAAACATGCAAGAAATAAATAAGAAGAAAAAACATTGGTTTAAGTTAACATCCACCATCAAGAATTTACAACTAATCACTTATGCAAGAATAACTTAATTCATATTTTAAATATTCAACGTGGAATAATTACTCTCATTCGAATAATTTTTTTATCTCTCCTTAATTTTAGTTAAGCAGAAACAAGCGATCTAAATAACCTTTACTACTAAATAATCTCAGACAATCGCTAAAGATTTAACCTAGTAGCAGCATAAAGAAATAGAGAGATCGTTGAACTAAACAACATAATTCAAGCGTCTGCATTTAATTTAGATAAATATTTTTGCTAAGATATAACAATCTTTTGATATGCAAAATAATTATTACTCTTAGTTGCTTCGCAAATTAAAGTGACCAAACAATTACGAATTTAATATTTAATTTAGCAGTAGATTTCAACGAATAATAAACTAGTATGCATCCTAGCAATTAAACGAATTAATCATAAAATTAAACACAGAAAAATATTCAATACTCAAAATATAAATTGAACAATTAAAATAAATTAGATCTCACAGTGTATTGATCTTGATGGCTTCAATAACTTAAACCAAGAAAAATAATTTAGCTACTCATAATTGTAAAGAACACAAATGAATAGAAGAGAAAATTTTTCTAATAGAAAAGTTGTGTTTTACATTATGTCTCAAACCTTCTATTTATAGGCTTCATAATCTTCCTAACCCTAGTAGGAATTATTATTTCCTAACCCTAATAGGATCTAAAATACAAAAAAAATAAAAAATAAAATCCCTATTTATTTTTCCTATTCCAAATTACACTTGGATTCCTTAATTAACTTGCTGGAAACGAAAAAGAAAAGAGAGAAAAAAAAAACTCTGTCGCGCTGCCACGTGGCACGACTACGCGGAAAGCTGGCCAGTCGCCACCCGCGCATGATGCACTGTTTCCTTTTATTTTTTTTTCTTTTCTGGCCCACCGCGCATTGCGCGGCCTTATCTGCGCTGAATCGAAAACGATGTCGTTTTGCTCCGTGCTGCTGATGGTACGCCTGCGCATGGCGCCTGGCAAATAATTCTTGTATTGAACGTCGTCGTTTCTGCTCCCTTGCTGATTCTTTCCAGTCCCGCGCAATGCGCGGGAGCCGACTTTTCCCCTAATTACAAATTTGCCCCTAACAGTTCATAATTTACCATTTTGTCCCCCGAGCTTCATTTTTCCTATAAAATAAAATAAGAATTAATAATAAATAAATAAAAATAATATAAAAATACTAAAAATAATAATAATGCATTAAATTAAATAAATAACCTAAAACACTAAAAATACTTAAAAATTCACAAATAATTAAGCATAAAATACCAAATAAATTAATATAAAATTGACTTATCAATTATGTTTACTGAACTAAATGAGAGCTTTAGGCATTTAGTCAAATTGGGAAACAATAGCAGAATGAATGTAGTTGGAAAAGGAAGTGTGAAGCTGTTGCTAAATGGAATCAACCATGTTGTCACCGAAGTACACTATGCTCCAGAGCTTAAAAACAATCCATTGAGCATTGGACAACTTCAAGAGAGAGGCTTGACAATTCTGATTCAGGGAGGACTATGTATGATCTATCATCCAGATAAGGGCTTGATTATTCAAACTATCATGAGTACCAACATAATGTTTATAATGCTAGCACAGACTTAGACTTCTTCACAAGTTTAGCAAGAAAGATGCTGTCACACAAGCTCTCAAGATCTTTCTCACCTTTGGCATCGACAGTATGGACATCTAAGTTACAAGGGATTAAGAATTTTACAGCACAAGAAAATGGTACATGGACTTCCTCAGTTCCCAGCTTCAAACGTAATTTGCACAGATTGCATCAATGGAAAGCAACATCAAGACCCCACACCCAAGAGGAGTACGTGGAGAGCAAGTTAAAAGTTAAAGCTCATTCATGCAGACATTTGTGGGCCTATCACTCCCACATCCAATAGTGACAAAAGGTACACATTATGTTTCATTGATGATTATAGCCGAAGATCATGGGTGTATTTAGTAGTAGAGAAGTCACAAGCATTGAATTTCTTCAAGTGTTTCAAGAAGATGATTGATAAAGAAACAGGGTTATATGTCAAGTGTTTGTGGACTGATAGAGGAAGTGAATTCACCTCAAGTGAGTTCAATAATTTTTATAAAAGGAGTGGAATCAAGAGACAATTAACCACTGCATATGCACCGCAACAAAACGGTGTGGCCGAAAGAAATAATAGAACAGTAATGAACATGGTTCGATCAATGCTCTCCGACAAGAAGATTCCAAAGACTTTTTGGCCAGAGGTAGTGAATTGGACTTTTTATGTTCTGAACTGGTGTTCAACTTTGGCTATCAAAGATATCACCCTAGAAGAAGCTTGGAGTGGAGTGAAACCCTCAATATAACACTTTCGAGGATTCGATTTCCTAGCTCACGTGCATGTTCCAGATGTGAGAAGAGGTAAGCTTGACAATAAGAGTTTTCCTTATGTATTGTTGGGTGTTAGTGAGGAGTCTAAGGGGTATAGATTGTTTAATCCAATAGCTAAAAAGGTTGTTGTGAGTAGAGATGTTATTTTCGAAAAAGAAAAACAGTGGGATTGGGGAGTGAGTTTTGAAGATCAGATTTTATTAAATTTAGAATGGGGTGAGGATAATAAAGATGTAGAAAGAATGAGTGACAATATGAATGAAAACAATAATGATAGAGAAGTCAATTGTGATTAAGGAGGTGGAGAAGAAGAAAATGATGATTCCTTTAGTAATAAGACCAGTGAGGGTGAAGAGAGAGTAAAGCGTCCTCCAGTGTGGATGCATGATTATGTTACTGGAAAAGGTTTATTAGAGCATGACGCAAACATGGCACTAGTTGTGTCAACTAATCAATTACATTTCGAAGAAGTAGTAAAGAATGCAAATTGGAGACTCGCTATGGACCGTGAGATCAACTCCATTGAGAAGAACAAAACATGGACACTTACTGAGCTGCCAGCTGGATCTAAAAAAATCATAGTGAAGTGGGTTTACAAAACAAAGTACAATGAACATGGGGGTATTGATAAGCACAAGGCACGACTAGTCGCTAAAGGGTACTCACAAAAGCATGGCATAGACTACACAGAAGTCTTTGCCCTAATGACAAGGATGGATACAGTGAGGATGATTATTGTATTAGCTGCACAAAAAGGTTGGAAGATTTTTCAGTTGGATGTCAAATTAGCCTTCCTTCATGGTGAGCTAAGCGAAGAAGTTTACGCTGATCAACCAAAAGGGTATGAGAAAAAGGACAGCGAGCATCTAATTTACAAGTTGCACAAAGTGTTGTACGGATTAAAACATGTTCCACGAGCTTGGTTTAGTCGAATCGAAGCACATTTCATCAGTGAAGGTTTCCAAAGATGTGACAGTGAGCAGGTGTTCACTAAGAGAAGCAAGGAAGGAAAGATCATCATTGTAAGTGTTTATGTTGACAATTCAATCTTTACTGGTAATGATGAAATTATGATGTCTGAATTCAAAAGTTCTATGATGAGAGAGTTCGACATGTCAGACTTTGGGAGGATGGGATTCTTTCTTGGTATTGAAGTGTTACATAGGTCGGATGGTATTTACATATGCCAAAGGAGATATGCACTTGAAGTTTTGAAGAGGTTTGGTATGTTCGAGAGCAATTCGGTTAATAGTCCAATAGTTTCAGGTTGCAAAATCAACAAAGATAAAGATGGCATTACTATTGACGAGACATACTTCAAGCAATTGATGGGGAGCTTGATGTATCTCACAGCCACAAGACCAGATATGATGTTTGTCACTTGCCGAATAAGTAGGTACATGGAAAAACCTACAGAGCTTCATCTTCAAGTAGTAAAAAGGGCACTTCGATATTTAAGAGGTACTGTGAATTTTAGAATTCATTACAAGAAAGGTAATGGTGATTTGATTACATACACGGATAGTGATTATGCCAGAGATATGGAGGATAAAAAGAGTACGAGTGGATATATATTTATGCTAAGCTCAGGTGCAGTTTCATGGAGTTCGAAGAAGCAGCCAATAGTGATTTTATCAACCACAGAAGCAAAATTTCAACCACTAATTATACATAAATTTTAGTAAATTATCAATAAAATTATAAAATAGCAAAAAACAAGGTCTAATAGACTCATATATATGTAAAAATATTATTGACTGCGAAGTTGAGAATACGTACATCTTAACTTGATTAACTATTCTTTCTATTTTAAAATTAAAGATATACTTTAATTTTGGTTTAAGGAGAAACTATCCTCTTAATTAATTTTAAATGATATTAATATAGATTTTGTATAGTGTTTGATTTCAACTGTTAAATTTCTAAAAAAAGACATATAGTGATTGGTTTGGACATAATATACCCTAGTATTTTTTATAGATTCTTTTTTATTGTGTTTTCTTTTGGATAACCAACTCTGGAGCTCAAGATGTAAAGGTGTTGAACAAATTGAATTTTTATTCTTCAACTGCTTACCATCAACATGAAATGATCCAATTTCGTCTGGACTATTGTGACTGAGATCAGTAAAAATTAAAAAAAATGGAAACAAATTATTATTTGATGACAAAAAAATAATTACAAATTAAAAGAGAATATAAAATGATCGATGTAGAAAATAGTAATTGGTTATAACCATTGAACTCATTCATAAATGATGAAACATCAACTAATTATAATTCGATACATTATTTTATATTTAATTTTTTATAATTATTTTTTGTTGCCATAACATCACTGGTATAAAAATATCTATCTTTTATATCCCGTTACCTTTATTCTTCCTTTATAAAATATTAATAGACAGTTTTGAGTCATGATTTCATGGCGTATTTCGTATTATTATCCATATCATGTAGACGTAAGTGTTCGAATAATTTTATGAATAATCCAGATTTTGGACCTGTTAAATATTTTTAAGAAAACAAAAACTAACTAGTATATATGAGATTTTGTCTGGAGAAAGAAACTTCTTTTGTATCTTTTGGCTTTGTATGGTATAATATTTAAATACAACCATATATATATATAGTTAGGCTGGACCATGGAATTTAATGCAGATGCTAGAAGAATTCAATTTTGCATCATCTATCATCATTAATGACGTGATTTTATGATTGACTAAAAAAATAATATTACTATTATAATAAGTGTATATACTGTGAGACGTGCAAAATCTATGCAAAATATAAATTAAAATTATTGAGCATGAAAATACAATTTTTTGCAATTTCCATTATATACACTAGTTCTCCAAGCACACATACTCCATGTGCAGTTAAAATATAGTGCAGATAAATTAAGTATTAATAAGAAAGTGAGACAAAAATAATTATTTATAAAAAATTAAAATATGACAGACTTTCAAGAAGATAATTTTTCTCCCTCCCTTTTTATAAAATAGATGTGTGAAAGGGATAATATTTAAGTAATTGGTTTTTTTTTTCCTAAAAAAATGCTTCCCTTTGTCGGAAGGGGATTCAGCCAGATCGAGGCTATGTTATGTATTGCAAGTAGGTATTACTCCATTTTTGTATAAGGCGAAAATAAAGAATAATACTCTGAATGTATAAAATAAATTAGAGAATCAAATGAAATAAAATTTTAACCTTTTAAGTGGATGCTCGGTTAAATTCAGGAATAATAATTTAGTTCTTGATCTTGTTCTCAACAGTTGTAATCAATTATTCTAACATTTAATTACATATTAACAATGAAATTATTATCTTCATATATTTAAAAAAGAAATTATATTAATTACTATTTGAAAGTGTTAAACTTAACGACCTTCTTGATATCATTAAACGAAAACCCAAATGGCCAATTTCCAGAACTTAACGACCTTCTGATCGATTGAAGCGTGAAGCAGATTGATCAATTGACCCATATCCTATTTCCGATTTTTTTTTTTATCCTTTGGGTTGAACAAAATTCGAAGCTCTGAATGATCCTAAACACGTTGGTAATTTGAGTTTTGGAATCCCTGTTGGTGTTCTTGTTTCTAGAAAGAACAAACTCCTTTTGAAATACGAGTGTTGGTTCCACAGAGGGTTGCGAATTGATGCCAGGCTATGACAGTGTGGAACTTCTTGTTAACTAGTTCAGGAAGGAAGGTTGGGTTGATTGTTGACAAAATTCTTGGCATGCAGCAATATGAATTTATCAAGGTCAGTCTTAAGTCTTTACTCTTTGAGATGCTTTAAAGATTGTAATGGATCGTTTAATTCAGTCTTTCTGCATGCATGCATGTTGTTTTATGTTCAAGACGTCAATGAGTTTTATGTTCTATCATCTACGTTCCTTTAATTTGGAATTAAGCTTACAAATGTCACGTTTTAGTATTCATCAAGCTTTATATATAATATAGGTATGCCAATGCCAATTTTAAGCCTTTCAGGTTTATTCAACACCAATCAAAAAAATAAGTCCAGCTCTATTTCAAGTCATATTATTATTATTCTCTCTCGTCTCGCATTATTTGTAATATATTTTTTGAGTGTGTGACGTGAATTTTATGATATACTAAAAATATTTTTAAATATTATTATTTGATTATATTATCATATAATTAAAAATAAAACATTTTAATGCATTAAAATATACAAATAAATATAAAATTAAACATATTTTAATGTGGTTTTGATACCTCTTAAAATCCTTGTCACATATACTAAACAAAGTATTGCAAATAATGTGTAGTTTGCGTTATTGGATCGAGTAACAATTATGTTTTTGGACGTGTTGTAAGTTGTAACATCTAATTAACCTCGTGTTAACATTTATGTGTAGAGTTAGATGCAAAAGCCTTTTGAAAATGGACACTGACAGTACCGGAAGCCTACTTGAAGCCTATGCAAATGTTTCATGAAAATGTGCTACCAGGCCCATTTAGGGGTTTACATCATTGTTTTTTATGGGCCTTACATCTTCGTTATTTATTATGTGTATGGCTTTAATTTTGTGAAACATATGAAACTGAAATATCCCTTAAACATGATTTTATAATGGGAGAAAGTAATTTAAGACATGTCTTAGCCAAATATGAATAAAATTATTTAATAAAACGACGTACTTTTACCCTTGAAATTAAGTTTTTTTTTTTTTTTTTATGTTTTATATTAAAAATTCTTTAATTATAATATTTATACAAAATTATATTGTTTTACTAAAATTCTATTGTGTTCAATGTGGCATATATATATATATATATTGAGTAAAATACACTTACAATCCTCGTATATAATCATAATAACACTCACCACCCTACCTAAATTTTGAAATAACAATCAGTATCCCTCAAGTTAACGATATGTAATATTCATTACTTATGGTGTGGTTGACCAACTAATATCCACAAATATTTTTAATATAATCTCCAAAACACTTTTCAAATTATAATGTTTAATATGCTCACTAAATATAAATTTATATATTTTTAGTTTCATTAACTTGGCGTGATTAATAAAATTATAAACTTGTGCATTAAATAACATAAATGTCAAAAAATAACAACTTTTCATTCTATAAAAAAAAAAAAAAAGTTATACACTTTTTGCTAATTATATTTCTCAAAGTTTAAAATTTACATAATATACATTCATACATAATTTTTTGTAATTAAAAAGTAAAATCTTAATAGACATAAAAACTAAAAAATTAAAAAAAAAATTGTAATATTTTTCACAAATATTAAAATTTACATAAAATAGGCTTTGACAAAATTTGTTACAGAACGAATCTTATAAAAAAATATTAAAAATTATGTTAATTATTTTTCTCAAATATTAAACTAAACATAAGTCACACTTTTAGGCATACTTATTTACAGTAAAAATGACAATGCTTTGACTCAAAAAAATAAAAATTATTAAAAATTAAAAATCTTATTACAAGACAGAGATAGTAATAAGTATTATTATTTTTTATTCAACATTGCAATAAAAAAATACCAACCATACACTAAAAAATTAATCAACATCTAAAACCTCTCAAGTTTTGACATATACTCGAGATAAATTAAAGATATTAAAATCATAATATGTAACTATAAAATTAAATAATATTTTTTATTGTTAAACACCGAAAAAATTAAACTATGAACATACCTAACTCACTTTAATTATAATAGCTCAATTAGTAATTTAATTTAAAATTATTAATATTTGTATCATTTATTCAAAAACGTGTTAATTAAACTAAATTATTTTTTTTACAAGTTATCAATAATTTGAATGAGATAATCTTAATTATAAACAAAATTATAATTAAAATATATTATATTAAAATAGGATAATTTTGTCAGTAAAAATTTATGTCATTCATAAATTATAATTTAATAACATGAAAGGCTAAATATGTAATTTCATGTATTTTGTCAACCTTACACTATTACTTAAAAAATTAAAAAAAAGGTGAGTGTCGTTATAATTATAAAGCCTGTTATGCTCTGCCTACCCTCCGTTTTGTCATTCTACGACATTCATGAACTTGACCAAAAGTAAAACCACCACTTCTGAGTATTCCAGTTCCAAAATAAATAATCTTACTTTAATTATTTATAATTTACTTGTAAAACTTAAATATTAAAATTAATAATATTTTTAAACAATTTAAATTTCATAACAAAAATAAATTATTTAATTTAAATTTTTAGAAATGATTTTAAAAAATAAAAATAAAATTGTATTTTTGTGAAACTTTTGTAGTACTGTATTTAAACGAAATGACAACACTATCACCACATTATCATACGGCTTCAACTTGATAAATGGTTGAATTAGAGGATGCACCTGTCAGCAAGTTGTACATTCCACGTGCAGATGAATACACCCAACTCTTTTCATATATATATATATATATATATATATATATATATATATATATATATATATATATATATATATATATATTGTGATTATTTTTATTTTTTAATATTTGCTCAGTAAAGGACAAAATTTGTAAATACACTTCTGAGTATTCCAGTTTTTGGTGGGGGAAAAGAATTTTAAATTTGTAAAGGACAAATTTGGCATTAAAAAAGTTCATATTAACAATAAAATAATAATAATAATAATAATAATAATAATAATAATAATACATTATTTATTTTCCAGAATGGATGGAGTAAAACTTATCTTACCCTAAAGTTCTAATTGTGCCAATTATGGTTTAAAATTCTAAAATTGGCACATTTCATCAATTTCTTCCCATTTCTACACACTAATTCCGCATTTGTGAGTTTGGAGGGATCGAATGGGATAAAATAGAATGGGAAAGGAAATGTATAAGAAGAGACAAAATAAGAAGGAATTATAATTTTTCTTTGTCATGCTTGTGAGTTTTAAAAAGATAGGAGAATGATGAAATTTTAATTATTATATTTTTTTTTATTCGTGAGTTTAGAAGTAAGGAAAATATTTTATTTTTAAATTATATTATTACTATATTACCTTTACATATAAATATAATAAATGATGTCATTTAACAAATCTCAAAAGAAATAACTAATAAGAATTTTTGTAAAATTAAATTTCCGTCTTTTCATAGAACTGAAAGAGTAAAATAAAAATAAATTTGAATGGACTCAATTTATTTATATGTATTTATTTAATAAATCAATAAGAAGAATTCTTATTTTTATTTTTTTCAATCTCATGTTTCTTCTTTATCTCGCACCTTACAGTTCCCTATTTATTCAATAATCCTTAATTTACCATGAAACACTATTTTACAATTACATTACACTAGAAAAGAAAAAAATTATATTAAAAATAAAAATAAAAACTTCTGGAAGCAAATTCAAATCGGAGTGGTAAAATTTGAGACAATTTCTTACCGCATGACACGTGCCACCAATGATGGAAGTCTTATAAAGTGGGCAAAACAAGCTGGTAATTAACAGTAACAGCACTGAGATAGTCTCAGATAGGGACAATTCTATCCTTTCATAATTCAGCCTACTAAACACGGGGAAAAGTACATTAGCTAGGGACAAAATTGTCAAATTACTTATCTTGAAAGGTTATTTTAGATAATATAAAATATTTAATTTTTCCATACCTCCAAATCCTCTCATTTTTAGGGGAAAAAAATTGAGTAAAAAATAAAATAAGCTGTAGATATAAATTCCTTCCCTTAAATCTAAAAAAACTCATAAACATGAATTTTGGTGGAATTTTAATTATTTTTCCTTCTTCTCCCTTCTTTTCCCTAAAAAAAACTTACAAACATGGCTTGTTGAAGTGTCAAAAGAAATTACAAATATAAAAATCAAATCTATAGAATTAGAACTTTGAAGGTGTAATGTGCTAATTTAAAGAAGATTAGGGTAGCAAAGTGCAATTAGGCAAATGATGTACTACAATTTTTAATTTTCTCGGGTAGAAAAGCATATCGATAAAAGGCAAAAAGCTATTCACCGCGTAGCACGGGATTCAATGGTAAATAAATATTTTTTATAAGACTAAGCGAGTCACACATTTATATAAGATATATTTTTTAAATTATATTAATTTTTATTTATAAAAATATCATTTGAGGGAGATAAGTATTATTTAGCATCTGTATCCACTAATATTTGTACTTAATTATAAATACTCTATACATATACATATATACATATATATAGAGAGAGTAAAGTTCAAAAACATACATTTTTAAAGGACATATCTAACATATCCCCTTTAACAACGGATCCGACGACGATTTGGTCCGTTATCATAGGTTCGTCCGTTGCAATATGTTTGTCCATTGCGATATGTTGTCCGTCGCTAAAAGCTTTAGTGACGGATAAACCTATGGTGACGGACCAAATCGTCGTCGAGTCCGTCGCTAAATGAGGTATGTTTAGTATATTTTTTAAGAGAGTATGTCCTTAAACCAAGTCATATATATATATATATTACTTAGCTATATATCAAGACTAATGATACTGAAAATCCCCCTAAACTGATTTTTTTTATAATGTATACTTTAGCATGCATTTTAAGGGAATATGAAATTTTTTAACTTTGAGAGTGTTACACAATATAATAATAATAATAATATTAATTAAGTATTATGTTTTTTTCATGTGATATGATTTATGGCGTAATGGATTGCAAATTGTTACGAACCATAGAGCTATTGTAGCTAGGAGTGACACGGGTTTGAGCTAATTGTAATACTCAATAGAAATAGAAGGCTAGGATTCAATATGTCTGTCAAAAGATCCATGGCTAGGATGTAATCTAGAGTGAAGCCTAAATTTCAATCTCCTTTATTCTCTCCACTTCTTTAAAATTCTCTTAACGTCTATTCGAGACCTTAAATTGATTACACAAATAATTAAAAAAATATTGTGGATTAATAGTACTTTAATTTGTATTTGTCATTGTTTGGTTGAACGACATCATTACATTTAATTAGTTGAAAATTAATTTTTATTTTAAATTTTGTATCATACAATAATTTAGTGTGTTAAATTGCAAAGATTTCAAAAACAAGTTTGAAATTATCATTCGAGCATTGGCACAGACGTGACAATAATATATAAATTAATTTGTATTCAATTGTATAAAATTAAAATGGATACTAATATTTAATTTTAATCGTTATATGAATATAAGTATTTTTATACTATATGAATGTACATGTATTTGCGTTTAATAATATTTTTATATTCCCTTTCAATCCTCTATCCGCTGCTCTATATTTGTTTAACACTTATTTAATTATCCATCTATTGCGATAATATTATATTTGATACATGTACATTTATTTTTATCACACATATGAAAAATAGAACAAGATTGTATACATTACTCTATTGCTCATTTGGGTTTCAGTGACGTAAGATGCTAATTACAATTAAAAACATTAATAATAAAAAATTATTAATTCTACAAATCTCTTATTGTCTTGTAAGAATACTAAATATTCCTTGTTAAAATAATAATTGCCTTTAATAATTACTCAACCATAACATGGCATCTACAATTAATTCTATAACAATAATTTTTAGTAAATAAGTAATTTTATGTATACAAATTATATATAAATAATTGTGAATAAATATTATTATATATATATTAAATAATAAAAAAATAACAAATCTCATCAAGAATTAAATGATAGGACCCATATATTACTTTACCCTCCAGTTGCACACAGTTGTCCATAAATCTTCACTTCTAATAGGAATCAAAGACAAAATCTCTTACACCCAGATGCTGATACCGCTTTCTCAAATAATACTGTGGACATTTGTACACTTATTTCATGTTTATCCATTATTCACTCTTGCAGTCTGTTTCATGATATATTAATTTAGATATTAATAAATACACACTTTTGATTTTTATATTTGCGCATTATATATATATATATATATATATATATATATATATATATATATAGAGAGAGAGAGAGAGAGAGAGAGAGAGAATTAATATTTTTATAAGTTAATTTGATAATTTGGCAAAATTAAATAGGACTAATTTGCAAAAATATCAAATTAAATTGTGGAAATAATAATTTTCATATGAAATTGATATTTTTACAAACTAATTTAATATTTTTGCAAGATTAAATGAGACCCACTTAAGAAAATATAAAATTAACTTGTATAAATATTAATTCTCTATATATACATATACAAATCTTTATTATTATTCAATTATACAATAATCGATTTATGAGGTGTAAATATAAATACTCGTTAATTTTTATAATATATGCAATCACTCTTTTCGTTTAACAAAAATATTTTTATTTAGTTTTATGAATTTAGTTTATAAAATTGTAAAATAGTTCATTTTATTTATAAAACATTAAATTTGAACAGATATTATACACCTCTACTCAATTAATATCTGGGCCATTTGAATAATTATTTATTTTTATCAATTATTCACTTTTGCGATATGTTTAATGATATTTTTATTTTTTAATATCCGCAATTACTCATTGTTATGATGAGTATTTCACTAAATCTGATTCGATAATTCATATTGGGCTAAGCCTAATGAACCATCAGCTTGACAGTCTCTTATGAGGACTTCTTGGTCCGATAAACTTGGGTTGGGTTCCTAAAACCACTCAGATGATGACTACTTACTACATTTAATCATAATTAGAGTAAGAGTCATGCATCCTAAGTGGCTTAGGATAGTTATCTTCCTATTCAACTACTACTTCTCCAATGAACATTCCTATTAGGATTGGTAAATGTTAAGTGTTATAAATACCCGGTCAATAATGGAGGTAAGGGTTACGCTATTCTACTCTACTAAATACTTAAGCCTCCATTGTTGACTTATCTTGAAGCCTTCACTAACACTCACATCAGATGAGTCCACCGACGGCCTAAGTCGTTTGGCCTTTTGTGCCTCTAGTCGATCATCGACAAAAAGAAAGCTTTGGACATCCAACAGAAAGAGCTTGATAAGCAAATACCAAGAACTGAACGAGGTCAGAAATAATCTTTTGAGCCAAAGAGGCTCGGCCTCCCGCTTAAAACATCGTAATTAACGAGACGACAGACACCCGGAACGACGTGGGGGTGAAGCACGAGAGTGAGACAGGGAGCCGGTCTGTTCCAAGTCAATCTGGACAGTAGATTTGTGGAAGCGAACCAGATCACCTTCAAAGAAAGATCGGGGAGATAGATGAAGCCATAAAAGTCATACTAGAGAATCTTCACCGAAGAATGCTTCAGACAAATACTATGGATCTAAGAAGGCCTGGTTTTTCCCTTTATCAAAAGAACTAGAAGAAGCCAAGATCGACCGAAGCCGCAAAGTACCCACCCTGGAGATGTATGAGGGAACAGGAGACCCCCATGACCACACCTACTCTTTCGAACAGGCCATGTACTTCCATGGCCATGATGCGGTGGCGATGTGCCACTTATTTTTATCCACCCTTAAAAAGACTGCAGGAGAGTGGGTCACCTCCCTTCCATCTGGGTCTATTAAGTCGTGGGAAGAACTGTAAGAACAATTTCATAGTCGCTTCAGGAGCAACAAGCGATGTGCCAGAATGATGACCTTTCTTCTACAGGTCAAACAAAGGCTGAATGAGAGTCTTCGGCAGTATGTTAAAAGGTTCCGGGAGGCGGTTTCTGAAATCAACGGGATTGACCCGAAACAGGTAATCTAATTTTTGACTATGGGATTAAATGTTGATAAATCTAGCAGGTTGATCGAAGAGCTCATCTCGAGGGCCCTGAAAACTTTATCTGAGACCTACGAGAAAGTTGACAAGTTCGTTGAGTTGGAAGAGACTCTCGCTAATCTTCGAGGTTCATCGAAAAACACAAGTGATTTTCACCATAGAGACCCCGGAGGCGATAGTGTTGAAAAGAAATCCAGCGGCAATGGCAAAAAAGGAAATGACATAAGAGATTCTAACAGTGATTGACAGCAAAAGAACCATCCCCCGAGGGGCAGAAAGGGTAACGAAAATGATTACATGCCCCTGAATACCAGTAAAAGCAATATCGTGAAGGCAATAAAAAATAAACCTTTCTATGAGAAACCCCCAAAGATCCGAATGTTCGCAAGGTAGAAGAATGGGGACAGATACTACACCTATCCTGAAGCAAATGGGCATGATACCGAAGAATGTTACCAGTTGAAAGACTTCTTAGAAAAATAAGTTCGGAATGGTAATCTTGACAGATATGTTGTTGATTCCTACCGACAGTCAGCCTTTGATCATATCGAGCCACCTCCACCAATTACGGAGGTAAGAGGTGTGGTTGATGTCATCTCCGGAGGATCGATCTCATCCTTTCTAACCGAAATAGGAAGGCTTTCGGCAGAGAGGTTCATCAGGTGTCCGGCAAGCCACATGACATCAAGACCGACCCCATCACTTTCTCCGATGACGATTACCCATCGGGGATGGTCACTCCCCACTAGGATGTACTGGTCATTACAACTCAGGTTGGAACTATAGACATGAAGCAGATGCTTGTTAATAATGGGAGTTCAGTCGATGTACTCTATAGTCGAGCATACAATCGTCTGGACTTGGGGGGAAGGAAGCTGGAGATCTGCAATGAGTCCCCTTTATACGGGTTTGGGAATAACCCAGTCCGTATAGCAGGGACGATTGAATTGCCTGTGATCTTCGGGACTCTCCCGAAGCAAGCTTCTATTATGGTTCGTTTCTATGTGGTTCAAGTGGAAAACAACTACAACGCGATCTTGGGAAGAACAACTTTGTCAACACTGAAAGCAATAGCCTCAATTCCACATCTGAAGATGAAATTTCTAACCAAAAATGGGATTGGGGAATCAATCGGCGATTGGGATCTTTCTCGAAGGTGTTACCTCCAAACCATTCAGACATCCCCTACCAGTGATAATCGGCGAAAAACTGCAATGAAGATCAAACTTGAATCTTTCACCGAAGGATGTACCGAGCCAATTGCAACACCTGCCGAAGACACGGTGGAGGTTCCATTATTTCAAGAGGATGATGAGAAAATCGTACATATTGGAACTGGCCTTCAGAGAGAGACCAAGACTTGGCTAGTTGCTCTCCTACAAGAATATTCGAACATCTTTGCATGGGTTCTGGCCAACATGTCAGGCATTGACAAGACCGTGGTCGTACACTATCTAAGTGTAAGCCCGAACTCAAAGCCTGTAAAACAGAAGCGAATGAATATAGCTCCCGAAAGACAAAAGGTAATTGATCAAGAAATTGATAAACTTTTGGCTGCTGACTTTATTTTTGAAATTAATTATCCAGAATGGCTCGCTAATGTGGTGCTGGTAAAAAAACACAACGGGAAGTGGAGGATGTGTGTAGACTACACATATTTGAACAAGGCGTGTCCTAAAGATTACTACCCTCTCTCGAGTATCGACCAGTTAATGGATTCTACCTCGGGACATACAGTAATGAGTTTCCTGGATGCTTTCTTGGGATACAATCAGATCGCTATGATGGAAAGTGATATCCCGAAGACCGCCTTCATCACTCACCGAGCAATCTATACCTATAAAGTCATGTCCTTCGGCTTAATCAATGTGGGAGCTGCAAACCAACGAATGATGAATAAGGTATTCAGTTGCCAGATTGGGAGAAACATGGAAATCTATATTGACGACATGATCGTCCGAAGCATGAAGGAAGAAGACCATTTATCCGACTTGAAAGAATGTTTCGAGAATGTCATATCCCACAACATGAGGCTCAATCCAACTAAATGCACTTTTGGCCTCGGGTCAGACAAATTTTTAGGATGTATGGTTAGCCGAAGAGGGATAAAGGCAAATCCCGAAAAGATATCGGTTATCCTAAAAATGCAGTCGCCAAAGAACTTTAAAAAAATACAACGGTTGACGAAAAGGTTGGCAGCTCTTCGTCGGTTTGTGGCTCGCTTAGCGGAGAAATGTCTCCCTTTCTTCGACACTTTGAAGGGAGCTCAAAGTCAGAAGACATTTCTATGGACCGAAGACTACTAGGAGGCCTTTGACCAGATCAAAAGGTATATCTCTTATCCGCCAATACTTAGTAAAGTCCTTCCCGAAGAGGATCTACAATTATACTTGTCTGCCACATCTTTGGTAATTGGGTCAACTTTGATAAAGGAAGATTCAGATGGGTAAAAATATGTCTATTACGTAAGCCATGCTCTTCGGGATGCTGAAACAAGATATCCAAATTTAGAGAAGTTGGCTTACTCATTATTTATCTCTAGTCGCAAACTCTGACATTACTTTCAGGGACGGACTATCCTCATCCTCACAGATCAGCCTATTCGAAAAGTTCTTTATAGACTAGAGTTATCGGGAAGGTTGGCAGCATGGCTATCAAGCTAAGTCAGTTCAACATAGAGTTCCGTCCTCGGACGACCATTAAAGCACAAGCACTCATCGACTTCATCATCGAGTGTTCCTTTCCCGATGATCCAGAAGAAAAAGAACCCGACCATAATGAATTGACAATCACTCCCGAAGACTCTGTATGGACTTTGTTCGTGGACGGATCCGCTACCGGGACGAGGAGCGGTGCAGGCGTAATCCTCACTTCTCCGGAAGGTTTCAGAGTACAGCAATCAATACGATTCGGGTTCATTGCCACTAATAACATGGCTGAATATGAAACATTAGTGGCAGGATTGAAGCTGGCTCGAAGTCTGGAGGTGAAAAACTTGGTAATTTACAGCGACTCCCAACTGGTAGTAAAATAAGTCTTGGGGGAGTATGAAGCAAAAGAGGTTCACTTGCAGGCCTATTTTCGATTAGATTATAGGCGTGATCAGATCGAAAAATGCAATGGCCGATGCCCTTTCTAAATTGGCAACCACCGATCAAGGGGAGTTAGAAGGATCTGTTTATTTCCACAACCGAGCACCCTGGTTCAGACAGTAATGGATATTGAATAGAGAGATTCTTGGGTAACCCCAATATTTAAATTTCTTCTAACTAGAGAACTACCCAAAGATAAATCTTTGGCCCGAAAATAATATACAAGTCTTCCAAATACTATGTCATAAATGATCAGTTATATCGAATATCTTATTCTTCTCCATTGCTTCGGTGTCTCGACCCAAGGGAGTCCGATTATGCTCTTCAAGAAGTCCATGAAGGAATCTGCGGGGACCATGTAGGAGCAAAAGCAGTGACTCATAAAATTTTACGACAAGGATATTTTTGGCCGACCATACCTGAAGATGCCAAAGACTCCGTCAAAAAATGTCACAAGTGTCAACTCTTTGCATTTGTCCCATATCAACCTCCCGAAGAGCTTGCTCCGATACCTTTTGTCGTCTAGGGAATAGACATCTTGGGCCCGCTTCCACAGTGTAAGGGATAAGTAAAATTTGTGATCGTGGTCATCGATTACTTCACTAAGTGGGTAGAAGTCAAAACCCTCACCAGAATCAACGAGCACACATGTCTCCAATTCTTCAAAGAACAAGTAGTATACCGGTTTGGCATTCTGATGATTCTGGTCTCTGATAATGGGCTTCAGTTTGTCATTAATATATTCGAAGGATTCTTAACTGAACTTAACATTCAGCATCGTCGGACTTCGATAGTCCATCCACAGGCAAATGGTCAAGTAAAAGTTATAAACAGAACACTCCTTAATGGTATAAAGAGAATATTGGAAGATACAAAAGGAGCTTGGCCCGAGGAGATGTTACATGTTCTCTAGGCCTACCGAACAACTCCTCGGACTACTACTGGGGCGACACCCTTTAAGTTGGCCTATGGTTCCAAAGCCTTGATACCTATTGAGATCGGGATACCTACACCCAGAGTCCTAAACTTCGATGAAATTCTCAATGACGAAGGGCTTCGACAAAATCTTGACTTATTGGAAGAGGAACACGATTCAGTGGTCCTCAGATTAGCTACCTATCAACAGCGGACTGCTCGACATTTTAATAAAAATGTCAATAACAGGTAATTCAATGTCAGCGACCTGGTTCTTCGGCAAGCTGAGGCATCTACACCTCAGGACACTGGTAAATTGATGCCCACGAGGGAAAGGCCTTATTTGGTGATCGAAGTCTCGAGGGCTAGAACTTACAAGTTTCAGTGCATGGATGGAAAGAATGTTCCTAATACTTGGCATGTTGTTCAACTTCATACATATTATCAGCAGTTCAGATCTTGTACTTAGTCCAATTTTGAGGCTATCTTTTAGCTGATAGGATTTGTACTTAGACAATTTTTTGAGTCTATGTTTTTAGCCGATAAATGTTATCTTTTCGATATTAATGAGAATCTTTTACATCTTTCTTTTGTATTACTATTTTGATACAAACACTTTCAATTTATCTCCTAGCCTTATCGGGTATACATCTAATTAAGCTAGCAGGGGGCGAAGTAGTATAAGTAAACAGTTATACATGTAGATGAAAAAACTTAACTCATGAGAAAAGATAATAGAGCATAATCAGTCAGTTATAACAAAAAGTTGATTGAAGTGAATTTGAAATTCATATTACAATAAAAATTGATCATGATAGTACAATCAGTCATTGAGAATAACAATTCTCAATTGATCGGGATCATGACCCTTCCCCCTAGCAAGTTCCCGAACAAATTCGAAGTTGTCATTAAACTCGTTCACCACGGATGCATAGATATCTGTCTGAAAATCATTCGAGGCTTTGTACTCGTCAATGACCTTTTGCTTGAGCTCGAAAGTTAAGACACTCAGGGAAGCAGAAGCTATCGGTCCCTTCAACCAATCGGCCTCCTTAGCAGCCCAACCTTCAACGATCAGTTTAATGTTGTCTTTAAAATTCTTCATCTGATCGGTTTGAAGCTTGGTAATGCTTTCCGATTAATCAAGAAGCTCCTTTTGCTTCTGGATCTGGGCTTCGAGCTCGACCTGATTCTTCTCAAAAAGAACTTTCTTGAGCTCCTTAGCTTCAGCCAATTCAACTGCCTGGGTCCTTCTCTTCTCAGAGTCATGTAGTTGGGCCTGCAGATGGATGATATCTTTATCTTTGTTGGCTCGCACCTTTCGCTTCTTTTCATAGTCCTTTTTTATGATGTAGAAGGCATCATGTAGAGCTTTCAGTTGATCCCCAGTTTTCTGGTGACTTTTCAAAGCCTCGGCATGCTCGTTGCGGCTTTCTTCCAGTTTTCTCTCCAGAGCCTTCTGCTCATCGGACACTCGCAGGAGAACAGTATTTTCCTGCGACACAATGTTTGAATTATTAGGCAAGGGGGACTATTGTAAATCAAGACCAAAAGGCAAGTCAGGGATAAGGTTTTACCTTTGCATGAAAGGAGAATAACATCTCCATCAAAGTTTTTAGATCAGCATCTTCGTATCCAGTTGCGGCGAAGGGGACCATTGAGGAACCCAGATTATTCAGACTCGGTCCCTCCTCGGTTCTACTCTCTTTGATCGTCATCGGAGGACCGACATGACCTTTTTGTTTCGTCTTTAGAGGCTCCTGCTCCTCGGGGACGTCCTTCTTAGTGGCTTGAGGAGGGACAAGTGTTTCTTCCGGCTGTCCGATGATGGTCAGGTCGGTAGGTTAGTTGCTTGGAGAATTGAGGGGAAGTAGAGCTTGTTCGGCTCTTGCCTCTAGCGAAGACTTCAACACTAACTTTCTTCTTTTTATCTTCAATTTTTCTAGCCTGAGCTCTTCGGAAGCAGTTACATCATCCCTTAAGGGTTCTACAATATCAATCATCGGGGAGGGCTCCGTCACTGCCTCGGCAATGGTTGGTTCTTCTGCTGGGCCTTTGGATTTCGCGGTCCTCAGATTGCGGGTCGCCTTCACTTTCTCGGATCCGCTCAGTTTCGCCATCGGGACCTCAGTCGCCTCGAGTATGGCCTCATTGTTGGGGTGCTTTTCTTGATCAGCCACTGCAACATAATTAGAACAAATGAATATCTTAATCAATTTAGAATAAACGAACAAGCATGACAGATGACTTACAGCCGAAGGAATATAACCAGTCTTGGTTATTAAGGAGATCCCGGTTCCACTTCACAGACGGTCTCTTGGAGTATAAGACCTCGAATGCTTCTAACCTTGCTCGAAAGATCCTCATCGGATTCAGCTGGTCTTTGTTCGGGTCTGCCCAAGGTCCGACCATCTCAGTGTCCGACCCCTTAATGAAGAACCAGTCCTCGTGCCACCCTTTATTACTCCATGGGGTCTCTATCAAGGTTTCTCTTCCGGAGTTCTTTATTACTTGAAAGATTCCCTTTTTCTTAGTATTGGTGATTGAAAATAATTGAAAAAAGAAACTGGGGGGTCAACTCAGAGAGATAAAAGGCGATGAAGCTATTCAGATGGATAAAGGAATTGGGGGATAGTTGATTCAAGCTAAGCCCTGTCGTATGTAGTAACTCCAATACGAATGGGCAAAAAGGGAATCAGACCCCGTAGATCAGTATTTGTCGATGAATAGGAATTCATCCCCCCTCGAGCTGATAGTACATTTTTTCACCAGCTCCGGGCCTTTTAATTTCGTACGATTCGGGAATATAGAACTCTGTTTGCGCTAGGTCGAAGTGATGGTTTCGGATGGAAGAGGGGAGGGGGGTGTTCATTACTCTGTATTGGAGGGTGAAATATTTGGTCCTATTATGTTCTTCTACATCCCTCATTTACTCGATAACTACGGGTTTCCATGGTTGACCCTCTGGGATCCCCATTTCGGCGACTGTGACTTCGTCTTCAACCCGGGAAGACGAAACTTGTGCTCTCGTGTTTTATGTGCTTTCAACCATTGTGAAGTATTAAAGAACAGAGGGCAAGGAACTTACTTGATGTTGAGATGAGGATCGATATCGGAGGAAGGTAGGTCGGGCACGATGGAATCTTGAGTGGGTGATGAGAGTCTCTCTCTCAGACGTCTTTTCTTCTTAAGAAATAATTGCTTCCAGTAAAATTGATGATCGGGTGATTTTCCTTATCTTATTCAACGTTCTACGAACCGGATATGTTTGATCCAACAGATGGGGCGCGTTTATAGTGTTTACGGCAGCATAATAAATAACCTTCCCCGCGTGTTCATTGCCAGATGTCCAACATTTTTTTAAAATTCAAAAAATGTAATACGAAACGTTTGTACAAATTGTTTGGCTGGGCTGACTGGGTTGAATGACAAATCCTTGAGCTTGATTGGTAAGTAGGGTCCGACACCTGAAATCTTGTTTACAAGGGCCCAAGGTTGTTGGAACAACTTTCTCTTCGGTTCGATATCTCCGGGTTCCCGAATGACCTTCCTCTTCGGACTGAGACCTTTGGGTCCCCGAAAGGTTTTTTCTTTCGGATAAGCACCCCTGTGTTCCCGAAGAAGCTTTCCCTTCGGTTCGATGCTTTCCAGCTCCCGAAGGAGTTTTCTTCCTCTACTATGTTGCCCCTGAATTCCTATATGAACTTCAAAGAGGGTATGTCTTCGGTCTGATCTCTCTTGTGTACATACACCTGGAGTCCTGGAAATTTGATTTTCCTTTGAATCTGTCCACTTACATATACTTTCGGAATGTTTTATTCTACTCCCTTAGCACATTTATATACTGGAGGAGTGGGGGGTAATGTTAGGATGAGTATTTCGCTAAGCCTGATCTAGTAATTCATATTGGGCTAGGCTCAATGTCAGCTTGACAGTCTCTTATGAGGACTCCTTGGTTCGATAGGCTTGGGTTGGGTTCTTAAGACCACTCGGATGATGACTACTTACTACGTGTAATCCTAATTAGAGTAGGAGTCATGCATCCTAAGTGACTTAGGATATTTACCTTCCTATTCAACTATTACTTCTCCGATAGACATTCCCATTAGGAGTGGTAAGTGTTAAGTGTTATAAATACTCCGTCAATAATGGAGGTAATGATTATGCTATTCTACTCTATTAAATACTTAAGCCTTTATTGTTGACCTATCTTAAAACCTTCACTAACAATCACACCGGATGAGTCTACTGACAACCCAAGCCGTTAAGACTTTTGTGCATGTATTCTTCCCGAACGGTCAACAAGACAGTCGGACAAAATCAAACGTCAACACTCATTCTACTCAACAAAAATATATTATTTGAATTTGAATTGATAAATTTTAGAGCTTTTTTATTTTATTATTATATTACCTCTCGCATTAAATCAAAAATAACTTTGTGTAATAAAAACAAGATATAGTTTTTTTTTTCTTTCTTTCGTGTATTATTAAAGATAGACGCACAGATATTACCCCGTTAAAATATAAATGGTCATCAAGCTTCTGACCATGTTCGCGGCAAACCAGGATAGCCCTTGATCAACCACCAAAGCCAAACACATTAAATTTATTATTATTATTATTATTATATGTTATTTTCAATAATTAAAGGGTGCTTGAATAATAGGAAATATAACCGTGAACAAATAGTAATTTCGTGCATAATTTATAGAAAATTGATACTTTCACAAATAAAATTTAATATTTTCATAATATTTACTTTACATAAACGTGGTACACATTTATTATTTATATAATTTTTTTTATTTTTAAAATTATAATTTTTATTTGTGAATATATGTACATCTACTATTTGCTCCATAGAAATAATTTATTTTCCACTTTTAAAATCAACTTTCCTAAATTCAAATATTTAATATTGTTAATAAAATATCTAAAAACACTACTACCAGTTCAAAATTCTATCGTCTTTACAATTAAATAAGACAGTTAATATTGACAAGAGTGATCGAAGACAGATCTTAAAACAAACTTTGTCCATTTAATCCGAGTCCTAATCTTTTTCGAACAAAAATGATATTACCACATCTATAACGATTGCTCCAGTTGGTGAATGTCATAATAATAATAATAATTATAAAAATATCATAAAAATATAATTTTAGTATGACGACGTCAATATTGATATGACAATATCAATAATCTAAAATAATCATATTAATTTTAAATTTTATCCCACAAGAGCTTGATTAAAAAGTTAAATGGGGATATTTTGTGGAATTGGAAGAAATTATAAATAGTGGTAAGACTGGGTTCATCTTTTTCAGTTTAATTTTAACCGTGCGCAAGCGCTACGGTTGTTTTTAGCTTTCAAGGCTCAAATTCTCTCTCCTCTTTTTTTTTTCTTTCTACATATAACATACAGAACCAAATCTCATCAGCGAAAACCCCTACGTCGCCTCTTTCTCTATATCTCTTTCTTTCTCTCTCTAAATTCTCGATTTTGCTCGATCGTTCCCAATCAAATTCACCGTCAGATTTCAATCTGGAAACAATCGGATTCACCTAATTATATCGATCTAAAAATAATCAACTTTTTTTTCGATCTAAGAAGCGTTGAATCCACAGATGAATGATTGTGTAAATCACGCATTTAATTATAGGATTTGTATTGAGTTATCGTGTTTTTGTTGTTTATTGGCGGTGGAATTGTAATGGAAGGATTGGTTAATGAATCTAAGAGAGTTTGAAAGATGCCAGGATTAGCGCAGAGAAATGATAGTAATCAATTTAGTAACGTTGCGACGTCGTTATCATGCTCGAATGGATCAGTTTCTGTTAATGGATTCTGGTCTAAACATAGGGGCGATGTTAGCTTCAATCAGCTCCAGAAGGTACTGGATTTTTGTTGTTGTTAATTTGTTATTATCAGTGTGATTGTCTGTCTGAATTCGTTTTGCAGTATATAAATTTTGTTGTCTTGGCGTTCAAGTAATTTTTGATTGATTAGTTTTGAGTTAAATTTTGGATCTTAAATTCCAAAAATTATAATGGTGTTTTTTGAGTTTTTTTGTGTGTGGGCAATTGTGTTTTTTTAGCTGCTAGTGTTTTCTAATTGGATTTTGAGTGTGTGATTCATCAGATCCAATTTGTATTCTTATCTGCTATTTGCGGTTCAAGGCTTGCCATTTTAAACATATATACACTGTTGTATGAGTACTATAATCTTGTATGGATACTGAACATAGAATTTTGTTACTTGTTTTGGAATCATTACCATTTGCAGAAGCGGAATTATGTTTTGCATTCACTTTTAACAGATAAAAAAATGGAGTTACTGGAGTGTGTGTAAAGTTGCCTTCTTGTTTTTTGAGTTGTGTTAGTACCCAAAGTATGATATGAAACAGCAACCCACCCACGTTCCACAATAAAAAAGCATGGTTTATAGCAATGGACTTGCCTTGTCTTCTTCCTCAAAATTAGTAACTCAATGTGATACTATTTCCCTTCCTTTATTTCTGGATCAATTTGTATAGAAGTAACAATCAATGATTAGGATTGAACAGGATGCTTTTTTATCTACATTTTTAATTAACGATAAATCTTAAAATATGCACTTAATAACTGATAAGAGCTGTGCTTTTTGTGCTGTAGTTTTGGAGCGAGCTGTTACCTCAAGTTCGTCAGGAACTCTTGAGAATTGATAAACAAACCCTTTTTGAGCAAGCTCGTAAGAACATGTACTGTTCTAGATGTAATGGGCTGCTGCTGGAAGGGTTTTTGCAGATTTTCATGTACGGGAAATCGTTGCAGCAGGAGGGAGCTGTTGGGCATCTTCCTTGCAACAGACTAGGAACGTTGAAATATAAAAACGATGGTGATTTGTGCATCACAACTGGGTGTCAATATGATGTGCAAGATCCATCTGTCCATCCTTGGGGAGGTCTGACTACCACTAGAGATGGGACGCTTACCCTTTTGGATTGCTATTTGTATTCAAAATCTCTTAAGGGGATCCAAAATGTAGTCACCTATTGATGTTCATTGATCATTTGTCTTCCTTTTCTCAGCTAGTTTGTTAACTTATTGTATGCTACCTTTTGCTTGAATTAGGTCTTTGACAGTGCTCGTGCAAGAGAAAGGGAGAGGGAGTTACTTTATCCTGATGCTTGTGGTGGAGGAGGTCGAGGATGGATCAGTCAAGGAATGGCTGGTTATGGTAGAGGACATGGAACGAGGGAAACATGTGCATTGCATACTGCCAGACTTTCTGTCGACACATTGGTTGATTTTTGGTCGGCACTCGGAGAAGAAACTCGACAATCCCTTCTAAGGATGAAAGAGGAGGATTTTATTGAACGGCTGATGTACAGGTTTTTGTCTGGCTTTCTCTCCTCTATTATCTATCAAATAGCTTAAAATTCATAGAAGAATTAAGTGGGTGGTTTGCAACCTTCTGTTATTCTGCGTATACATGTACAACAAAACTCTTAATTATATAGTCTCTAGAGACGTAATATAGTATGTTTGAGGAACACATCAACTGTGGACTGAAGGATTGCTATTTTTTTGATGATATCAATCTCTCTTCCTCTTCTTTAGGATAGGATATTATTTCTTGCATTGATTTTTGGCTTATGCCATGGGAGCTATTAGAGGTGTTACTATTACAGATTTTCGTAGAGATTAGTTCATTAGTTTTCCTTATTTTTCCACTTGTATTCTTTGGAAGTCTCGTGGTCCTTCCTTTTTGTATTCTCTCTTCTATCTAACAAAACTTCTTTTACCTAAAAAAGAAGTTTTAGGACCAAGTGAAGTCATGTTGTGGAGGTTCTAGGGGATCCATTATGTCCTTAATTTGTTTCACTTATTGTTGATTAGTGGAATGAAATTTCATGACGTATGCTATTGGCTAATAATGATGGTTTAAAGGTTAGAACTAAAGCAGTGTTCCTACTCAGTTAAGCGATTAGGAAAAACACATAACATGTAGAATGTAACATTTAAAGAAATTAAAAAACACCGAGGAGGTAGTGCAGGCGATGCCATGGAGTCAACTGTTTATTGTTTAGAATCAATTAAGAGATATGACTTAGACATAACATATGGTAAGTAACTTTAAAAGAGATAAATCATTGCCAAGTAAGTAGTACAGATCAAACATCAAGAGATGCAAAGCAACGAGGCAACTGTTTAGTTGGGAAAGGCTCTTTGTCGAGTTGAATCGGTACATATTTTAAATTGAAAGGGCAAAAACTGAGCCAGAAAAGGTTGGGTAGAACTTATTTAGGTGGAGTTATTGGTATTGGAAAGCAAGGCTGTGGAGATTTTTTGGCAGAATGTTATAGTCACTAAAGATTGGTTGGTGGACCTAGAACATTTCAAAATGGGGAAGCAAGGTTTTTGCGATGATTCATAGACTTTACCAGTGTTGTGATATTGTGAATGTTTTTCTTTCTTCATCTATTATTACGTTGTCCCAATAAGTTCTCTAGGTTTTGATCAAGTTGGTTACAGTACTGTTGGTTGAGTTTTTACCTTGTGGTCACCAAAGAATTACTAAAGTAGTATAACAGTCTAAAAGAATAGATTTAAAACCACATACTATGTTTTACTAGATAACTAAAAGCGCTTTGAAATAAGAGGATTCTGAAGGATAAAAGTTGAAAGACTAGAAATTTGACGTTGATCATATACTTAGTTTATACCTTGTCAAACAAATGATGTAGTCATATGTGACAGGTTTGACAGCAAGAGGTTTTGTAGAGACTGCAGAAGGAATGTTATTCGAGAGTTCAAGGAATTAAAGGAGCTGAAGCGTATACGAAGAGAACCTCGCTGCACTAGTTGGTTTTGTGTAGCAGATACGAGCTTCCAGTATGAGGTACATTTTGCTACTTCTGATACAAACTTGCTCACACAATTTTAAATCTCACACACTCTTATCTAAACTTCAGTCGCCGTTGGAGTTTCTTAGAACTGTTCAAATTTTAGACCATTAGAACTGTTCAAATTTTAGACCATTAGAACTGTGTTCTAAATAATTCAGTCGCATGTTCCCAGTCTTGTTATTCGAAGTAGTATTTATTTTGCAACAAGTGTAATGCAGTTTTATTTTTTTTGTTCTCTAGGTATCCCATGACACTGTCCAAGCTGATTGGCACCAATCCTTCATAGACACTTTTGGAACATACCATCACTTTGAATGGGCAGTTGGAAGTGGAGAAGGAAAATCTGACATTTTGGAGTTTGAAAATGTTGGCTTAAGTGGAAGGGTCCAAGTGAATGGTCTTGATCTTAGTGGTTTGAGTGCATGCTATATCACTCTAAGGGCATGGAAAATGGATGGACGCTGCACCGAACTTTCTGTGAAAGCTCATGCATTAAAGGGGCAACAATGTGTTCATTGCAGGCTCGTGGTTGGTGATGGTTTTGTCACAATTACAAGAGGAGAAAGCATTAGAATGTTTTTTGAGCATGCTGAAGAGGCAGAGGAAGAAGAGGTAGTCAAATTCTGTGAGGCTTATTATCTTTCTTTTTGGGTTTTTGAAAATTGCTTTACTTTTGCATTACCTCTCTTTCATGGTTCATAATGTCATTTCATTTAAAGGATGACGATTCCATGGACAAAGATGGAAATGATCTGGATGGAGAATGCTCCCGACCCCAGAAACATGCGAAGAGTCCTGAACTTGCAAGGGAATTTCTTCTAGATGCTGCAACTGTTATTTTCAAGGAACAGGTTTGTTCCGTCTTTTTACTGACAATATTCCATTGTAGCCTTTGTTTTTTAGTTTTAATTTTATTTTGAGATAAAATTTAGTCTTTATTTTAATGTCATATATCTCTTTCCATCTCTGTTTATGGGGAAAGGCCAATCGATCAACCCACTAGCTTTGAGGACATAGTGAATTACAATTCAACTAATGAGGGTGGAAGGAAGAAAGGGGTTTTGTATATTTGCTTTGACCTGCAGACGATATTGTAACCAGTTATGATGGTGTCTCCATTTCCTGAATACCCATGCAATGACTTTGCGCTTAACTATGAATATGTAGATAAGACGAGTTACCTTCGAAAGTCTTATGGTATCAATCATTCCTGATATCCTATAGTTGAAGAAAGTTACAATAAAGTTGTAGCAAACATTACAGAGGTGTTGAACTGTTTCTAACCATGTGTTTTTTGTGCTAACGCATCATTCAAAATTTTGGTCCTCTCTTATATTTACCTACATGTGACCATGCATGCCTATATTAACTGTTAGATTGTATGTGGGTTTAGGTACACGTGTACGCAACTATATTCATGCATGTTTGGATGTTCCATAATGCAGTGACATATTCTCTGCAGGTTGAAAAGGCATTCAGAGAAGGGACAGCGCGACAAAATGCACACAGCATTTTTGTATCTCTTGCACTAAAATTGCTGGAAGAACGTGTTCATGTTGCATGCAAGGAAATTATCACATTGGAAAAACAGGTAATAGTAACTATTCATAGACAGATCTATTTCCTGAGGGATTATCCTGATTTCCTGGTTAATTTGTGTCAATAGATGAAACTTCTTGAAGAAGAAGAGAAGGAAAAGCGCGAGGAAGAAGAACGAAAGGAAAGGAGGAAAATGAAAGAAAGGGAAAAAAAACTCCGAAGAAAAGAGAGATTAAGGGAGAAGGAAAAAGACAAAGAGAAGAAATGTTCTCAAATGAACCAGCATGTAACTCCTGATGTTACAATTGATGAATCAACACCAAGTGTTGATGAGGAGCCAGTCATTGGCACTGAGCATCTAACAATCAGTGAAACAGGTGAAGTTATTTCATCCAGGCCTGCATCCCCAGATATTCAAGATGAGCAGTTTTTAAATGGGTATATCAGTTCAAATATGCAAAACCACTTGGATGACAGCCCTGATGGGGTCTTTGCCGCAGTCAAAGATGAGAACGGTTCATTTGGAGTGGACCACTCGAAATATTCTCGTCGGAAACTGAAATTTCGGAAAGAATTTCAACTGGATGCAACCCCAAAATGGTCTGACAGAAGGCGGTTTGCAGTTGTTTCCGAAAGTGGGGGTGTGGTTAGCAAGTCTGAGCAAAGATATCATGGTGATTATTTTGAAACTTCTTCAAGGACTTTAAACGGACTGAATAAGCAATCAAGAAGTAACGCTGCAAAGTCCAATCCTAGAACCAGTGGCCCTAAATTTGCTGAGAGGTTGCACTGTTCTAACAGGGTGAATGACAGATATGACTTCCATGCTTGCAGCTGTTACCAGCACAATGATTATAGAGCAAAGGCAGATTCACATCGCTCAACCCGAGTAGGTCGCGATGGCAAATCTGTTTGTAAATCTGAATCTGCTTCAGATATATCCAAACCATATTTTCGTGGAAACAAGTACATTCAAGTGGATTATATTGGTGGAAGACCTAAAACCAAATTTGTTACAGGGAACAATCCTTCTAGCAGAGATTTAACCCATACCAAGCAAGTCTGGGAACCTATGGAATCACAGAAGAAGTACCCCAGAAGCAACTCAGATTCTGATGTTACCCTGAGATCTACTTTCAATGCTGAAGCTACTGAACCTGGCAAATCTCTTGAATCGTCTGGTGCCATTAGCTGTGATGAAGTCCGTGGAAATACTATTGAAATAAAAAATGAGGACAATGATTTAAAGGAATCAAGACCATATAGGTCGGGAATGGACAAGAATTGCCAGAATGGATTCCATTTTGTAGCAAAGCCCTCTCAGCACTTTAAGGAAGCAACGGATGAGGAATCTGAGACGTGTCCTATGACATCCTCTTCTTTAACTGGGACTACTGATCCTTCTATGAGCAGCACATCCAATTCTGATAGCTGCTCATCATGCCTTAGTGAGGGAGACAGCATTGCGCCCTCTTCAAATCCCCAAAATCCCGAATCCTCATCCACATCTGATTCAGAAGATGCGAGCCAGCACTCAGAAGGAAGAGAAACTTCACGATGCCTTCAGAATGGCTTTCACGACTGTCAAGAAGTTGGGATGGATAAAAAGCAAAGTGCAGATGGAGGTGAGCCTTTAAGCAATGGTGCAGTGGACAGTGGAGGAACCAAAGCCCAAGGAAATATACCAGCAAAAATTGTCCAAAAAATTGACAATGGAAATCCAAACGTTAGTAATATGGGTTCCCAACCTCAAAGTATTATTCCACCATTGCACTCCCAAAGCCAAAGCATGCCCTATCCAATGTTTCAACCTCCTCCATTGGGTTATTATCATCAAACTCCAGTATCATGGCCAGCAGCAGCTCCTGCAAATGGTTTGATGCCTTTACCCCACCCCAACCACTATGTATTTGCTAGCCCTTTCAGGTACAGTATGAATGGGAATTCCCATTTCATGCAATATGGCAGCCTACAGAATTTGGCCCCTCCCATCCTTAATGCTGCCCAGGTGCCAGTTTACCAGCCAGTTGCCCAGACCAATGGCATTAACTCCAAGGAGCATATCAAGCCTTTTGACCTAGGTGGTGTAAAAGACGCTCATCGTGAAGCTAATATGCAGAGGGTCATTTCAACGGGACTGGGTCCAATGGAAGGGCAGCCAAATCCAGAAGGCGAGCGAAATGGGAACTCTGACAAATCACACACTGGAAATACGGGCTTCTCCCTTTTTCATTTTGGTGGTCCAGTAGCTCTTGCAGATGGTTATAAATCAGATCCTCTGCCATCGAAGGAAGCTGTGGGTGATCCTTCTTCAAATAAATCTGCAGATCCTATTGTTGGCAATCAGACCTGCAATAAGAAAGATGCTATTGAAGAATACAATCTGTTTGCGGCTAGTAATGGCATAAGGTTTTCGTTCATCTAATTTAATGTCTGAGAAGGTTTGAGGCGGCTGCCCGATATACCAGTCCCTACTCTCCGTATCCAAGTAATGGAAGTTTGAGCAGTTGGTAATTTGGTACACAATAATCCTCCCCCCACCCCCCACCCCCCAACTAAAAAAAAGAAAAAAAAGAGCAACTCTTTATGCTTTAGTTGATTTGTCTTGTTTTATTTGATTTATCTCATAATTTTCCCTTTAGAGAGAGTTTGAGAAAGTATCATAATGTTTGAAGGTTTTCTGTATGAGTTTTTCATGATTAATGAAGCAGTTGCGGGCATGATCCGTCTCTTTATTGCTTTCTGGAGCAGGAACATTCATTTACAGTGCTGCTTTTGGATGATAATAGACTTTTATTAGTTTTCAGTTTGCTTTGGGTCATGATTTTAAATTTATGTTCAACTTCTTTGAAGATGCAATTGCTTTAGTTTATTATGTTTCTAGAAAGCAAATTTGGTCTATTTTTCCTTTAATTGGAGATGCTTTTTTTTTTTCTTTTTATACTTTTCCTGGTAAGATTACCTTGATCGAGTCAATTTTTTTTATTGAATTTGGAGCGATGGTGTCAATTTTTGAGGTATCTATTTGGGATCTAGAGTCCACCTATGGACTGGAGAGAATCCCTCTCCCTTTACAGCCACCAAGCATTGGTTTTCCCATCAAACCCAGCATTGGTATCCACACTCAGCCACCGGCTTTCCCAAATAAGATCCCCTTTTTCCCAAAATAAGGGGAGATCTGCTGCTTAATGCTCCCGGGAACATCTGACTCATACTATTGTAATTCAAGTATTCTGTGCATCTCCCTGATCTCCTTTCCAAATTCATCCCCTTTTTGGCTTTGGAAGGTATTCTGAAGAGGAAGACTTTTAAAACCATAATTACTTTGTGTTTAAAAATATGGAAAAGATGCATAAAGCAAGATATTGAAAACATAGTTGGCTTTATAAAGTTTTATGAAATCAAAAATCAAGCATTGCGTAATAAATACAATCAAATTTTATAGTTTACCCATAAGTAAAAAATCAGAAATTCAACAAGCAAGCATTGATGATACTCTATCCTTTGGATCGGTTCCTTGGTGCTCCAAACCTGCAAACCACATTCTCACGGTGATCCAAAGTATTGTTTCATCGTAAAACGTCTCTGACGAGACTATAAGTGTTCCAAAAAAAAGATAAAATATCAACAATATCTGTGTGTGTGAAGAGTGTCCAATCTTTTTTTACCATATCCACCCCTTATTTATACTCCTTTTATGTGCTGGGATATTTTCCACCAATCATCATGACGAATGGACAACTATTTCACATAAGGTGGACAGTAACAGTGCTGTCAATCGCCCTAGTCAATAGTCCTTCAAGCCGTTACTTTCCAGATCGATTCCATAGGGCTCCTATGTCTCAACTTAAGGCCTCTAATGTATTAGTCTTGGGCCCGTAATATTTTCGCACTCCATGGACCCCTAACCTTCCTAATGTTGTTCCTTTAGGTATTGGAGCTCTGACCCAATGAAAGACCAGACCCAAAACGACAACTCAAATGCACTTGCTAACATGCGTTTCAAAAAGATTCAAATGTATGTTTTTTCTTAGGTTTCCTTTAGTTTCCACTTTCCATCCTGCCTCCTTTCCCAGGATTGAAAGGCCCCTGAAGTGTATTCTTGGATGTGCTGCATTGTAATTGTGTATGTTCTCAAAAAGATTTTTTTTTTTTTTTTTTTTTTATGGTGTTTTCATGTGCTTATTTCTTTTCCTTGTACCTTCCCTTCTTGGTCACTAACTTCCGAAGTTTCAAAATAACCCCATGTTTGGCATCTCTATGGAAGCATCCTAATTCCTAAATTTGACTCTAGCAGATCACAAAGTTGGGATATACTGTACTAGATAACACGTTTCCCATTTCACAAATAGATAACAAATGAATAAACGTGTTATTTTTCTCATAAAATGTTCTAGGATGGAGGGCAGCTGAACGGGTCTTATTATTTATTTCAATAAGGTTGGTGCCAATTGCATTTATGGAAGGTGTATTTAGGGGTGCACAACAGTCGGTTTGGTCGGTTTAGTAAGTAAAAAAGTTATCAAACTATTTAAGTCGGTTATAAAAAATTAAAAACTAAAACTGTTCAAATTTTTATCCCGTAATCGGTTATCGGTTTATTCGGTTATCGATTTAATCGGTCGGTTTAATCGGTTATTAAAACTTAAGCATAAAAGATAGAATTGATATGCCACCAGATTTTAAAGCAATATATTATTGGATAACAGAAAATTGATATGTCATCAAATTTTTAAAAAGACATATAATGAATATATAATTATATAAAATAAATAGTTATTAGAAAAGTATATAAATTATATTATAATATTAAGGCGTTCGGTCAGTTTTGGTTTTTGAATAAACCACACCAAAACTGACCAATATAGTTTCGGTTTTTTAGTTTTACAAGTTTCGATTTTTCGGTTTGATTTGTTAATAGTTCGGTTTGGTGCGATCGATTTTTCGGTTATTTTTGGTTTTGTGTGCACCCCTCGGTGTATTATCAAAAAAATTCTTGGCATACTGCTCTGTTTGGAATGCTCATTTCTGAATGCCTTTTTGCTCATGCCCCCTTTATTTTACAGAAAATGAGAATATTTCTGAGAAAAATGTGTGCAATTTTCTGGAAAATGACTTGCCCAGTTGAAAACAAAAACTAGGTTGATTACAAGGGATCATTGTGCATTGCAGAATCTGGACCACAAGGCCATCGTTTCTATTTTCTTGTGCAAGCAAAAGAGCTAATTAAGCAGGAGGCAAAACAAGCAGCTAACTTTGAATCCAATCCACAGCTCTCGTATATAAAATTGTTACCCATATAAACTCTTACTTTATAACAGTCCCAATCCTCTTCGTGGGAGACAGTTTTACTTATATCAACTTTTTGCCTCGAATTTCAAAACAGCGAGGTAAAAACCAGGCTCATCCACAAACTCAGTCATCTCAAAGGAATGATCAGCAGCAGCATTCTCCAATGTCATCTTATCTGGCAAGTTGGAGACTATAACATCAAGATGCTATTGCTGTTGCTGTTGCTGTTGCCGAACAAACACTTCCCTCCCTTCTGGAAGACTGATAACGAGTCTTGCGCCAGTAGAACCTAACGTAGCGTCTCAATAGTTCATAAACAGTAAATCAAACAATGATCAGCTTAAAGGGAAAAACTTGGGGTCAGTTTTATTTTTTTTATTTATTATTTGTATTGAACAATACATTTAAACTTAAGATAAAATGTATATCCAATGGGTAATCGTTTTTTTTTTTTTTATAATTTAAATTTGCTAATGATACACAGTCAAATGAAAGATAACGAGCATGAAACTTCACAACGAAGCCAATAATGTGCATTAAATTCAACATTACCTCTGACAAGTAATGATACAAGATCTTCAGTCAGTATTTCTTAAAATGAAGATGCCTCTGACATGATTTTCATTCTATTAAAAAGGTAGGAAAAAAAGGTCCACGTGACTCTAGCATTACTGGGAAATAAATGGCAATACCAATTATGCATTGTTATAACCATATGCCAGTAACTAAGGAACCAAGAAGCCATGCTACTTCCAGTTAATGTATTTTTATTTCAGCTTTATAAGATTATATGGACCTTTGCCCCAGAAAGACTACAAAATATTTATCTGTAAAAATTGGCTAGTAAATTATATTCAGCTATTTGTTATTTAATGATAATCTCCATATATGTGTGTGTGTGTGTCTCTCTCTATATATATATAATTTTTTTTTCTATGGGTAACTTTAAAACTGTCTGTAAATATAAGAAATAAGTGAATTTTCCCAGAAAATACAGGGGGGATACTTGAGTTTCTTGGACTCACTTTTTACAAATGAAATTTCTAGTGCATAAGCTTAGGGTGTCCTCTAGCTGAGCTCTATAACTTCTCAATTCAAGCTAAGATTCAAATTATACATATACTCCTATAGCCTATACTCCCAATTTTATATCCTTTTCAAATAAGTCAAGAATTGCAAGTGAAATCACATGCATAAAAGAAAATGGGTACAATTCTATTACAATATGTACTCTCTGTATATTTTGTATCTGTTAGCTATTATATTTATATTTATATATATATAAAAGCGTGATGAGGATATTTTATATACATTTATTTTTTTTAAAATAAATTTATTAGTTAATTTAATATTAATTTTAGTTTAATTGTATTTTATTTTTGATGAACGGGTAGATTTCTTTAAAGATTAAAAATCTCAAATGGGATTCAAGTTCAAGTCCAAATCCAAAAAAATAGGTTCCATCAGAGATAGAATTATAATAGTACTCTATCACAAGGTTGCAACATGGAAGAGAGTCAAAGATTAAGTAAAAGACAAAAAGCTAGATGGATATATTATAAAAGCAGCAAAGCATCATCATTGAATGGGACACGGAAAAAACCGAGGCATAGCTGCTAAGTATCACCAAGGCAATATATAGCATCACGTTGGCATTACATTAGATTATTAACGGCACATAGCAGCCTAGTGAAGCAAAAAGAAGCAACAGCATCAACGCAATTGCAGCAGCCACGACCCAGCAGATCCGAAGCACAACAGATCAATACAGTGCATCAATTGCAATTAAAATACGGGTTATTCTTTAATTTTTATATTTGATAAGTCATGTGTTACTAAATTTAGTTTTTGAGGTATTGGATAAAATATCATTAATTATATAATGTTTTAAATTTTATTATTAATTCTTAAATTGATTTTAATGTTAATAATTTTTATTTATTTGGTTGATTTAAATTAAATTGTTTCATTCATAATATCATATATTATGAATAATTTCAATTAATTTAATTTAATCCGAGTTGTAATTTAAATGTTTTAATTAAGAACTAAGATTATTTATTTTTCAAAATAATGAATACATATAATGTTTTGGTCTTATACATTAAGCCTTAAAAATAAGAATTTACAAAAAAAAATATGTTTATGAAATTAAATGAATAATTTTGAGAAAGCATTGAATTGATTTTTAAATTACTACTCTGAATTAATAATGAATTATAAGACGTACATAGTTAATAATGTCGATTTCGAACCTCAGAATTCTCTTCTATTGATTAAAGTTTAGTTATTTTATTAGTCTTATTTTTATTATATTTAGTTTTTAGTTTTAATTATTTTAAAAATTATTTTTTGTTAATTAGATTAGAATTGAATTGAATTTAGATTTAATTAATTATTCAATAATTTTCGTGAGATCGACCTCGTACTTTGTATTAAATTATTTTATAATAAATTCGTGCGCTTGCGAATATTTTTACAAAATTAAAGTACAACAATGCGCGTGTATGTATATATTCAAATGTGGGAGCATAAGAGTAGAGAGCTAACCTTTGAGTGCTTGAAATGGCAGATTAAGAGAGAAAATAGAGTGAGAGAGGAAGAGTTATGTCCTTCCCAGGAAAAAAAAGCCCTAACGAGCAACGATTGAGCTGGTTAGACTAAGATCAACCTAAGGCCTACAAGTTGATGAAGCCCAATCTAATGGATAAGGTTGTTTCAGCCCAATTAAATTAAGCAATGCTAATCTAATCTAATAGGCAAACGAGGAGGCATTCCGACAGCTGAAGGTCCAAAGGAAGCCCAAATTTGTGGGAGCCGGCTCAATAGCCATTACTTGAGCCATCTTCTTCGAATATACTTTAGTAGGCCGGCCCCGCCACAACTGCTCATGTGTTTCATCTAAGCAAGGGACTTTTATTAAAAAAACCGCATAAATTTTGTTTCATGGGATGGAGAAACTATTCCATTTATAGTTTGTTCTTCTCCTCAGGTTTGCTTGTGGATTCTACCATAATGTTTCATGGGATGGAGTAACTATTCCATTTATAGTTTGTTCTTCTCCTCAGGGTTAGGGTTGCTTGTGGGTTCTACCATATAGGACCAACATGCATATAAGGAGAGGAATAGTTTTTCCATGCCATGGGATGGGAGGTTCGTTCCAACCGTCGAAAGTATAATTTCTGTTGGGGTATTCTTACTCCGAATTTCTAGACTCATTCCTCCAACCTACCTCACCAGTATAGTGGGAACTGGGATTTTATTTTTAATTCCCCCACTCATATTGGCTTGCATTAATCTGTACGACTGTACGTATTGTTGATCCTGTTCTTTAATTCGATTTCAGGTATGGACAACTCTAGATCGAGCTGGGTCGACGGGTCGTCACCCTGTTCTAATTTGTTACTAGATTTTGGTAATCTGTTTTACATTCTGTCATCCGTGGTAGCAATAATGGTGTGTTTAACATTGTCCAGGTACTAATCTCTTTATTTCTGTGACGATGTGAACTTTTAGAACTCATTTATGTTGGGCTGAAAATTATTTTTGATGATCCAACCTGTTATGGGATTTGTGATAATTAAATTATTTTCGTGAACAACATAGATCTTGTACTGAAAGTGTAAAAAAGTCCTGCATGAGGCAACTTGTTCTCTGTCGAATATATTCGAGTGCCAGATAGGTTCTTGAACACTAGCAATAGTTTCTCTTTTCACCATAGCCGGTGGAAATTGGACTGTTTTGGTTGGCCCACATTTGGAAGCCTTTTAGCTGGAGCCCCCTTTTGCAACATAGGTTCAAGAACAAATATCATGTTACTTTCATTTGTTTTAGTGTAACCAACATGTCTGCGATAGTTTAATGTAGTTGATCAATTATCACCACAGGTGCAAGATTTTGATTATAAATGCGCAAGAAATTAAAAATAGTGTATTCGATCTAATAGGAAGACGCCCCATTAGTTTCTGTTGGACTGCAAAATCTATTAGGGTACCTTCGATTACATTAAGAATAAGAGTTGTTCAATTTACTTAAGGTGTGCCTGCTTTTATGCTAAAACACAAATAATTTTCTTCACTAGTAATGAAACGGCAGTTAAATAAATAACACACACACACACACACACACACATATGGAACCATTGTGATTTTCTTAACCATTGCATTATTTCTCTGATCTGGAAGCTGCATTTGGTCAGAATTGCTCATTTACTTGAGTTTGTCTCTTCCTTGCATTATAGTAGCATCAAATGTTTCTGAAATGGATCTGAAGTACTAACCGTAATGGCAGCTACCAAAGTTATGTGCAACTCACTTATGTATCATAGTGTTGTATAGATCAGCCATGGGATCATGGTGTCTTCTTCTTTTTATATAATCATTCTAAAAGTCAGTTGTTATTTTTTGTGTCAGTTTTTTGACAGCTTCCTTTCGCAGCCATGCTCGTATTAAGAAATTATTTGATTTAAGTGATAGAGGCAATAGTGGCTCTGAGCAGTTTGTAATCAACTATGATGGTCAAACCAACAAGGGTTTACCTGTGGATGATTACAGTTCCAATAGTCCTAATTCTGCAAGAAGCTATGGCGATACACAATTAGAGATCTTCCACCACCAGCACAGCTTGTTGATTTTACATATTTTTGCTGCACTAATGTTTGTCCCGTCACTTGTGGCTTGGTTCCAGTTATGATAGATACATCCATTCCTTGTAAAATTGGAATACTAAATACTGCATTATATGCAACCTCATCATTTCAGAATGTGTTTCTACTAAGAATTTGACCAGAGAATCAGAGGATTCATGTTTTTCATGCAATGGAAATATATAGCTTATAAATGTATATCTAGCTTGCAAGAATTTCATAATGTGCATATAATTTTTAAAAATAAAGTTGAAAATTTTAGTACATATAAAGAAAAGGTTTATACATTGGTAGCCACCACTGGGAAGTAGGAACGTTGTTTTAAACTTTGCTTTGTGTTGTCTATTTTAGTTTTTTTTCTTTCTTCTAAATGTCCTTTTGACAGTTTATTCTTGTTTGGAATCCATTATGCTTGCTTGTAATTCTCTTTGAAAATCATCAGATTAGATTAGAACTTCGAAGACATTCTGCTCTCACTTCCATTTGGCCTTATTTGACAATCTTAGTTCAATTATATACTCTCTGATTCATTCAGTTTGTATGTGCACAGAATATTTTAGAATAGTGAGCTGCTTTCAAAACCTATTGTCTATGTAGACTTTGCCTGCACCATCCCAAAGTCCTCTAATCATTTCAATAACCAAATTGGGATTAAGACCTTTAGATACCTCAAACACAACATATTGCATTCTCTCATTTAGGTTCATTCCTGCCACTCAATGGGATTTTCTTCATGCTTGCAGAGAATAGGCACGGGTCAGAGCTTTCCTTGGTTCTTGGATTCAGCACTTACCGTTGGTATCATCCTCCATGGAATATGTGGTTCCAAACCTGAGTACAATTTCTGGTTTCCTTTACCAGGCATCACTGGGTGGAAAGTGACACGAAGCTTTGGCTACCTGGTTGCAGGTTTCTCTTGTTATATATCCGTGGCTTGGCCTTGGCTCCGTATAGAGCATTTTACGCCATGGCCTGCATTGGGATCATCACTTTCGCTTACAGGATCTTAGAAAGAAGGAATAGAGATAGGGGAGATGCCTACTATAGCAACCGAAAACATTCTCACAGACACTAACAGAGCTTCTCCCAAAAGTGTCAACATAGATTAGAGTTTTGAAGCATCATTATATGATTTCATGTACAATATTGTATGTGATGTTATGATGATAGAAGGTGTTGTAACATGGATATGGCTTCAGTGGCCAAAATTTTTGCTATATCAGATTCTTCAAGTACATTATACAAAATTATATTTTTTTGTTGAAACTTTTTGAATACAAGTAATTTTGTGGTATGTGTTGTAACATTAGTCGGACCTTCAACCATTTGGGGAAAAAAAAAAGAACGAAAAAAATTGCCCTCAATTTGCACAACCAAGAACAGTTGGTCTTTCATGCCCATGAGGCTGATTTGGTGGGAAGGCTTTGTGAAGTTCCTAAAACCAAAATGGTACCTCTCCAATCACCTGACCCTTTAAAATGAGATTTGGGTTTACCTAGACATGCACAACAGGCCGGGCCTAGGCCTGATAGGTTTTGGTCATTGACCAGACCAGGCCTAACTTTTGGGTCTGAAGGCCATGCCAGACCGAGCTCTCAACAAAAATATGGCCTATTGAGGCCTACGGGCTGGGCCAGGCCAGACCTAAACAGAGAGAGGGAGGACGAAGAAGAAAAGGAGAATGATGGAGCCGCAAAATCGCTAATCATAGACAGAAATTAGATTATTTCTACTAGTGGCTATTAATTATTGTAATATAGTATTGGGTGAAGAAATTTGATTCGGATTTAAGACTTTTTTTTGGTACTAACGTGTACAAAATTACAAATCAAGGGGGACCAAACATTGAAAAGCTCATCAAAATCATCATTCTCCACAATTTTCAATACTGTTACATAGAAATTAGAAAACGGCCTACAATGATAATGACTATATAATTATATAATATAAGGTTGTCTACTAATCACAATCACTCCAATTTGAACTCAATCATATTATAATATAACATACTAGGAGAGAGATGGAAATAGTTAAGTATTTGGTGTATCCAATTCAGTATTTCTGTTACTTTACTAAAAATCGAGGCAAACTTTTGTGCAGGCCAGACTTTTAGTCAGGCCAGGCTAGGCCAAACTTTTACATTCAAATCATAGCTTGTTTAAAGCCTGTAGGCCGAGTCAGGCCAGGCCAGGTTTTGATCGGGCCAGACCCCAGACTTTTCATGTATGTCTGTTTACCCGATGATTTTGGATTTTGATATAAATTTGATTAAAAAGTAATCGGATTGATTTCGGGTTATAAAGGGGTTGTTACAATTGAAATTAGAAATGAAATGATGAATTTGTTGTTTCAAAGTTAAAAAAGGGTAATGTGAATGTGGGATATGGGTGGTACATGTACTAGTAGTAGTGAAAATGAGTTGGGGAAGTTTAGGTAGAGGGCAATATGCGTTGACATTTTTTATGAGATTTTTGAAAGGTTATGGGGGCTAGAAGAAGGTGAAGGCATGGATGGAAGAGTTTCAAAAGTTGCCTTACATTTGGCCTTCCGCGGATTCCATGGGGATTTATTCGAAATAGTCATATTATGGAGAGAAGGATTCTTGGATTATTACATGAGTTTTTGAGTTTGACTGTTTACAAAAAAGATTAACGTTGTATTTGTGAGTTTGGAGAGGGAAGAGTAATAAAAAAATTAAAATTTATGAGAGAAATGAGAGTGAGGAAACAAAAATTTACTATCTTTCTTTATATTTGTGAGTTTTGAAAGAAAATGATGTATAGTTTCACGTTGCTCCATCCCAAGTTAAATGCTAAAGCCATACAATTACGTTATTCTCATAAATGGACCTGCCACAATTAATTCTATAGTACAAAGATTGGATCATATAGTTGTCATAATATATTGGCTATCCCTTTTCAGTGACTTCGGTTTGCCTGTGGTTTTGCAGGAGTTGTTTTTCTCTTACAACATTGTACTTGGAAAATCTACTGCAAGTGTAGGTCTACAGCTTCTCGATGTTTATCAGCCTTAATCATAGGTAGGTTCATGTTTTTCATCTTAATGTTTATTTGGGAACTTGTATTTAGGGTGGTAAGGTGCTTAAATGTGCATTCGTTCAAGTTGGGTTTTATTATTGTGAACCGTTTTTTGTTTGAAGGATGAAATCTCTAGGAGTTTGGTTGTGAACCCTAATTAGGAAAAAAAAATATTGTCATGAAATTGGATTGGCCAGGCAAGAGGGTTTAGGTTTTAGGTTTGTGTTAAAATTTTGACTTGGTAGTTAAAACACTCTCTAATTGTTGCGATGCATTTGTTCATGATAATTTATCTTTAAAAAGGCATTTGGCATATGCATTTGGATGGTCGAAGAACCCACACAAGTCTTTATTTAACTAAACCTTGTAATTATTTCATTATTTTTTTTTTAAATTTGTAAACAAATAAATGATTTAGAGTCCAATTATTTCATTCTATTTTGTTTAGCTTCAAAAGTAGCAATCACTTCACTCTCTCATTCAAAACTATGCGTATAATTCACACAAGTCCTCAGTTAAGGAAACTTTCTACTTGTTTCATTATTTCTTTTAAATTTATAAACAAATAGATGATTTAGAGTCCTCAGTTAAGGAGCTTATAGTGAATTTATTTAGCTAAAAGAAAAATCTTATTTAGAAATTAAAAAACATAATGCCTCAATCTATATATATTTACACACTCACTATGCCCAAAAATGGTCAATTCTAAACCACTAACAGGAACACACACAAAAAAACCACTAACAAAAACACCCAAAAAAAGTCTCATACTCTATATAAATATGAAAAGAGCTCAAAGCTTCAATTAGTACCAATTAATTCTGGGTTTAGTGATTGGGTTTCAATAATTCTGAAAATCTTAGCATAAGAATCCTAATTCCAGAAATCTTAGCATAAAAATCATGAAATCAAATTTTATGACATATATATATATATATACATATATATTATCAACAAGAGTACATTATATAATATGTATACATCCATTATACCTTGAAAGCTTATGATTTTGGACGGAATTTTGTTCCTGGTAGAAGTTTGTAGAGGCAGAGAAAGAGAGATACAGGCGAGCAGCGACCGGATTTGTTGTAGAAAAAAAGAGAGAGAGAGAGAGAGAGTAATTAGCAATGTTTAGAAAATCGGACAGGTCATCGAACCGGAAAAGTTACCGGGTGGATGGGTCACTGGTCCAACCAGTAGTCGAACCATTATTGAACCAGTGACGTCATAAATACATAAAAAAATATATTATTAATAATTAATAAAATTTTAAAATATCTAATTTTTTATAAGCTAAAATATAGTAAAATAATGTTATAATATTATTAAAAATATTTTTATAAAAAAAAAAACTTGAAATCCGGTTCAACCGGTTGAACCGGTGGTCAACCGGTTTTTTGACCGGGTCGTTGACTTCCAATTTTTTTGTCGGACCGGATCGAAAAGTCGACCGGTTCCGGTCGAACTGCGATCCGACCGCCAATCTGGTCCAATTTTTTCAACATTAGTTATTAGTAAAGTAATTAGAAAATGGATTGTTGTTTGATAACTCGGGTATTTGAAAGCTAAGTGAGATGTATTGATTGAAAGTATATCTGCTGATGTGTAGCATCCACATCAACCTCTCACTAAACCGGCCCCCAATATTAGGTCCCCTTAGACTTCTCCCAAATTTTACCCAATACCCAACCTACCCTAATTTAAAGAAAGTCTTGGTTTAGCCTAGCTTGGTCTGGACTCTCCCCTCACTCAGCAGCCCAACTCATAAAAAAAATATACTTGAGTAGCAACCCGACCTAACCCAACCCAACAAAAAAAAAAAAAAAGAAACTCTTATTGCTACTTGTAATTCATTTACATTTTGTTTTATATTGTTTACTTAATCCATTGTTTCTTCTTATTTCATTTTTTATTTGTTCTTTGGCATGTGAGTTGCAATTATATTATCCCGAATTCCTAAAGTCAAAGACCCACATGTGAGTTTGCAATTATATCGTAGCAAACTAGGTTTTTCTTAAACTACTATTTGGTTACTTTATTTTGTAATATAATAGTTATAACTTTTTATTATTTTATATGAACGAAGTTTAAACTTTTCACTTTCATAATTTATATCTTTTTCAGTTTTTAGCTTTATATTTTAATTACTTAATATTATAAAATTATAAATTATAAAATAAAAAAAAAAAGGAGAGGCTCTACCCGAGTGCTGCCTTAACTTGGCCTAGCCTGGCCATCCTTAAACTAACACTAATTTTATACTAAAAGTTTGGGTTATGACGGTAGCATTGAGGGAAGGGTACCGCGCAAAACTAGTTGACCCTAGTGGGAGAAGTTTCATCAATGAGAACTAGGTTGATTTATCAAAATAAAATAAAGGCGTAGACATGTATTACCACAACTTTATAGTTTGGCTACTGGTCATGGTGAGGATGGCATGGAGTCAGATTGTCGGAATAAAAATATGAGGGATGATGAAATGGGTGAAGAATGTTACGTGGATGGAAGTTCTGAGTTGGAGGGTGGTGGGATGAAGATTAGATTACGTTGAAGGTTTTGAATATTAAAAAAGGTCGGAAAATAAATAAAAAAATTGAGTGGTCAAGGTGACAAGCATATTTATTTATTTTTTTGCTAAATTATGACAAGCATATTTGAGTTACTTTGTAACCTACTAAAATATGTATTATATGTGTTTCCTTAATATTTTTGAATTTTATCATCCAGTGTTCAAGTTAGAAAAGCACCGCATATCTTTTTGTAATTTTGGAAAAGATTAAGGATTGTTTGTTAACCAATACAAAAAATTAAGGAAAACATAAAAAGCACCCTAAAAATGGGAAAATTTAAATTCAATCAAATTAGTTTATAAGATGTGAGAAAGTGTGACGAAAAATCGTCACAAAAAAATAACATCTTAGTACCGAATTGTGTTTTGGTACAAGCAATCTAAAATATAATACACTTTTATTTCAAATTATTAAATGTGGCGATGCAAAACTTTTTTCACTTTTTACTTGGAACTTCTTTAAGTCTATTACACAAAAATGATTACAACTTAATAATTTATAAATGAGGAACATCCTCTTATATAGCTCTTGGGCCGAATTATAAATGGGTAAGATGAAATGTAATGGAAGGATAGTATCTACTAATCATTCTCTAAATTTTTTAGGATATTTATAAAATAATAGTAATTACATGAATTTATAACACTCTATTATAAACCCTAATATGTAAAAGAATATTCTAAATAATGTCTAGTTACTTGCAGTTAAACCCCTTGTATATTTTCAAGTGATAACATGGTTGAAAATACACTCGTGTAGCTCTACATTTAGAAATAATTTAATCATTTTTAATTACATCTCAACTAATTTTATTTATATCGTTTAAAATGTTATTCTAACATACCACGTTTTATATAAATGTATTGCATATCAACTAAATGATTCGAAAAAATCTACCCTACCACAACGGTGTACCATGACAAGTAACCTCATTCCATGTACCGCGTCGACCCACTCACCCCACTCCTCTTAGCTCTGGATTCGGGCTATAGACCATTGAAATGACAACAATAATCCCCTCCTAATCATTGACATTCTTTTGTCAAATCAGAAATGCCAACGGAGGTGAGGAACTTTCTTTCTTTCCTTGCATTTCCTGCATTTCCATGATCAGTATTTTCTCTTTCATTATGTCTGTGTATGTGGAGCTCTGCATTAATAAGTTGTTTACTTGGGGAATTTTTTAAAGATAGGGTTATTATTTTGAAGTACAGAGTATAATTGTGTTATAACCAGCCACCAGCATAAGATAAAAATATTGTCAAATAAATGAATATTTATCCTATAGTGAAGTAGTCTTAATGGGCTAAAATTCATGCTTCTTTATTTACGTAAGCACATTAAATTTAATAATTTGTGCACTGAATATTTTCGTTAATTCAAAATTTAAGCCTTTATTTACTGTTAATACAGATACGACTTTTTTATCCGACTTTAAATAATAATTTCTACTATTATTATTATTAAAAAAAAAAGGAAAAAAACTTGGTATTCTGTTATTGAGAAATTTTGTCATCTTAATTGTCTCAATATATTCATATCCTTTGTGCCTTTTTATAGAACAGCACAGAAGGAGGGGAACTCAACTGCGTGATTGGTCAACCACAAGGTAGACGCAATACCCAAAAATTACAAGATTAATGTCATAATAAAGTTTTGTTTGAGTGGCCCCAAAGAAATTTTGGAGCTGAACCAGGACTAATGCCTTTAAACATCGTAACAAAACAATTAAAAAGAATGCCAAGATTGTAATTTCTGACAAATATGAATATATACTGCGAGAGAATTCAGTATAATGCAGTCATGCATCCCAAGCACTGGTCACTCCAGAACCATATCCCCCGCCATAACTGTTATATCCGCCACTAGCGTTGCCTCCATAGTAATCTGGACCAGCCCCACCACCCCTATTATAAGAGGTATTATTATCCTTTCTGTAGTCGTAGCCACCAAAACGTCCACCCCCAGACCGCCTATTCTTACCACCACCGTAAGGAGCTCTACTCGCATAACGCGTAAGCCAAGCAGGTACTTCCTGATTAGCTTCTTGCATCAGATCAGCTAGTGGCTTTGCAAGTGACATATTGCTCTCATTAAAGAAAGCAGTCGCCAATCCTGTTTTGCCAGCTCGTCCTGTCCTTCCTATCCGGTGGACATAATCATCAATATCATTGGGGGTGTCAAAATTGACCACATGAGAAACATGTGGAATATCAAGACCCCGTGCTGCCACATCCGTCGCGACTAGGATTGGTGTATTTCCACTCTTAAACGATCTCAATGCATATTCTCTCTCCTGCACGTGATCCATAGTGGTTATGCCAAGTATATCGTTAATGACGGGATAATTAAGCCTAATAATGCAAGTAAAGAAAATAAAAAAACTGAAACCAATAACCGATAATGATGGTAGAATAATATATATATGAATTGCGTACCTTCCAACTGCAGCAAACATGCTTTTTTCAGACAATTAACAAAATTCAGACAACTACAGAATGGTGCTATACATAAAAATAATCATTAAAAATGATGGAGATAACACACTATTATTCAGTTTGATCGGGTTCGTTTAATTTGGCGGTATATAATGTATTCATAGGGTAAGAATATATCAAAAGGGATTTTCCAGAATACTTAAAACCTACTGCTAGCTCTAACCATAAAAAATGAGGGGGGTTGTGAATGGTTAATGACATGTTCAGATTTTCTACACTCATTTCTTGAAGACTAGCTGCGAAAGTAGCATACATCAATGGAGAAGAACTCATGACTAAATTGTTTTCCTACTCCTATAAAAGTGCATCGGGAAGAGCAGATATAATAGAAACCACACATGTAGGAAAATGAAAATCTTATGTGAAGTTCAGGACATCATTGTAAAGTAAATACCACTATTATTTCCCACAATTTTCAAACCCATTTTTTTCTTATGATTTAATCGCATTGAAGGTAAGTCTGATAGCAATCCACAAAACCAACCAGAATGTGCTTGAATCATCCTGTAAAAGCAACCATGCTTTTGAATAAGCACAAGTAATCAAATGATATAAAGCTAAAGCATTTCCATAAGACCCCATTCCAAGAGCTAACATCATATAACCCACTAATAAGACGAAAGCCCTACCCACAACTACAACTACTGGCCCTTAAAAAAAAGGCTTGGACTCTAAGGGAGCTACTGAAAGCCTTTTTTAGGTTGTGTAATAGGTGAATTGCATGTGTTTTCGAAGATTGATCTAAGAAGTAGCTCGAAGCTTACCTCGTAACTCCCAGAACTTCTTAGTGGGCCACTTCCATACCTCATTTCATTGAGAACCTCAAAGTGGCTCTATTTCATTATATTCCATCCATATCCAAATTCCATTCTAGGCCTTTATATCTTCTCTTTGACCCAGCAGGTCCACGCCGGCCCCTTCTTCTATCTTATCTATTGCCTTGCTCCTCGGCTCCAAACTGCTCCAGCAAAGTCTTGTAATAGCTTGCTTCTCGGGTGGCTCACAACCTGGGTGGTGCGGCTGAGCCAAAGTGGGCTCAGCAGTCAGCCTATCTTTCCAAGCACATACGTGTTCTATATTGATAAACTATTCATTTTGAAAGTATCTCTAAATTACTATCAATATAGTGGTATAAAGAGAATCATGTTGTGCAGGACTTCAAACGATTTAGCTTTAACCATACTTAATGATTCCACATTATTGGTTGATAGAGAATCAAAGTATATTTACAAACAAAATGCTTCATAAAAACCAGTAAAACAGAATACTACCAACGGAATTCAGAGATTTTATCAAGAATTCAAACCTTCATCTTAAAAAGTGAAATATTGATATTTTGTTTGAAATTAGAATCCATGTATCCACACAATGAAGAGTAAATCAATCATACAAAGCCCAACAAAGTACCATCCTAATCTACTAACACATGCAAATGCATAAATGAGTTTAGTTAACCAATACTATATGCAAACACAACACAGTTAAACTGGAATCCTTCCCTAAGATATTCAAACTTGATCGCATACATGAATCATAAGCGAGACATCGATACAAAATGCACTTGAGACTTGATACATGTAGGGCTTAACTGATAACATATAAAGCACAGTGGCATCAGCATAATAAGAATGAAGAATGTCAACCATTGTGCTTAAGGATAAGAATGAAAGCAATACCAATATATAAGAGAAAAATATTACAACTGAATATGAATAATCTCTAAATACTAGTGAATTACCTGCTGTGTTCTGTCACCATGAATAGTAGTTGCAGGAAACCCATTATTGCACAACCAATATTCCAGAGAATCTGCTCCCTTCTTTGTCTCCACGAACACTAAAGTTAGTGCTTGCTGCAAAATTTAACAATAGACAACTCAATCTACTGGCAGGCGAGAAAAAATGGTTAAATTCAGAGGCAGTAATGGATCCTAAAAAACCTAATTATTTCTAAGTATAAATATTTATTACTCATTGCTACCACCCTTCAAAATATTGCACCAAGTATCACTTAGAGAAAGGGTAAAAACCTAGAGCAGTCCCATCCCAACTTGGGTACCGCTAAACTGGCTCCCATGTAACACTTTAGTATCAATCAACGAAATCTATGTTATATCCACAGCATATCCAATCAAATACTGCTTTCATATATATATATATGTATGTATGTTTATATACCTTGCCATGAGCTCCATTATCTTTCTGTGCATGAAGAAGGTCCATAAGGTGGCTTCTCTTGTCAGCCTCTTGAACAAATTCAACTCTTTGAACAATCAAATCAGTACTTGAACCGACCCGTCCAACAGTCAAAAATATGTAGTTTGAAAGAAAATCAGATGCCAATCTCTGCATATGAATTGCAAACGTATCACAAGATAGATACAATTTGAAAGAAGCCAATATCTAGTATATTCCTCATGTCTTCCACCTCACAGCCTCACCAACAAAAACAAAAATGTGCAACAGAGGAATAAAGAGAAATTTCAACTCAAATCGAAATTTGAGAAACAGATAAGTACACCAATCGCAGCAGTAGCACTGAGGATAAAATGAGGAGCAAGCAATAAACCCCAACCTTTATCAGTCCCATTCTACAATAAGAAAATGCCTTAGAACCTAACCTGATAGATCAAAATAGTCTCTTTTATGAAATGGCTAAATCTTTTTTTCTTTTTTCGAAGGTACCTTACACCACCACCATCACCACCACCACCACATAATAGTGAAATGACAAAATAATCCAAGCAGAGGACATTGGTTGAATAACAATATATATGATACTACTCTAAAGCAATAAACTGCACCATAGATAGCTTCAGGAAAAAGAGGAGGGACAAAAAAAAATTAAGCTGAAAATAATTTATAAAGAGAATCAGCAAACCTGGATCTCTTTTGGGAAGGTGGCACTAAACAGCATTGTCTGTCTTTCACCTCGTGGAGGCATGCCCATTTGTTCCACGATCTTTCTTATTTGAGGTTCAAATCCCATATCCAGCATGCGATCTGCCTCATCAAGAGCTAAATATCTAATCATCTGCAATGAAATTTTTGCCCTCTCAAGCAAATCAACTAACCTCCCTGGGGTTGCCACAAGAATATCAACTCCTCTTTCAAGTTCTCTTAACTGCAGCACATATTAAGCAATATGTAACTGGTCACCATAACAGATTTAATACTGATCAAAATTAACTCAAAATAAGCAAATGACAACTGTTCAGAATTAACTTAAATAACCAAATGACAACAACTTCAACTACAGAGACAAGTCAAGTAACTTGATCAGAGGGCAATAGAAATATAAATACAAGATCAGCTTATGATATATGTTAACATTCAGTTTACACTACGGATGAAGGAACATAACCAAGAGGTTCACACAGGTGCACACTCGCACACACATACTGATAAGTAAAAAGTCATATTTTTAGTTTTCTGAAAAAAAGATACATATTTGTTTAGATATCTACATGACTACATTAAAAACAACAATGAATAAATATCGCTGTAGTGTAAAACTTTTTCTCTTTCTTAAAATTTAAGGTGTGCAGAAAAGCAACAGGTATAACCTTATTCCCCCAACCCCCACGGAAAAAAAAAAGGCATGTATGTGCACATTAACCACCAAATACTGTTCTTTTATCTCTATCTTTAAAGATGGAATATGGCTTGATAGTAAATGCGATACTCTTCTTCAAAATCTAAACACATACTATTCTTTCTATTTACTTCAGAATTCACATTTAATATCTAAAACTATGCTGATAAATCCCTTGGGTTGAGAAGAGAAACCTTTAACCAAATAAATATTATAATTAATAAAATAAATTAAAGAAGAGTAAATAAAGCCAATACAAGATCCACAGGTTCTATACTAAAGATGGATGGAGCATGCACAAGATTGTTCAATCATATAACTACCTTTATATTTCTATCTTCTATACAGTAGATATATGAAAATAAATGACTAATAAACAAATTCTTTACATAAAAAAATAATAAGATATATGAAACAATGTAAAATGTCACTGAATTCAAGTATTATAAGTAGGTATTGATGTTTTATCACTTCACTTAATCCACCATACATCCTTACCTATACCAAGACAAGATATTCCAACACAGCTCGACTGGCAGTCAATAACTTAAACGAATATGAATATGAAAGATGGCTCATGTGGTTCTTCCCTTTTACATCCCTTTGATTATAATAAATAGAGAGGGAAGGCAGATGAGTAAAGGGTTGAACAACGGTTTTTTTCTGCTAGGAATACTCCCTCTGTTCCAGACTAACTCTCTAGCAAACAAAGGTGTGAAGATGTCCTTTGATTTACTCTGTACTTACTCCTTATATCCAAATAAAAAAAAGGAATAATTACCTGTTGAGCAATTGGTGCTCCACCATAAACAACCACCACCTTGACACCTGTTTGATAAGAAAACTTCTTGGCTTCCTCATTTATCTGCATGCCAAAATGCAACATAGAGACTAAAATGCTCAAAGATGCGTGACTATATGTAGTTCAAATTCACAAAACTAACCTGAGAAGAGAGCTCCCTTGTAGGGGAAAGAATGAGAGCAAGTGGAAACACAGTTCGAGTCCCTTGTGGTCTTTGCGCGATATGGCCCCTCATAATTCCACTAATTATTGGGAAGCAAAAAGCTGCCGTCTTGCCAGACCCAGTTTGAGCACAAGCCATTAAATCCCTTCCTGCTAAGGAAATGGGGATCGTGTATCGCTGAACAGGAGTAGGCCTCACATACTTGCACCTTCGAATATTCAAATTTAGAGCCTCCCCCAAGTCTATCTCCGCAAATGTATTGACGGGAGGTGGCACATTATCCCCACTAGTCTCTACTGGAATATCCTCATAAGCATCAAAAATAATACCACCATTTTCCTGCTCGTTGAATGCCTTCTCCGCATCAACATCAACATCATCATTACCAAAAGGGTTTACTTCCCGCTCTCTCCCACCCCAACCACCACCACCACCCCGGCTGCTGGTGCTATATCCTTGGCGGTCATAATCAGACCTAGGCCCAGTTCCACGTGAGGCGCTTGTTGTTCTGCTGTATCCGGCCCTATCATTACCAGATGGCGGACCACTATAAGATGGAGCTGGAGGCTCAGCAGCAGCAGCAGCTGGCCTGTTACGAAGATGGGGAGGAACATAAGCAGACTTTGTGGGAGGAGCTGAGGCCCCACTAGTTACATTATTATCAGAAGAACCAGAAGCTGCATTCTCAGCAGCAACAGCATCTGCCCAGGAAGTTCTCATTCTTACAAAATTATCAACCCAACTTACCAACCAACCCTAAATTCTTAATGGACAATCACAACCCCACAAATAAACAATATCTAAACCCAAATCCCTCTTACCACCTCTTACCACCGTATAGATGAGAAGATTTTTCTTTATAATTCAGAAATCAACACCCTGATCAATCAAAAAAACAAAGGATAAAGCAGCATTAATGAAATTTGTACTTATAACATAAACTCCATCAAGGAAAGCAAAATCAACACAACTAGATTAAAAAAATACCGATAATTATTTGTTCTTTATCGTTTGATGATACAATTCAACACAAATAATACCCAATAAAAATTAACCTCTTCTTCACAATATTAACATATAAAAATAATAACTAGAGATGAAAAAATAATGCTGCCGCAATGAAGATCGTGCAATAAAACGTCCGTTAAGCGTTACAGAGTATCAAGCATATATATAAAGAGATAGAAAGTTGACAAACCTCTAATACAAAAAGGCTTCATTGAGCAATGAGATGAAACCTTCAAATGCCTGCCAGCATGTATAATATGTGAATCTCCGACCAAAAATAGGAATTTGAAGCAAAAAAATGATGCAGAAGAAACCCTAACAAGCCCTATTTAAAAAACGAATATAAATATAATTTGGACACTGAAGCGAAAATATCGGATTTTAGATTTTTGCTCCATAAAAAGAGTATTTGGACTCTCTCTCTCTACCCATTAAGAAGAAGATTCAGACGTTTTCTCACCAATTTCAATTTGCTAAATTTATAAATTTTAAATATACCATTTCTGTTGTATTTATTTATTTTAGTATTAATAAATTTAATTAGTTAAAGTATTGCTCACGTGGACCATGGTAATTAGGCAACCAGCAATTAGGATTTATGTATAATTAAATAAAACAACTTCATCATCTCCGTGTAAAACACGAGCGATATATAATATATTATTATATTAACTAATTAATTAAATATAAAATAAATATTTAATTAAGATTTTGAAAATAAAGTTATAGTTTTAAAATTATTAAATATTTGATTGACTAATAAATTATCGAATCATATATTGTACATTCTTGTGATCAATTAGCCAAGATAAGAAAATTTATTATTATTTTAAGTAGTCTCAAGTTAAATATGTGACGACTCTAAATTCGGGTTCTTTAACCTCGGGTTTGGTTCTCACTATACAATACTTAACAATTATGAAATACATAAATTGTATTCAAATTTCGCGGAATAATACAAAAGGTTCCTTAATCAAAAGGCTACACTTCCCAATGTCTATTACCTTAATCTTAACATTACATATTTTAAGGGAAATACAAAAGATTTACAACAGTAATTACATAACAATAATATAAACTAGCATGCAATTACTAAAATTAAACATTCGTTTTCCCCTTGCCTTTGTCTGATTTAGAGCTTTCGGGAATGGCTGAAATATAGTCATGATATAGCAAGAATGAGCAACTAAATGGCTCAACAAGTTTATAAACAACAATCATACAATATATCATGATGAAGGGAAATAACTTCAAGGTTTCAACAATAGCAATTGTGAAAGATAACAAGAATCAATATTCAATAAAAGAAGGAATTGACTGTTTACTGCTGAGTGGTCTTTAATGACCATGAACTGCTACTAAGGTAGAACAGACATACAATGTCTGACTCCTTGTTAAAAATAACGGGACACTTGAGGGGATCAGTCCTCTCATGTCCTATGTATATGCATAACATTTAGTTTTCTTGCGCAAATTCGGTTACCCCACAATATAAAAATCTCCTTTAACTAGGGTTGTTCTTTCTCAATCTTACTATAAGAATCCGCACCAACCAATGGTTTGGATAAGCTTTTAAAGTATTCAATTAGATGAATTTAAACATGCATTTGTCTAGCCGAAACAATTAGCTTAGACATTCTTAAACAGTTCGTAAATTACTGAACTATAACATTTGCAAAGGCACTATGTACGAATACAATACAATAATGATGTGAAGTAATTTTCAATAATTAATTCACTCAAAGGTCTGTCAAATAACTACGAATGTAGATACTTGCTCAACAATAATTGAATTGCTCAATGTAAATAAGGTTGAAGAATACTTGCAACAATAAATACAAGTTAGGGTTAAGAAAAAACTTGTCTTGTGCGTGGTCTACTGCTAACCAATTCAATTTAATTCTCTTTAGATAGACCTAACAATTAATCACGTTGATCTTCAAATTAGTATCATATACGCATTCATATGATAACATCTATACATGTTATACCTAACCACATAATTAAATAATTAAGGGTATATTAAACATTTAGAACATATTATCATTACTTAATAATATTTCAATCACATAAAACCTATATTAATTACTTAATATAGTTCACATTCTTATCTAACATTATTAACAATTAATAATATTCCATTAGTCTTATAATATTATTAATCATTTAATAATATTCTATTATCCTTCTAATATTATTAATCCCTTAATAATATTGTATTAATCTTTTAATATTATTAACCATTTAATAATACATTAATCACATTATTAATATTATTAATTATTTAATAATATTTTATTCATTATCTAATATTATTAATCATTTAATAATATTTTAATCATTATCTAATATTATTAATCATTTAATAATATTTTATTCACTATCTAATATTATTAATTATTTAATAATATTTTATTCATTATCTAATATTATTAATCATTTAATAATATTGTAATCATTATCTAATATTATTAATCATTTAATAATATTTTAATCATTATCTAATATTATTAATCATTTAATAATATTTTATTCACTATCTAATATTATTAATTATTTAATAATATTTTATTCATTATCTAATATTGTTAATCTTTTTAATAATATTTTATTCATTTACTAATATTATTATTTATTTAATAATATTTTCTTGACTTATTAATATTATTATCCATTTAATAATAATTTAATCATTTACAAATGTTATAATCATTTAATAACATTCTAATCACATATTAATATTATTAACCTCTTAATAATATTTTATTATAAACAATACCAATAGTTAACTTTTTAATTGTGTTAACATTAGTCTTAATTTTAAACATTTAGCTACCAATTAGTTACTAATAAACTTCATGTATTGGTTTAATATTCAAACACATTCATTTTACACTTATTTCAACTTAAATTTCCATAGAAAATCCGACCCGGACCGACCCGACCCGACCCGGACCGAATCTGCTCTCAGGAACAGCAGGTTCAAGCGCCTAGGCGCTTGGTAGGCGCTTGACCTACTTTTGAAAAATCAATTTTTGGACTGCCCGCCCTCCGACGCTCCGACAGTCATAACTTCTTCATTTTAAAATATTTTGGGGTGATTCTTGAGTCCATTCTCATCATAATTTCATGATCTACAATTTCTCTTTAGATCATAAATCCAAATTACGAACGGAAGTATCCGTAAAATCGCTCACAAAGACAGAATGAAAACTAGTTTCATAAATCCTTGGTTTTAATGGTTCAAACTTGAAATAAATGAATTCTACACATTCAAATGACACCAACTCAGTGTTGTTGTCTTCCTAACTTCTTGTTTTACAACATTCCATGGCTCAATCACATTTTTGAAAACGTTTTACATGAAATTTAAAGATCGAACCATCTAGGGTTTAAAAACGACATCTCTTGTGGTAAAAGCTATAACTTCTTTGTTATTCAATATTTTTGAAAGGTTCAAAAAGGGTTTTTCGTTAAAACTCATAGATCTAGATTTCTAGCCATAAAAATCAAATTTCCGATTTGTACATTTCAAAATACAACATTAAACATAACATGTATCGTTAGGGTTTTTACCGGTAAAATGTGTTATGAACATTTCTACAACTTTTATGCATTTCTCACATACCAAATCATATTATAAGCACATAGAGCTATGAATATACATATATTACATATCTAAATACTTCTAGACCATCAAAACAAGTTTTGATCGGTTAAAAATATATTTTAACCGATTAAAACACATGTATGCTATAAAAATGAAATAAGAAATGGTTGGAGCACTTTTAAACCTTTGGGATTTGAATGCTCTCTTCCTCTTGGCTATGAACTTAGCTAGTGACTCCACCTTGGCTCCTAGATGTGCACTCCTAGTGTATTCCTTCTCAAACTCTCACTTGTTCTCTATTTTTCTCTCTTAAATGCTCTAGAAAATGTTCAACCAACATAACACATAATAAAAGCACTTTATTTATAGCCAAGAGTTATCATCCAAATTGTATACATATACACTCTATATCTCTATTAATTCACCAAGCTAATCTTATCTTTTATCTTCACTTAGCTAGATTTTAGGGATTTTCCTTACAAAAAGGACTTGGGTTGGTAGGAGTTGTTCACCAACTACGGTACTCCTTCAACACACACTCAAGCACATTGCAAGCAAGTCATTCATTGTGGTCCCTCAAAAATCTCAGCAAAATGGGGTTTAAATCCCCCATTTTTGATTTAATTTTAATGCTAAAATATACATATATACATCTATATATATATATATATATACCTATATATATCTATATTGACCAAAGTTTTGACCTCATTTGGACTCCACATTGGACTTGGGAATAAATTCTATTGGGCTCATTCAATTAAATTGTTTGGGCTCAATTTATATAACACATTGGGCTAGTATTTAAATAACTATGCTACCTTTAATTAAAATAAGCATTGGGCTTGTTAAATTAATTACATGGGCTACTAGGTTAATACCTTTGACCTAGTTTAACAACTCATTTGGATTTTAAAATATAATCCAATTAGATTTGCTTTAATTAATTATACACATTGCTTTAATTCTTTAAATAAATATACGCATACACAAGTACATTTATTTAATTATCTAAAGTACAATTAATTAGTACAAAAAATTTAAATTCATTGCTAAATATTTATTAAGTATATTTACAATGACTAATGAAATTCGTGGTCATTACAAAAAGTATAAAGGTACTTCGCAGAAAAGATCATATAGTAATGACAACTGTAGAGCATAAGACTAGTTCGCAGAGCTCATTCTGAATCGTATAGTGAAGATCAGACCACAAAGTAAACTTAAGGACATACATTAAAGGAAAGTCTTCAGAAGTCTAATCAACTCGACTCATAAGTCAAAGCTAAATAGTCAAATACAGAAAAAGAACAAATCAAATGGAGAGATAGAGGTATACATCCATGAAAAGAAATTTAAAAAAATGACATATCCACTAAGGACAAAAACTATACTTCAAGATGAAGATTTCAAGATTATTTAAGAGCAAAATGTGGATAAGTGAGGATGATCATTCCAATAAATGTGAAAGATTCAGAGAAAATAAGTAATTTTAAGATCAAAACTAAAGTTTGTAGAGTTCTATCAAGCACACTCATCTCAATATAGCAAAGATCATAGACTCTGGTCAGAAAGAAGGTATGAAAGCTCACAGGCACAAAACGAGTCAAAATAGTCAAGACATCAAAATGAAGATCATTAGATTATTGAAGGCACTTCAGAACGCATAGTCACAACTGGGATAAGTTGCTTCAGTATTATACCCATCAGAGTACGTAAAGACAACAACACTAAGAGAGGAATTCACTGTAACAAATGATTAAAATGACCTTATCAACGTATTATCTAGTGAAAAAGCAATTTAAGAATAACTGATCAGAAAAGACAAAGAGCAAAAGATAAACCTTAGCAAATGACTAAGACACTAAACAAGAAGTCATGGAGAAATCTTAGTTCTAAGGAAGTGAACTAAGTATGTAATGAAGATCTAAGCATATCGTTAAGAAAGATAAGTCTAAAAGCATGCTTTATAATATAATAATTGAAGAAGTCGTAGAGTAATAGTTACCAGAAAGCTCATGACAGAACGTAGAGCTGAATATAGTAAAACTACATATCATATAGCTAAAGGACGTAAAACTGAAGATCGTAAAACTACAGATCATAGAAATAAAGGACATAAAACTGAAGATCATAAAGCTCCAGAACACAAGGTAGGTCAAGAAGCAGAAAGGATAATAAAGAAGAATCATAAGACTGATCGCAGTGTTTAGTAGATCGCAAAGTTGACAACCAAGCAGAAGAATCTTAAGGCTGATTAAAGAATCTGCAAATCATAGAATAACTCACTGAATAAGGATCACTGAGTTACTCAACCACAAAGCAATACAAGGATCGTAAAAGTAAACTCTTATTTTGTAAAGCAAAATGACAATCGAAGAGTCAACTCTAAGTTCTTAAGGTTAAATAACTCTTGTAGAGCTAGAAGATCGTAGTACATTTCGCAAAGTAATCAAATCGTAGAGCTGCAATTCATAAGTCAGTCAAGCCAAACACTACAGTTTCCAAGGAATAACATTTGTAGTTGATTGAACGAAAAACAGGAAATGATAAGTGTTTGAATATTCAAAAAAAATATTCAGCCAACCGTTGGATGCTTATGATAAAGATCATAAGTAGACATGTCAAACAGTTATCCTGGCAGTATGATGTCATCCATGTGATTTTCATTTTTAGCATACTGAAAATGAAGACAAATCTGAAAGCAAGCTAACATTGATCTATAAATGCTAGCATCAAGATCTTCTGAGATCGAAGCCTTAATTGAAGTAACGATTATTTTCCAACAGATATTTCAACAATACATCTCTCTATAAATATAAAGACTTATTTAAAATTTAAAAAGTGGAGAGAAAAGAAAGATGAAACTGCAAATACAGAAAGAAAGAGCTGAATTAGTTAAAAAAACGTAGAGTTCATAAAGGAAATAAGAGATAAGAGAAGAAAATTGATATGCTGAATGGTTATATCATCAAAACAAAGTTAATATACACTTTGGAGGATCAATTAAAAGAGTAATTTTCATAACATCAGAGCAGAAGACAAAAAAGTCTATTCAATAGCTTCAGAGATCAATGTTAAAGAGAAATTGCTTAGCTGCTAAGTTATATCAGTGAAGAAGAACTCAATGCCAACTTAGCAGCACCTCAATCACCTTCATCAATAACAACAACAAAAGACAAGACTTGGTGACTCGTCTGATTTTGAGGGAATCAGTCCTTAAGTGGGATAGACTTGGTGTCCAAATTGGAGTGGTTCTTTGTGAACTTGGGTCTTCATGACATTTACCGAGACTTAGTGACTCGAAAAATCTTTGTGATTCAGTGATGTAACAGATCAAAGTGATCTAAATGTGATGATCAATATCCTTAGTGAATTCCTTGTCTGAAGTGCAAAAGAGTGGACTATGAGATCTTTATACTCCGAACCACTTAAAAATTCCTATGTCTCCTCTTATCTCTTTACTTCTTTTCATCATAACTATCATAACTGCTTTAACCGTTTCATTGTTTTGAAATAACATTTCAGTAACGCTAATTAAAAGTAGAACTGCAAATTTACAATCTTAAATCAAGGAGGGGTGATTTATCAAATTAACTATTCCTCTTATCTTCTAACAATAATGCTAAAAAAAACACTTTTAAATGACAATTCTGTAGTACCATTACCAATCGCAATAATCAGATTATCTCACGAATCAGACAATGAATAGGGCAAGGTTACTTTGTTATCATCACTGATATCATAAGTTATTGATGATAATTAACTAACCAGGGTATTAAATTCATGTAGGTGTGTAAAAAATGAATTTCCATCATCTATCCGAAGTTTATACAATTTCTTACTAAGAAACAATTTATTAATTAAGGACTTACTTTGATATAGGGTTTTCAATTTCGTCTAGAGATCTTTAGCAGTCCCCCCTCCCAAAATATATATATATATATATATATATATATATATATATATATATATATATATATATATATATATATATATATTAACCAGGACGTTATCAGCAAGACATAGTCGAATCAGGCTAAGACATAGTCGAATCAGGTCACGAGCCTTCTGATCCAACTTCTCCCATTGAGCAATTTTCTCATTTAACTCTGTTTTAGTCGAAGACATCCCTTCCTTCTGAGCGGTATCAGTCAGCTTTGGATCTTCAATTACTATCCAAAAATCCCTATCCACGAGCATATCATCCATCTTCAATTTTCAGGGTTCAAAATTCTTTCCATTGAAGTTATCAATCTCAATCTTTAATGACTTTGTATTCGACATCTTAAATTTACCAATCCCATAACTCATAAACAGTAGCTCTGATACAAAATGTTAGAATTTAAGAACGAATAATTAACAATCACACAAAACTTAGATAAATAACGAAAAAATAAGAACACACGATATACTCAAGTTCATCAATTTGACTAGTCTTGCTTGTCTGATGTATGGATTAGATGTTTTATACGCTTTACAATTATTCACATACCAAATAATAGTTTATAATAACTAAAAAAGTGTAATTGTTATAACATAGTCTCAAACTCAATACATTAGTGTAAAACTTAAGACCAGATTACTAATAAATTTTCAAACACAATTGAACCTTCCAAGGGGGCATTGTCCTCTTGCAACTCTCGACTATCTTTATCGTAATCGCTATTAGTCGAACTCCATAGAAATATATATTAATTCCAACATAGAAATGTTTGAAAAAAATATATGTATAAGGGTTAAAATATAACTAAATCGTGAATAACAGGGATCAAATGAGTTGTTTTCTCTTCATGTAATCTTTCATCTTCTGCTGTAAAGAGAGATACCTCTATCATTCGACAATAAACCTGAACTTGTATTTGCTTGCAACTCCATCATTATTTTATTGATTGACAGTAAAAAAATAAAAATAAAATAAAAATTATACACTATCTAATATAAATTCATCATCTAAAATAACTCTTTGTTATACAACCCTCAAGAAACACGCTTATATTTTTTTCCCTATCTTGAAAATATAAAAAATATGGAAGATAATATAGATGCAAAATATAAAGCTTCTTGAACAGTGAACGAGACGAGATTTGTTCCATAGCGGATATATGGCCCACCTCAAAATAGATTATGTATGACTGTCCGTTTACCAAACTGAAGGACAACTACTGAATTTGGAGATTAAAAAATCAACCCAACTTTGACAAAAAAAGTAGAACACCAAAAGATTTTCTAGGGTTACATTATTTGTAAAAATAATGGATAAAATATAAATAAATATATACTAATTTAACAATATTTGAGATTGTTTTATTTTATTATTAATTATTTAATTTCTTGCACTATCTGTTATTAATTATAATTTTTAAGATCATTTGATACCTCATTTTTTTATTATATATTACCACATTTTTATTTAAGATTATAATTTATTATCAAATATAATAGATGAATTATAGAATAAAATAATCCGTAATAATAATAAAATAATACAACTAATTATATCCCACATAGGCATTTTTACAAACAAATGTATCTTAAGATTACGTTTGTTTGTAAAAAATATATTTAGGATTGGATTATTTACTTTAATTTAATATTATTTTGTATTATTTAATTATTTGATAAGAGATTATTAATTCTTTAATGTTAGTCTCATAAAATTATTTAATAGTTTAAAATGAGAGGGATTATTAATTCTAATTTTTTTTATAGAATTATATAATCCATATAAATAGTCTTAAGAGTAATAAAAAAAAATAATCTACATAACTATTTTAAGAACTATTAATTTTTATTATATGATAAAATAATTTAAAATAATATTAAATTAATATAAATAATTTAATTCTAAATATATTTTTTATAAATAAATATAACGTAATTCGCAAAATAATAGGTTATTATTATGCGTACCTTCTGCTTATCTTTGGAGATCGATGTAGTAAGGTATTTATAGGAGTAATAACTGTGATGACGACCGAACGTAATTTTTTCTCAAATTTTCATAATTTCTCTTTTGACCCTTTTCAGCTCTTGCAAGTTGCTTATTGCTTTCCAATTCTTTTGACTATTAATTTAAGTATCTTGTTTGATCTGAAAAATGAACTTAAAGACTATTAATTTTGGGATAATAAAATAATTTAAAATGAGAAATTAATTAATATTATATTCAATTATATATTATAATTTTTATTATTTGAGATTAAAAATTATGAATAAAATTAACTTTTATCTTTTTTTAAAATAACCGAAATATCTTATTTTATTTATTTATACTTACAATATTAATAATACTATCTCTTTGTTATTATTAATAAGAATATAATAGTGTAAATGATAAATTTTTATCTAATTATTTAAATAATTAAAAAAAACAAATATAACATAAAATAATTTCATTCTAAATAAATATGTGACAAAGACTATTTAATTTTAAAATTAATATTCTTAAAATTATTATTTATAAAAATATAATACTGAGATTATAATTCTTCTCCATAAACATGTCCTTAGAATTTAAACAAAATTACATATATTGTTAAAAGAAAGCAGAGTAATAATAATAAAAAAAAAAAAAAAGTTGTGTATTATTTCAAGTGAAAAAACAATTGAACTTTAAAATGGCGTTGAGGGCCAGGGGCGGGGCCAATGTGCTGCCATATATTCTTCCAAATTTGGTGGCATGGGAAATTTCAGACCTTTCCTCAATTAGTCAATTAAATAAAAAAGACAACCGAGTGGGCCAAGAAGATTTTTAAATTATATCAAATTTTACGTTTTAGATTATTTGTAAAGCAATAAGCAACTTGCAGGAGCTGAAAAATACATGTGTCGGGGAGTTTAATTGGTTGGTAGTAATTTATTTTAATTAATTGGAATGTTCCTAATGGGTTGCCCAACTGTTAGGGCCTGTTCGGGAATGACTTTTTTTTTTGACTTAAAGTTAAAATTTTAGTAGATTTATAAGTTAAAATTTTAGTAGATTTATAAGTAAAAGTGTTCGGGAGTATTTTTACTTATAAGTCGGGAATTATAAGTAATAGTTGTGGATGTGTTCGGGTAATAATGACTTATAAGTTAAGTAAAATGTAAAGATTACTAAAATGTCCTTTAGTAAGAAGAAGAGAAAAAAAACAAGGAGGGGCAATTTTGTCATTTCATAACAGTTGACTAACTTAAAAAAAATGACTTATAAGTCATTTTTTTTAAGTCACAAATACTTGCTTTTTTTTTTTGACTTTTTTTTCGACTTATAAGTAAAAAAAAAAGCTGCAAACGAACAGGATTATTGACTTAATGACTTATAAGTTCGTTGACCGACTTATAAGTCCCTAACGAACAGGCCCTTAGACTATTCTCAGCCAGACATGGTGAGCCATATTCAATTTTGTCAGACTCTTTTCCCTTGGTCTTGGAATTGTTCTTGGTTCTTCAATTTTCGATAAGAAGATGGCAGTGGAGAGTATACCCGGATGGCAATTCACGTTTCTGTGTGGAATTATTTCGTGGATGGCTTTGTCTTCATTTTTCAATCTGACTCAAAAGCTTAGATCCTTAATCCAGCCATGGGTATTTAGCCGTGTTCGGTCTGAAATTCCTATAATCCTTCAGATCCAGGTTCTTGCAATATTTGCTCATTTGTTTGTTTATATACATCTGTTCGGTAATGAAACCAACTATAAGTCCTGTGTGATTGGTAATGACTTATAAATTATTTTTAATAAGTTGAATTGACCAAATATAATGTTGATTTTGTGTCTTCTGTTTTGCTAAATGATATCTTTATTCTTTCAATTTAATATTTATTCCTTCTCCTATAATTAAAAATATTAAAAAAATAAAAAACAAAAATGTCTGTCACCCATACAAACAAATAAATATATATAACTGATACAATAAAATATAATACGAATCGTTCTAAATATGAATCGTTATCCGGTTGGTTGTTGTTAATTCTTCATTTTATTTGCATGTAATCTTGTACGTTGGATTTGCAGAAATACCGACATGGATTTCTGGATACTTTGTTCTCTGGGTTATCTTTTGTTGTTTCTGTACCTTTCTACACTGCTTTTCTTCCATTGCTCTTCTGGGTATGCTCTCTTTTTGTTTGGGTTGTGTGTTTTATTATTGATTGAAGTACCTGCATTTTTTGAGATTCAATTATGTGGCTTATGGTTTTATATTGTAGAGTGGGCATGGAAAATTGGCTAGACAAATGACCCTTTTGATGGCTTTTTGTGATTATTTGGGGAACTGTGTAAAGGTATAATTCTGTTCATCATATAGTCATAATTTAGTCAATTTTTGCATACAGTTTATTTTTATTATGAATCTATATGCACTGTTTTTATGTTTCATAGGATGTGGTCTCAGCTCCTAGGCCCAATTCACCTCTTATTAGGAGAGTAACAGCCACCGAAGAAGAGAAGGAAAATGCATTGGAATATGGATTGCCTTCGTCTCACACTCTTAACACAGTCTGTTTATCTGGGTATGACAATTTCCTGCATTATTCGAATTCTAGCTTTATAATTCTTTGGTAGATCTAGATGAAGTTAGCTAGGTTTGTTACGCCCTGATTTGAAACAAATATCAAGGCAGGTTCTGTAGCTTGCCACTTCAAGGTGAGCCATCATAACAAAACACTCAGAGTCAAAGGTTATCCATTGTATGTAAAGAAAATTATTTTCAGTGTTGAAACTTTTCATAATCTCTAGAATCAAACAAAGGGTGTATGCCCAATTAACCTGGCTCCCAGTTGTTAAACATGCATAAAGTTGTTAAGGAAATCTATTTATTTAGAGTAATGAAACTACAAAATAATGATTTTTGAAGGTTAAACATAACAGATTGTGCATGTATTTTTGTTATTTCATATCTAGTCTCTAACTATGGTGTCACTTAATTATAATAATCATGGTTTCTTGGTATGTATCAATATATTAAAATTTTCTACGTACTTTTATATGATAGCAAATTACTTGGCTCATACCTCAGCATTGTAATATACTATTGTTAAACTCACTTTTTGAATCTCTATTGGACTTTGGGGCCATTCAGATACCTGTTGCAGTATGTTCTGTCCTACACTCAAAGTACAGATGCTTCCCTGCAATTGGCGGGGTTTGCCGCGGTTTTCTTGCTTGTGGGCCTCATTGGCTTTGGTAAGTTATTTTTTTTTCCATCTCTATTTTCTGTTTAACACCTTCCCCTCCAAAAAATAAAATATACCAACTTTGAATTGACATGTGGCTTGCTTGTTAGGAAGAATTTACCTTGGGATGCACAGCTTGATCGATGTCATATGTGGTCTTGGTTTTGGATTGATAATCCTCGCATTTTGGCTTTCTGTTCATCAATACATCGACAATTTTGTAGTTTCAGGACAAAATGGTATGTACACTTTACTAGAATGTTAAAATGTTCAGTCTGTATAACTAAGTCCTCACTGAATTACTGAAATGTCATCCCAGTTGCACAACTCAAGGCTATCATTACTATCCTAATAGGTGTATTGATAATCTAGATTGTGGTGAAAAGTATGCAAGCAGTCGCTAAAGAAGCTTATAGCTCATTTTAAAACAACGAAGGCCCTTATAGGCTTTTGTTAACTGAGATGGTGGCCCAACAATGGTTAATTAAGGATCATTGAAAAGTAGATACATGAAAGAGACAAATTGCTGGAAGGTCTGCCTAAAGTTTTAGCTCAGAGAATGTCTAAGAAGACCTCTAGTCATTGAGGGGATTGAATGGTTCTGCCTTCTAGGCGTAAACATTGAATAAGGAACATACATTCCTACAACAAGGTAAATTACGGGCTCAATTGAAGGAAGGATAACTTCCCTCCTTACCTGGAACTCGTAATCGATTGAAAAGTAGCATCCTGCTTAACCAAATAAGTTTTAAGTAGATGAGTGGATCCAATAATTCAATGGAGTTGCCAGTATAAGCTTTCACATGAAAATAGGATATCTTCAAACATTCCTCTGCATTATATTTCTTCTCTTATAATAAAAGCACATCAGATAAGAGTTGACTAGCTCTCTGAATGCAAGTATAATTACAAAGAGAAAGAGATCCCTTCTGGCCCTATATCCAGAGAAAATATTTTGTAGGGTGTGTAAAGGTCTTGTTATCTTTTGCATATGACAGCTAGAAGTATATCTATGGGCACATTTTTTTCTTAAGGTGTAGAAATTCAAAAGAGGCCTGATCAGTTATGTTTTCTACCATTTTGTCAATTTATCAGTTTTTTTTGGTTTATAATTTAATTTTGAAGTTCTGTGGAGTAGATAGTTGACCTATCTCAGTTAGGCGGACGACTTGCCCAAACTTGTTAGTAAAACTTAATATAAGTTGTTTAAAACTTGCAACTCGAGTTATAAGTTGTATTGTTCGATATTATCCGTGAGGCCGATACAGTAAAGCCAATTGGCCAAAATCTGAATTTTTGGTTTTTTTCGATTGGTGACATGTAAATGAAAATTCTAAAAACTGAAATGGCACTAGATGTAGAGATATCGATTAGTTCTTTATAAGGCTGGATATGTCTTTTGGTTCTTAATACTTGTGATTTTACTTTTCTTGCAGTCACTTCCTTTTGGTCTGCACTTAGTTTCTTGTTGCTCTTTGCATACCCCAAACCAGAGTTTCCAACTCCAAGTTTTGAGTATCACACAGCCTTCACTGGCGTGGCATTGGGAATTGTAAGCGTAAATTTTTCCCTTCTTGCCTATTCTGTTTAATATTAATGGCTAGCTTCAATGCCTTTCTTACTCTTATATTGTTGCTGCGAGAATATCATCTATTAGTTCAATTGCCTATATATTTCTTTTCACTATGTTTGAGCCAAAACTAGATTTATGGACACAATTTTCTGCAAAGCCATTTTCTTGCTCCTTGTGTTGCAACCAGTATGAACAATTTGTACTTTGGTGGGGATATCAAGTTATGTATTCCCTGCTACCCTTGTTGAATTAGTTGAGTGAGTTCTAAAGTGTTCTGGACATGATGGGCGGTACTATAAATTTGATTAATGTTATAGTACTGAAATTTTATTTCATAGCAGAAGTTTTCATGAACTCTCGAGAACAGATTGACATGGCAACATGGTTTTAAGGTTGCTAATGACTTGAATACGCTGACAAAACTCTGCAAACCTGATGATGTCTTTGTATTCAAATCAATTTTTCAATAGATTTAATCACGTAGATTACCTGTTGACGGGCTAAGATGTTTTGACCTAACTGTTCCCGCTTCCCAGATAGAGGTAAAAGCACAATGAGTTGAGTATCAAAATATTGTGACAGGTGGATGTCTTGTTGATTTGTCCTTGCTGCTATGTAGCATTTGTAGAACTGACAGTAATTGGCAGGTGCAGCATACCTAAAGTTTATATAAAAACACCAACAGTTTTTGAAAATTTGCAGTTTGAATTTATCATTAAATCTATAAGGGAGCTCTTGAATTAGATGGTATCATGTTGTTCAGTGACAAGTTGAGGTATTGTTTAAATCATGGAAAATAGAATACCATGAATTATAATTTTTATGCAACTGTTGTTAACTTAGTGCGAATAGATACTCCTTTGCAATCCCAGGGATATTGATTATGCTTTTTATTATTCCCTCTTCTGAATGCTTTGCTTTCCATCTACTTATATTACGTATAAACTCTTATAGAACAAATTTATTATGGTGTCCAGGTTACTGGTGTCCAACAAACTTACCATCAGTTTCACCATGAGAAAGTTCCTCGCATCTTTACCTCTCAGCTCTCAGTTCCTATGTATGCTGGTAGGATTCTTGTGGGGATTTCCACAATATTACTCGTTAAGTTCTGTAGCAAGACTATAGCAAAATGGATTCTTCCCGTATCGGCAAATGCCTTGGGCATCCCAATTCGATCTGCCAGCTACGTCCCAGCGCTAACTGGTTCATCAACCGATAAAAACTCTGGTGAAGCAAAGCAGTCAGGTTACCTTCAAAAGCTATTCTTTTTCACCAATCAGGACTCTTTTGATGTTGATACTGGTATTAGGCTCTTTCAATATGCTGGTCTTGCATGGTCTGTGGTAGATCTTGTTCCTTCTCTATTCTCTCACCTACACGTTTAGTGCTGGCACATATTTTGTATAATATATAAATAAATAAATAAATTATTTTTCGGGTCTGCAGTTAGTTGATATCTTTATGTTAATTTTGTAGAGCCATTGCAATGTCTAGCAAACATCTCTCATTTATATATGCAAAAGTCTTTACAACTTATGATCCTGAAATGTATACACTGGCACGGGAACCAGTTTATACTCTCAAGTTCTATTTGGCTCCCAATTTCATGGGATTGTTTACCATGCCTATCCTTCTAAAGAATATCAGACTTGGTGATGGCAATCCAGCACCTGATGACTTTCCAAAATCCTCTGCCATTTAATCAAACACAACTTCGAGCACTTGTCAAATAACACTGAGGTTTTCATTATTTAATTTCTCATCTTATCTTATATAGTAGAAAGACGAGAACTTTCAGTTGTTAGCATCAAGGCGATCCGACAGTATACTACTGATCAACTCACCCAGAGTAACACCCGGTTGCTCGGAGAAACCAGCGAAACGACAAAGTCGGTTATGCCGTGATGTTGATCCGTTTAATACACTAATTTTTAATTAAAAAAAATGCAACACCATTCACTTAATTATTTTTTAATAATATAATTTATTTGTCGCAACAATATCTATTTAACAAAATACAAGATAATATGTTTGCCAAGAAAGATAAAACTCGATATATATAGCTTCTTCAACTTATTCTTAATAATTTAATTTATTGGTCTTTCTTCCACCATGCATTTGGAAGGACCAGAAAAATAATTAAGAGAACATCAGTTAGACTTGTACAAGATCATCAAGCATTATATGATTTTGCTACCAAAAAAAGAAGTTAGTCCCCTCGTATAAGTTTTTTCCTTTCATCACCAAAAATTTAAATATCATATGAAGGTCAAGAGTCAAGTACATGCAAATGTAATGGAGAAATTGATAAAACTACTTCATGCTGCTCTTTCCATGAATCTACTCATTATATTACAATATAATATAATAGAACAAAAAGTGTGAATTTTGTTGCTGTAAGAATCCCGGTTATATATATATAATCTTTACAATAAAAATATTTTGTTTTTTCGCTTTTGGGTAATATTACCATATATAAATTAACGTTGATAACAAAAATTTATATCATGAGATGTACACAGTAGTGTAGATTTTAAGTACAAGTGCACACTGTTCAGACACTATATTTATTCAAACACTATATTTATTTTAATTATTAAAAAGTGAGGTATGACATTAATATTCGTGTCATGTTGCACTTTTAATCATTAAAATGAATGTAATGTTTAATTTTATATACGGATGTTGTGTACGTAAAATTGTCCTTAAGTAACCGTTAGAAGAATAGCAGATAAAAATTTAAGCTAATTTGACCAACTCAAACTATAATAACACGAGTATATATTGGAGAGAACAACATGTTGATCCCCACTCGAAGTGCTGTAAATTTTCTGGCACAAAGAATACCAACAGCCACGAGATTTCCAAAAGAAAGCAGTCTTGATGCAGCAATAGCTAAATAATCACTTTCTATTGTTGCAATAGCTCGGGTAGTTTGTTTCAAATGCTTAGGAAATGCACGAGTTGAGCAAAATAAATTAACAAAAAAAAAAAAGGAGTTGAGCAAAATAAAGAGTAGGGTGAAATATTTTCAAGCTCTGCAAACAAAAATATTATGTTACATACACTCGACAACCTATAAAGAATAGAGTTGAGCAAAAACACGCCTACTTTTAGAATATTTTGGTTCATTTTCCACTAAAGTGCAGCGTGACACACATACCCTTATCGTGTCGATACAGGTACTTCTAGATTTTAGAAGAGTCCATGTCACACCGCAAAAAAATCATAACTTTATACAATTATACAAAAAATTCACCTTGACCATCTTCTTTCATCAAACTATCAGATGCCACAACTCCTTCCCTGGATGTTTCCAGTTTCTTCTTTATCTCCTCTAACACGCCAAACAATGTAGAACCCGCATCATCTCAGAAGCTATAAGTTTCTCTGCAATCTCAGCAGGCGTAATTTGGACCGAACCTAAAAGTTCACTAATTTCATTGATCAACGGATGGTTCTCCACATCCAGAGTTTTATTGAACAAAAAAAAAAAAACGTTTGTCATTTGGAAAGTGGCAATGATAATTACTCTGTTTCTAAAGTTTTACTACTCTTTAAAATAAATTAAATAGTTTGGATAAAAGATAATGATAAATATATTATTATTATTATTATTATTATTATTATTATATCCAAGTTTTATCTATTAAAAAATAGATAAGAAATGTATTTCACGCTAACAGATTAATTTTATAAAAGAAACATATATAAATATTATAATAAAGTGTATACATAATTTTAACTATTAAAAATGGATTTGAGTTTGAATAATCCGAATCTAATCAAAATTTGATTGATATATAATTTTATGTGATGTTAAATAAATAAAAATATGTGTTCGTTTAGGTATGTATTAAATAAAATTGGGAGGCACCCACCCATTAAAATTAACTTTGCAATAATAAATTTGGGGCTCAAATTTTGATTCTTTATACTGTATCACTTGAAAAGAATGCTAACGGGATTGAACATAAATTGGAAAATCCAGCTAAATGACAAACTTAATAATTATTATTGTGAGTCTCTTTTTCTAAATTTGAATATTTGTTCGTAATCCATTTTAGTAAAATATTAATTTTATATAATAATAATAATATAAAATAATACATTTTTTCTAATTTATCATCATAATTTTATTACTATTGATATTGTATTACTAAACTAACAAATAGTATTATTGATCTTATAAAAAATTAAAAAATTTACCCACTTATTTATCTTTTCTTTTTTTGGTTTAAATGAAGAAACTTGTATAAATAAAATTTATATTGTCTAATTTATATAATATCATGCAACTTAGTTGGGTAGTTGCTTAAAGTTATGAAGTTGATGTTTTGAATTCGAATCTTGACGGAAACAAATTTTTTAATCTTAATTTGACTTATGTGATAATTAGAAATTTTTCCATAGTAGAGGACTTATTTTGCATTGACTAACAAAAATGAGCACAATATCCAAATAGAATAAGTCAATGCCTAATTGTCACGTAGAGATTATTCAAAAAAATTCATAGTAAAGGCCTTATTTTGCATTGACCAACAAAAAGGGATACAATATCTAAATAGACTAAGGGTACAGTAGTTAGTTTTGCATTTTACTCAATTTTATACTCTAAATTTGATAAAATTCTTATTATATCCTTACAATAATTACACATGCATTAATATTAATAGAAAACAAAGTTTCAGCGCTCTGATCAGAGGGAGGGCAGAAACAAACACTTAGAAATGCATTTTGGAATTTTGAAAGCTATATTTAAATTACTCAAGTTTAGAAGTCCTTTTGTTTCAGCAATCCATAGATTCAAACTTTGCTATGCCCAAATGGTAATATTACAGAAACTGAAAGGCCCAAGAGCTAGCATTTACTTTACTATTTATATAGAAGCTTAAGATATGGAACCAAATTACACTTTTGTTCTTCAACTTCAAGAAGACAACACTGGTTTTCTTGTGCTCCCACACTAAGTATATAGGAAAATCTCAAAAAAAAAAGCAAAAAGAAAACATAACACAACTTTATTACAACTAGTTTTTCAGATGAACAGGTAAAATCCCATGTTTAAAAGAACAATCTGATGCATAGGATTAATACTATTATATAAGTAGTTTAGCTGCACATTCCTCTTCCCTTCATTACATGCCTCCTTAGCCCTGGGATGTGAACATTTGAGATGTAATCTTTCCAATCTATGCTCCCCACATCAAACCCAAATGTACTTTTTTCTTCTTCAGACATGCATTCCATCAATTTCTCTGTGTTGCTATTATCAAACCTGCCATTTTTTATTAAAAAATAAAAATAAAAATCCAGTCATTTATACTATGGTATTGATGGGTTTTACTCTCAAGGTTTTAATTTTCATACTAGTTTACGTTGACAAACCATTAATAGCTTGTAAAGTATATAACACATCAATGCTTTGTCCAATTAAACTCGACAGTTTTTGTATAGTTACCTAGAATTGCTCATAATATAACGATTTCTTGAAGTATGGTTATCTTACCTTCCACCATAAAATGTGTATGGCTCATATATATTGGCCAAGTACATTGCTTGCTCCACTGATTTTCTGCAAATATTTTCGAGTTTCCGGGATAATTTCCCATTAGGATTAGCCATATCTGCCAACCCAGTTCGATGAATGGCGTCTCTCCAAAGGTGATATGAAAAATCTTCCATGGAGTTGAATAGTTTCATGGTTGGAACATGAATTGGCCTCCCTTTGGTGTCAACACAAGGCAAAGAGTTGAAGTGTTCATACAGCAATGCAGCCAAATCTTGGAAAACTAATGGATTTACAACAGATGAAGCTATCTGGTATATATTACTCTTTGATTTTCTAGATTCACCGTGTTTCGCCATTGCTGCCAAGATTGCATTCACAACCATGTCAGCTGGAACCTACAAAAAAATTTCATGTTTGTTAGTTTTACCGAAAGTATCAAACATGGAATTTCCGGATCTTAATTCTAGACAGTTTAAATTGGACAATCTATAAAAACAAATTACACTTATATAGCATAGTGGCATTACAAATAACCATTGTTCTCTACTATATAAATGCAACTTATTTTTATGAACAGTCTATTTTGAACTGTCTATAATAAGGATCTGAAAACTCTATAAGCATTTATTGAAATATCAAATAGAGAAATACAATACGTACAACATCAAGAACTCCATTAGGGTCTACCAGAAATCCAGTTAGTTGCCCTTTACCATAATATAGAACAATTGGATCCATCATCCTGGTGATGAAAGGAGAGGAGAAACAAAGTTAGCATGGGGAAATTGATATTTCTGCATGGTTCCTCTCACATGAATAGCAAGTGGGTCCCACTTCCATGCCAAAGAAACACATGTGGAAATATTATTTTCTCATGTGGAAATCAGTTTTCTATTTTTGAGTGTTGAATTTAGAGGACTGAAATCGAACATTACCTATTTCCTTCCATCCAACCAGGAAATGGTTCTTTGTATGTGCTCTCAATAACACTCGGCCGAATTATAACTACCGGTATATCACCTCTCATGTTATCAATCAACATTTCTCCCATAGCCTTAGTAAACACATAAGTGTCTTGCCATCCATATTTCTTTGCCCTAAATAATTCATAATTCCCGACTTAAAAATATTAATATTTGAACTAAAAATGGTGTTCATTTGGCAAAAATCACTACCTCTCGGACCCAAGTTCCTTCATTTTTTGAGCCAGAGCATTGCCTTCCAAACCTTGTTTTAATTCCAAAACCAACTTTATTTCGTCCTCAACGTTCAGCATGGGAAGGCTCGATGTTTCTGGTGTCCCAAAGACGAGACTTTCCCTTGCTATGCTATCGCCAACGCAGAATGGCTTTTCCATGACTCTTCCTTGTCTCTGTCCATTCACATAAGCTGCATCCAACAAATTGAAAATGTTTATAAATGGAGAAGAAACTCATTTTTTCAGATACATTAATATTCAATCAAATTGATTGATTTCATTAGGCCTATGACTCTTTTACCTGTAGAGACTTGCAGGAAGAGTTTGAGCCTCTTGCATTTCTTGGCAAAACTCATAACACGACTAGGTCCACCGGTGTTTATGTCAAGAGCAACATCATATCTGGTATTTTATCAGAAACCAAATTTATATATGTGTAGATATATTTTAGAAACATTTTATTATGTTAAAATTTCAAAGCATATATGATGTGAAAAATATTTTCATAACCTTTCATCGAAAGTGGTATTAGCTGCAGAGTTTACAACTATATCGACATCTTTCACAATCACATTGGCTATTTCTTCTTCTAAACCAAGATTAGATTCACAAACATTCCCAGCCACAGGAACCAGCTTGCTCAACATGAAAGCTTGATATGATTGTCCATATCTTTGTTGAAGACACTTGAAAAGCTCAGTATTAATAATCTGTCATAAATCCTTTAATTAACACTCTACTTTAAAAAATGAGAAATTATACCCCAAAAGAAATGAAAAAATTTCGCTTCAAATATAAAATAAATACTTACTTCATTTTTCAATCTTTCCATTGCAGCCTCCTTATTCTTTGCCTTGATCAACAGATATATTTTACCCACATCAGGCTCCGTCCGTATTATCTTTTCTATAAGAACTGGTTGATTTATATCCAACCATTAAAAAATAGGAAATTAGAAAAAGAGAAGGAATGAGTCATTATAGAGAAAAGATCAAAACCATTAAATTTCTTGATTTAACAGAAACTCAAAAGGGAATTTGATAATACTGGAAATAATAAAGGGGATCCACGTTCATGCAAATAAGTCCGATCACAATTCTCACTCAAAAAATATGAAACTTTTCATGGAGAAATCAAAAACATCTACATGCATACATGGTTGTATATCTTTTGGAAAATAGGACCCTAACATTAGTAGTGGAAAATTTGCACCTTTTGCCAAGAATCCAGTTGCACCGGTGATGAGAAATCCTTTTCCTCTAAGAAACTTGACAATGCCAATACCATTCTCATGCATATCGACCAGAGATCCGCTATAAGGCATCAAATCCTTCACCGCAATCTCAGCCTGATTACTCCCATTTGGAGTTAAAACTAAACTCCCAGCAGCATCTAACAGAACTGTACCGTGATCCGCGTTTATCAACGCGGGTCTTTCTGTAGAATTATTAACCTTACTAGTCTTAACAACATTTCCACCACTTTGGCAAAAAACCATGCCATTTTTCCTCTTCTTCAGGCACAGGCTTTGCATTTGGGACGATCTTGCACCCCTTTTCGGGACGATTGAGATGGAAGACAGAGATAAAGACTCCATCTTTCGAGCCGAAATGGGGAAAAGGATTAGAAGAGAAACTAAAGCTTTACAACAATGGTGGGTTAAAAGTTGGGAAGATTTAGCTAATCACCTCCTAAAACACAAAAATAAAGATTTTTAAGAAAAAACAAGTAAACAAACAAGAATCTATAAAATGGGGTTGGTTTGTTTTGAGAGGGAGAGAGAGGGGGAGAGGAGTGAGAAGAGAAAGATGGGTTGGTTAGAGGCTTTAAGGGAAGAGGGAGATGAGAGTTAGGAGGAGGAATCAACTAAACGGGCTCTCTTTTTGCCAATCACTTCACACTTCTTACCAACGCCTAAGATGGCGGTTAACTCCTTTTTTTTTTATCTCTTATTTGATTATTTATCTTCGGTTAATAAATTGTAAATAAAATAAATGAGAAGAAAGGGTGTGAGGCTGATGTCTGTGCAATCCCCATTTTGCCCCTTGTATATTTATCTTTTTTACATTTCAATGTAGAGGAGTTACATCCACTAGTAGAGCTTGGGACTTTGGAAAAAAGGAGATGGAGCCCATATTAGGTGGAACAGTACATTGAAAGATGAATTTAAGTGACACCTCAACTCGAAAAAGAAAAATAAAAAATAAAAAAATCGATTTTATAAATAGAGAAAAAAAAAATTGGCACTTTATTTAAATAACATGATAATATTGATTGTAAATTCGAACTAATTTAACACCAATTAATGTTATTAACCACATGCAGTTGCCACTGCCAAAGCATCCACTGTGTTCTCATTTGACACTGTCCAGGGCTTTAGATAAATTACTCAATATTGTAATACTTATTAATAAATACATCTGGTTTCAAACTGATCAATATTGTTACAGATCCTGTCCAAAAATGAGACCCAAATTGATCAAATATTGTTACAGATGCTGTCCAAAAATGATAGCCCTAGACCTCTAGGACACAACATAGGCATACGTAAATGACTAAATGCTATAAAGACTCGGAAAAAAAATAACAAATGGGACTCTCATTTCCGGACCGAGGAGTATGCTTTCTCCTGTACTATTTGTAGCTTTTGCGGCTCCTCTTTAGCCTTGATTTTCACGCTTTAATTCCAAAGTTGTATTAAAAGATTAGAGAAAGAGGGTAAAAAACAACAAATCTCCTCCTTTTGTAAAACTAGACAATTTTCTCAACAGGATCGACAAGAAGAGGAGAAAATAGTCTTATTAATCATTTGATAAACAGCGAAGACACTGACACTGAAAACCAAACCCTTCGGACAGAAGAGTTCGCCGAGCATTACAATCCATGCTTGCATCAATATAACATATCCGCAGCTCTTCACCTACAATACCAAGCAACAAATATAGAAAGTGATGTTAAAGATCTTTCTGGATTCATAGCTCAAGTTCACAATATATATGCTAATGAATCAGTTGATAGAGCCAATAGATATGAAGTCAGATGAAAAGACTAAACACGTTCAAAGTTTTCAATTGGCCTTGTGGATGGATCATTGTTTAATTGAAAGCCATATGAAGAATTTACATTTAAAGTCTCTTGTCGCCTAATCACAAAAGCTGATTATATTATATAATGGCAAGTGGACAATTATTAAAGAAGTTTTCTCCTATTCTAACATGTCTTGACGGATCCGTGCACATTAAAGTTTATCAAGTATAGTCCCTGACATTTGCTTCCCATTCCACTATTTTTCTGGTCGGTGAAGGAAAAACACTATACCATTTAGTTGTGACTTGCAATGCAACTGTCTAGAGACATAATGTAATGCTTCACCCTCCCTCTCCCTGATAATTAATTTCAAATACAGCAACCCATATAGCTCCTGGAACAAGTTTACAAAACTCTGACTACTTAAATGCTTCAAAAACACAGAGATCGGTTGATCAAATAAAAGCAGAATTCTTGATAATGGGAAGGAGAACTGGGGATTGTGCTTGTTCTAAAAGTCACTTAACCTGACCATGTCTACCAAATTTATGGTAACCTATGCTTTAGCAGAGAATGCCACATCCTCACATCATTATTATTAATTTTTTGATTATTGGAAAAATTAATGAAGCACTTCAGAATCTTATATCACGGAATCAAATCAATGTTGTTCTCTGAAAATTGGAAGCAAAATCCTGTTTTGAGCTTCAGTTCTTAATTACCAATTCAGACCAGAAGATTTTCAAAATAAGGACAAAAATAGGTTAAGAGATTAACCTGCTTCAATGTCACGGAGAGCCTTCAGCCTTGCATCCACATTTTCTATCCATAAAATGTGTGCATTGGGATCTATTACAAAAAATCTCTAAGTCAGATATATGAAAGGTTTGTGCACCGACAGAAGGCACAACTTTCATTCAGAGAACGCTAAAATCCAGATCAATCATTTCTTTCTGGTCAACTTTAATATTCTTTCTTATAAAAACCAATAAGACTTTTAAGAGACTAATACAAGGAAAAAATAGGTAACATTCTTCTATTAGATGATCATCAAACAAGTTATAAAATACGCCAAAAATATGAAAAAGAAGAACGATTATGCAATTAAATTCAGTGTCACATGTATCATCCTCTACTAAATAAATAGAAAATAAATCAAATACAGGATTTATCTTGTGAAGTTCTAACTTTAAACTAAGATTCTGTAGAAGTTACATATGCCGACTCCCACAGTCCCACCATCCCTCGGCCCAGGAAAGCTGCATATTACGTAATTGTTTCAGTTCTGAGTACTATAATAGTCAATGTTCATGGGAAGATTACTATCATGTGGTCAATCATAGATGGGGTGTTTACAGTTACATCATTTTCTTAATATGGGAAGATTACTATCACGTGGTCGATCATAGATGGGGTGTTTACAGTTACTTGTGAGTCCTTTATTGCATATAAAGTATTTGGGTATAAAAACTTTAATTTATTCTATGCTACTATGACGTCACCATCCCTCTAAGAGTTTCTCTGTAACAATCAATACTAAAGAAAATGAAACAAATTATGTGTTTTGGTCATGCTTCAACAGCACTGACTTTGCAGAAGAAAGATCTTACCACAGTCGTGATTATAAAATGAAGGAAGCATATAGATGGCATTGCCAACAGCAGCTTCTGAGTCTATTGATGCTGCTGCTGACGAAAGAAGATCTTCGTACGATCCAAGCAATTCAATGCGAAAGGCATTGATACGAATCCGTGCCAGAACAGTAGTGTACCATTGCTTGGTTAGAACTAGTAAGATAAGATCTGTTAAACTCCAAGAATACAAGGCATCAAGCAAGTTGATAAACTATGTTTAACAAGTATAGAGAGAATACATGTCATATTTGCCCATGTTATATCTGCATCTCTGAACGCACTTCTTAGCAAGCCAAATTCCTCTTCCATCTGAGAAATGTCATGATGCATAAAAATAAAAAAGGAAAATAAAAGGAAATAATAAAAAAATAAAAATAGCACCTAATTCCATAATAATATTAGATTATGCTTTACATTCATTAACTATCTAACTGTTCTCATGAAGTTTACATTTCAATATTGTGAAGGAAAATGCAATTTGGGGATGATTCTCCCCGCGAGCCAGTTAACACAGCACTAAAAAAGAGCATGTCTCCATTTACTCCTAATTAAAAAATAAAAATAGCACCTAATTCCATAATAATATTAGATTATGCTTTACGTTCATTAACTATCTGACTGTTCTCATGAAGTCTACATTTCAATATTGTGAAGGAAAATGCAATTTGGGGATGATTCCCCACGCAAGCCAGTTAACGCAGCACTAAAAAAGAGCATGCCTCCATTTACTCCTAAACTTTAATAATTAACTTAAAACTTAAAGATTTGCTTTAGGTGACTGGATTTTGTTCCACGTTAATAGATTCAAAAAACTAAAAATTGTACCACACATGATGAAGCCAATAATAGCTTGACTCTATTTACTGTACTAAAATTTCACAACTAAATATTAGATTTAAGATCGAATATTGGACACAATCACACAAAGATTAAAGAAGAACATAAATTAAATAACACACGATATACATAAATTAAATAACACACGATATACCTAGGTTCATCAAATTGTGGCTAGTCCTGCATGTCTGATGTATTCATTAATATGACTCACACTTTACAATGATCCACATACCAAAAATTGTTTATATAGCAACTAAAAAATCCTACCTGCTATAATATGGGATCAAGCCCATGAGGCACAAAACATTAGACAAACCCAAGACCGGGCTACCTTGTCGTTGTCGTAGTGGTCATTAGTCGGACCCGCTGAAACATGAGTCAATCCCAATACTAACTTATGAATTAAACATAACTTTACTGGCTGGATCGTGCTCCAATTTATTAGCTTCAATCAATTAAAACAAATTCCACTCGTGGAAATGTATTTAAGAAATTTAATAAACCACTTCAGAGGTTCAAAGAATAAATAATGAAACAAAAATCCATCAAATTAAATGGTACAGATTTGCTATTATGACCACCCTAAAGTCTTAAAAATGACCCTACTGAAAATTCAAGCAGGATACTTACTTGAGAAATCATTTCAGGAGATAAAAGAGCAGGTTGAAGTATGTCAAGACTATTTGCGGAAGTAACTCCTGATATAACCATGCAAGCCAACCGCTTTACAAGAAGTGGATATTTTAAACCTCGAATTCTTCAGAACATTTTAGAAGAATTAGATAATGAACTGTACCTTAAGTGAATATAAATGAAACTCGGTTATTAATAAAAAGTGTTGGCAGGTAAAGGGTATGATGAACCACCATCAATGTGCATCCTCAGTACATGCACACTAATTGGTAAAGCAAATATAAAAAGTATTTTCAAAATCTATGATTATGAATTATGCACCCAAGCATGTGAGGGTAAAGCAGGGAACTAACTGAATCTGAATAAATTTTCTCTCCTAATGTAATTACCAAACTATGAGACCGTGTTTTGGTATCACTTGCTCCTTCTGCAGAGTGTAGCTGGAAATGGCTCTCAAAAAAGGTTGCAGGTGAGGCTTGTGTTTCTTACATGTTGAAAAGAACTAAATTGCCATCAAAATTTAAATATTTTTTTAAAATGTAAAAGTAAAAGATAACTGACTCATCTGTGAGTCAATGTCTGTTTAATAATGAAGCTATAGTGCTGTACTGACTGCAATTTTGCATGCAGTACCACTAATGACTCAGAAAATTTTAGTGACTCTTCCTCTACTTCCCCGTAAATGACTCTTCCTCTACTTCCCCGTAAAAGTTTGTAAATTGCAATTGTACATTTTCCTTTTTGATCGGCAATTACAATAGTACATATTACTCCCTCCGTTCCAAATTATAAGACCATTATTGACTTTTGAATGTCAAAATAAGATATTTTCAAACTTAAATTTGAAATGATGCATTAAAAATTATAAAACAATAAATCTTACAATGAATAATAGTTTTTAGATAATTTATAATATTCATCATCGTATCGAGTAAAATTAAAGGAAAACATGTCAATTTTGAGTTTAAAAATGTCTCAAGTTGATTTCAAAAAGTTAATAATGATCTTATATTTTGAAATGGAGGATACTAAATAAGCTTATTCTTCGAAACGATACTACGACATTCATGTCAAAATTAACAGATGGATCAACAACCAAATACCAGTAGCCATTATTTATTACAATAAATTTGACTATTTTGCCTAATTAATTAAGATGAAAGGCGGATTGGGTTGAATTTGCCCCACCCACCAAACCAGGCTTTGGAGTCAAATTATCAGGTGACGAGAAACATGATTATTAATTCAGTCTTTTCATTGTCCCATAGAAAGTTGTCTTTGTCTTTAACATGTCATTTCTCAAGAATAGCATTTTGGCCTAAATATCGGAAAAGTGTCAAAAATGAGCTGCCCATGCACCAAATGATACAATACATTGATTAATTGGTATAGATGCATTAAGATGACTTGGAAGGAAGAACCAGAGACCAAGACAGCTAGATTGACCTACTAACTTCTAATGTTTATATGAAAAGTCCTACCTCATAAAGGATTGTGGATCTTTCACTACTAAGGAAATCAAGAAAAGAAGCAAAAAATGTGGGATGGATTCCCTTGAAATAAATGAGTGCACCCAAGCCAAGCGAAATTGAATGAAAATGTTAGACTTTTGGTAAGACTTATGTAAGTCCTCCAAATCGGTGCAATTGGGTGGGAAGATGGGCAAATTTCTATGCAGACAAACCATAGGTTCCCCTTCTTAAGACACCCCTTATACTCAAAATGTATGTGAAATCAATGGAATTTGAAAGCATGTAAAATTCTAAAGAAGATTCCTTTCCCAAAAATAGAGGACAACTAGACATAGAACATATAGTTTTGTAATGTAAGTACTTACTCTATATGTAGAAACCAAAATATAATATCAGATGTTTTATATGAGTATCACGCTGCAAGAATTGCATATTTTGTTCCATATATATAGTTCCATAAGAACTTAGAATCAGAAAGTGTTACGATAGAAAGGGGGGAACACACTAATTAACATGGTGTTAGAAACTATGGCATTAGAGGCAACGAAAGAAAATGTTATGATGCTACATACCGACAGTGTCCATCAAAAGCTGACCAATCTGCTTGGTTCTCAACTTCATAGAAACCCTGAAACCAAGAAAAAAAAGAGTAGAATAATTGACTATCGAGACAACAAATAACCACAGAAAGCTTAATTTGTCATTTGGAAGACAGAAATACTGTTTGTTAGTTTATAAAATCAACTTCATTTATTCATGAAGACACAAACTAAATCTAACCTGTAACAAAATAGGAAATAAAAAAGTTAAATTAAATCAATAAGAATAATATCCACTGTGGCAACCATGCAGCAAGTGAAAAAAATATGCCAACAAGACCCAGCCCCGAGTAATTTCTCAAGTTTATACTAATCTACTTGAGTTACGGAGTGAGGAAAATTAATCACAAAAGTTAGCTCTCTTCCAATCATGTATACCATGAACACAAATTACTCTTAGAAACCCAAATTCAAACACATGGTGTGCATCCATTTTATATATCTTTCACCAAAGAAACATTAAATGAAAAAACTGGACAACACATATCCATATACATACAAAACACGTAGAGAGAAGTAGAAAGTGATAAGACTGAACCTTGGCTTGTTCTCGGCATGAATCACTGCAAAATGAGACTGGAGTCTGAAGGTGAGAAATTTCTCCATTGGCAAGGTTCTTGAGACAAACATAACAGACAGAGTGAATTGAAGAGAGAGAAGGATGAGAGACTATGGGTTGGGCAGTATGTATGAGTTCGCCGGCTCCGATTCTCCGAGTGGCGAAGACCCCACGGCCGGTTGACTGGGTGAGTAGAACTTGAATCGGTGGCGGAGATAAACGACTTGGTTTCGACTCAGTAGTTGCAGCGGTGGTGGAGAAGTATAGAGGGCGAAGAAGTAGTCGTTTGAACGGAGAAGCCCAACGCCGTCTATAACAAAATAACGCCGGCGACATGTTTCTGTTTTTAGTTTTTGGAGCCAAATACGGAGTATAATTTCTATTTTTAGATTTTGCTTGTTAGCCCAATTGGAATTACATGACTGACCTCAAAGACTTAAAATGTTGGCTTGTTAAACTAATGCATTAGTACTTATTGTAAGGGCATAATTGTAACATTGTTAAGAACAGCTAGTGATAATTTCCACCCATAAATATAATATTCCCAGCCGATTCCTTCCTCACATAAATGAGCGAGATGCACATCGTTCTAGAAAGGGGATGAGATCGTGTCTATCAATTATCTGTATCATGTTTTTGATAAATGTCTCAGTTATTAGAGATATAATATATAGATATATATATATATATCTGTATATATATATATATATATATTATGCAGAAAATTAATACAAACGATTTAAGGTCATGAGAAAGGTTCGTTGCATCATTAAATAAATAAAAATAAAAACTTCTAATTAGAGATTGCATTTGTTATTTAACACTAATTAATTACTCCGATGATCCCCGAAAAAAATAAAGAAAAAGAGTCCAGTAAGATTATGTTACGTTTGAACTGAAATAATAGAATGAAATAAGAAATGTAATGAAAAATAGTGTATTATATAATTATTTTGAACAATAAACTATTTTAGTGAAATGAAAATTCATTATATTCCTTTAATTTTTATTATATGTGAGAGGTAATAGAATAAAATTCATTCCAATAAAATGAATATATATGATAATTTTATCATTATATTACACCAATTACTCTCACCAACAATCAAACATATACTTGACTACGTTAGAGTTTTTTGTAGGACTGCAAATTGAGCCAACTAAATCAGGCATAAGGTTGTTCAAACTTGGTGCATTTAAATAACAAGTTTGGGTTGGAGTTCAACTCATTCGGGCTTATAATATGTTGATCAAACTCAACTTATATATGATCATGAGTTTCAGGTATATTTTTGGACAAGCCCAAAAAAAAAGTATTTAAATTAATAAATTAAAAATGAATAACAAAAAACTAATGTAACTCGTTATTAAAACGATACTAGCTTATATTGACAACTTATTGATAAAAATATTAAAATTTTTACAAGTCATAAGATCAAAATATTACCAAAATTAAAAAAAAAAAAAAAATGAACTTCAAATAGACAAAAATAATCATGGTAGTAAGTCAGCTCCAAATTATTTACATGAGATGAGTTAAAATGACAAAGTATTTAAATAAATAAATACCTTTAAAGAAATGGTGATACTTAAATTTTAGTTAAAGACGCTATATAAATTGTAAGTTTAAATATGTAATAATTAATATAAAATAATCTATATATTTATATTTTTAACATTATAATTTGGTCGAGCTCAGGCTGAATGACTTATTGACCAAATTTGGCCCAATTTTTATTTTGGGTTTAGATTTTGGCTCATTTTTTAATTAAATTCTCTTAAGTTTTTAACAGGCAAAACGATCGGGTTTTGGGCTTCATCGGCCCAATTGACAATTCTATAGTTTTTGGAGTTCAAAAATTTTTAGTTTTTTTATTTAAACAACTTATTTCAACGTAATTTTTTATTTTAATAACTATAAATATCTGAACATCTAAAGTATTAGACTAATCTTACAGGTACACCTCTTCTTGCAAAGATAGAGTTTAATATAATTTTTTTAAATATAAATTATTTAACTCATAAATATAATTACTTAATTTACAAATACAGTTTATAAACCTCAAATTGTTCAAAGCACAAGCCTAGCAGCACCCCAAAGGGCCCTAACACAACCAAACGAAGATACAAACAGCAACGCTACTAAAAATAACCTTAAACCATACCAAGCCCAGATTATGGCGAATAGGTGGTAACAAACCCAAAAAAGCCCAACATGTAGGGCCTAGGCCTCTAAATCAAGGAATAGGGCACATGGCTTGCTAAGTATAAAAGTGTTTTTAGTGACAAGTCATTTCATGCTCAAAATTCATTAATTGGGGCCCATCTACACAAATAGTTGTGGATTTTTAATTAGCTTGGCATTATGTTCCAATAAAAATTATTTCAGTCAAGATATGTATCGTGAAAGTTTTCAATCGAATATTGAGCAAACAAAATCAGGCTTGAGGCTGTTCAAACTCGGCGCATTTAAATAACAAGTTTGGGTTGGAGTCCAACTCATTCGGGCTTATAATATGTTGTTCAAACTCAATTTATATAATCATGAGTTTCGGGTATAATTTTGAACAAGTCCAAATAAAAAAAGTATTTAAATTTATAAATTAAAAATGAATAACAAAAAACTAATGCAACTCATTGTTAAAACGATACTAGCTTGTATTCACAACTTATTGATAAAAATATTAAAAACTTTACAAGTCATAGGATCAAAATATTACCAAAATTAAAAATAAAAATAAAAAATTGAACTTCAAATAGGCAAAAATAATCATGTTAGTAATTCAGCTCCAAATTATTTACATGAGTTAAAATGACAAAGTATTTAAATAAATAAATACCTTTAAATAAAATATGATACTTAAATTTTAGTTAAAGACGCTATATAAATTGTGAGTTTAAATATGAATTAATTAATATAAAATAATCTATATATTTATATATTTAACATTATAATTTGGTCGAGCATAGGTTGAATGACTTATTGACCCAATTTTTATTTTGGGTTTGAATTTTTGTCTAAATTCGGCTGGGCTCATTCTTAAATTAAATTCGCTTAGCCTTTTAACAGGTCAAACAATCGGATTTTGGGCTTCATCGGCCCAATTGACAATTCTATAGTTTTTGGTGTTCAAAAGTATTTAAAGATTATTTTTAAACAACTTATTTCAACATAATTTTTTATTTTAATAACTATAAATATCTGAACCTCTAAAGTATTAAACTAATCTTACAGGTACAATTCTTCTTACAAAGACTGAGTTCCATATAATTTTGTTAAATATAGTTTATTTAACTCATAAATATAAGTATTTAATTTACAAATACAGTTTATAAATCTCAAATTGTTCAAAGAACAAGACTAGCAGCACCCCGAAGGGCCCAAACACAACCAACGAAGATACAAACAGCAACGCTGCTAAAAAAACCTTAAACCATACCAAGGCCAGATTATGGCGAATAGGTGGTACCAAACCCAATAAATAAGAGCCCCAACACGTAGGGCCTGGGCCTCTAAATCAAGGAACAGGGCACATGGTTTGCTATTCCTGGTCTTTAGTATAAAAGTGTTCTAAGTGACTAGTCATTTCAAGCTCAAAATTCATTAATTGAGGCCCATCTACACAAATAGTGGCTCAATTCTGATTTTATTGTGGTTTTTTAATTAGCTTGGCATTATGTTCCAATAAAAATTATTTGAGTCAAGATATGTATTGCGAAAGTTGTTAATCGAATAATAATTGCGAATAATAATTACGATGCATGTGTATATATAGATATGTAAGAATTAAAATAGTCTCACTCTAATTTATTTTATCTTATCGTATAGACTTTCACGTTAATCACAATTCAATTTTATCATATATTTATCGATATGTGTATCGTTTTCCAAATTATTCTGAACTGCTAAAGATTGTTGATATATCAACTAAATTAAGCAAAATTGTAGGGACTGTTCGGTTGCATTAGTCAAAATAACTCCTTTTTTTATTCTCTGCCGGATAAGTATGTGATCATTGTGGAAGCCAAATCAGACCGAAATTTAAGCCTCTTTTATCTCCTACGCCCCACACCACACTCTTTCCATTTCATTGGGTTATACAGGAACCACTGACCCCATGATCCATTAAATGCACACATATTACCTAAGGCGCGCGGCGCGCCTATATACACGGACGGATGGACTCTTTCCGTCCTAAGATAAAAATTTTATATTAATTTTTATAATTAAATTAATTATTTTTTAAACTAACATATCTTATTATTCGTATATATATATATATATGCATGCATAAAATTTTATAAATATCATAAATTATATATATTTAATACTAATATCAACGTTTGTCTTTTAAAAATTTAAATATATATATTTAATTATTAATTTTTAAAATAATTAATTTGATTACAAAATCAATTAAAGACTTTTCACCTTGCTGATTGACCACAAAAATCAATTATTTATTTTAGAAAAATTCATAGAAACTACACTCTTTTAGTGTGAACATGAACGCCGCAAATTTGTCAATAATGAACTCATGAGCATTATTGCAATCCTGGAGATTAACTAATGTGGGGAAATTCACTCACTCAAATAAAAAAAAGTTAATTGATTTTGGATGCTTATATAATGCAGCCACTTTAACTTTTTCCTTTTAGACTAGGCCCGTTTTGGATGCGAAAACCCTATATATTATTATTATTATTATTATTATATATACAACTTTTTTTATAAAAAAATTCCCCGAAAGAGGTCATGGACAAACACTATATTACAAATATTGTAACCTCAGAGATTGAACTTTGACATGTTAATGTAACGATATGTGAGTTGTTTAAATTTTAGTCCATACTAACAAAAATAAATAAATAAATCACATCCCTTCTAGAAGCTACGTTTCTTATTGTCTTCCGCGTTCGAATCAACAAAAGAGGCCTTAAATACGGCCCCCAAAAAAATAACCGTTTGCATGCCATAATAGTGTTCATGTAATTAACATTTTCCCAATTTGCAGTTGTGGACGTAATAAAATATTAGTATAATGATTCGATAAATAAACTATTTATTAAGAACCAAACACAATTATGTATATTATTCTTAGACATAATAATTTTTTAGAATACGGAACGATTGATACGATCACATTAGTTACATAAGTATAATTTTTGGTAACATGAAATTGAAAATTTATTTTCAACTACAATAATTTCAGTAACGCGAAATCGAAAATTGTTTATAAAATTACAATTATACTGCTCTTACCTTACAAAGCCTCCTAGCGATATGCCCAGATGATATCTAGTCCTACTCTGAGAAAAGTTATTGTTTTGTTGATGAAGAGTTGTGTGTTCTTTCTTCTAATTTTGATTGGCTATTTATAACTTTTTACCTTTTGATAAGTTGTGTAACTTTTATGCCCATTATCTTCGCAACTTCCTGAAACTGTTAGTTAGTAGGAGTCAGGAGATTAACTACTACGAACACTCGGTCGTTTCAACTTTATTTGACACATGTCGTTATTGACACCTATCGTTATCGTATTAGTCATAATGTAAGGTCTATGATGCCCTTAATAAATAGTTGTGGGCTTTAATAATTTAAAGATCATTTAAGTCATTTATCATTTATTTATATTTCATGCCCCCTTTATTTAATAGGATAAATATAATTTATCGTATTAAATAAGCCTGTCTTTATTTTGACGCGAGAAAGGAACTAAAATTTAAAATCTAAACTTACCGTGGATGAAAGCTAAACCTGCCAAGATAATTGACAGTTAATTTAAGTTCCTTATTTCTTATCTCGATACGTGTTTTAGTTTGTTTTAAATTTATTTAGACAAGTATTTAATAGTTGTAGTTAAGACTTCATGTAAATATTCTCGCTTTGCCACCCATCTTGTGGATGACGAAGCACGAATGAGTCGGATGTTCCTAAGAGGTTTGAGATTCAAAATTCGTCAACAACTTAGCTCTCATAAATTTAGTTTGTATTCAGATGTTGTGGATAGGGCTCAAAGGGTGGAGCAAACAGATGAAACATTGCAGCCAAGAGTTAATGAGCAACATAGAGAAAGGAATGACAACAACCACAGGAACGAGAACCATCGAGTAGGTAACCAACACTTCGGTGGTAATTCCACATCAAATAACAGAAGAGGAGAATCCAGTGGGAACAATTTCAAAAGAAAGAGATTCCATAATAATTATGGAAGGGCACCAGCACCAGTACCAGCACCAGCACTGACCCCAGTTTTAAGGGGAGAAGATCGACCACCAGTGAGATGCTATAGGTGTGGTCAGGAAGGTCACATCAGCCCAAACTGTACACAGCAGTCCAAAAAGTGCTACAGTTGTGGGAAAGAGGGTCATCTTGCGCGGTTTTGTCCTGCCACAAAATCAAGTCCAGCTGCAATGATGATACCAAAAGCTAGCGCAGATAAGGAAAAATCTGTAGTTCAAGGGAGAGCTTTTGTTGTGACATCCCAAATGGCGCGAAACTCGAACGAGGTGATAACCGGTAAGCTATTCATAAATTCTCGTGAAGTCTACGCTTTGTTAGATACTGGCTCTACCCATTCTTTTATCTCACCTGCATGTGCTCAGCGTTTAAACTTAACTCCTGAAAACTTGGACTTTGACTTATCAGTTGAAACCCCATTAGGAGAAATGACCATTACATCTACTATCTATAAATCTTGCCTAGTTCAAATCAACAACCTCACATTACCTGTTGACCTTATTTCTTTGGAGATGCGTGAATTTGATGTGATTTTAGGAATTGATTGGTTGACTAGCCATCATGCTAAAATTGATTGTTTTCATAAGATTATTAGTTTTCATATTCCTAGTCAACCTGTCATGCAAATTCAAGCAACTAAACCATTGAAATCTATAACTGTTATTTCTAGCCATAAAGCCATTCGTTTATTGAAAAACGGATGTCAAGCCTTTTTAGCTCATGTCACTGATTTGAACAAAAATACATCAAATTTGAATGATATTCCCATTGTTAATGAGTTTCCTGACGTTTTTCCTGAAGAACTTCCTGGCTTACCCCCAAACCGTGAAATTGATTTTTATATTGATCTTGAACCCGGTACCAAGCCCATTTCCAAAGCTCCCTACCGAATGGCTCCCATTGAACTTCAAGAGTTAAAAGTCCAACTACAGGAATTGTTGGATACCGGTTTCATTCGTCCGAGTGCATCACCTTGGGGTGCTCCTGTTCTATTTGTAAAGAAGAAAGACGGGAGTATGAGATTGTGCATTGACTACCGAGAATTGAACCATGTCACCATCAAAAACAGGTACCCGTTACCTCGGATTGATGACATGTTTGATCAATTACAAGGCGCTCAACATTTCTCAAAGATTGATCTCCGTTCTGGATATCATCAGTTAAAGGTTAAAGCTGAGGACATTCCAAAGACTGCTTTCAGAACTCGTTATGGGCATTATGAGTTCTTAGTCATGCCTTTTGGACTAACTAATGCTCCTGCAGCTTTCATGGACATGATGAACCGGATATTCAAGGAACATTTGGATCATTTTGTGGTTGTCTTTATTGATAACATCCTCATATACTCCAAGAGTCGCGAGGATCATGAACAACACCTGAGATTGATACTACAAAAGCTCTGTGAAAACAAATTATATGCCAAGTTGAAGAAATGTGAGTTCTGGCTTGAGGAGGTCGCGTTTCTTGGGCATGTGATTTCTAGTCAAGGAATATCAGTCGATCCTGCGAAGATTGAAACGGTACTAAATTGGGAACAACCCAAAACAGTAACCGAAGTCCGAAGTTTTCTAGGTCTAGCTGGTTATTATCGGAGATTCGTAGAAGGATTTTCTCGAATCGCCACTCCATTAACGCAGCTTACTCGGAAAAGCACAAAATTCATATGGAGCGAGGAATGCGAGAAGAGTTTTCAAGAACTCAAGAGGAGACTTGTTTCAGCTCCTGTTCTGACCATACCATCAGGATCAGGAGAATTTGTTATCTACAGCGATGCTTCTGGCAAAGGTCTAGGCTGTGTCCTTATGCAACATGGAAAGGTTATAGCCTACGCCTCTCGACAACTCAAAGATTATGAGAAAAATTATCCTACTCATGATCTAGAGTTGGCAGCAGTCGTTTTCGCGTTGAAGATCTGGAGACACTACTTGTACGGAGAAAAAGTGGATATCTATACGGATCATAAAAGTCTCAAGTATTTCTTCACCCAGAAGGAACTCAACATGCGACAACGACGTTGGCTTGAACTGTTAAAGGATTATGACCACACAATCCAGTATCACCCGGGAAAGGCGAACTTTGTAGCTGACGCTTTGAGCAGAAAATCTTATGCAAGTACAAGTGCACTGCTGACAACACAAAAGTGTATTTTGTACGACTTGCAAAAGATGGAGATAGAGCTAAAGACACCAGGGACCCACTCGAAGATTGCTCACGTGCGAGTAGAACCAACTTTAATCGATAAAATTAAAGCTGCTCAAGCTACCGATCCGGAACTGATAAACATGATAAAGAAAGTACAAGAAGGTGTCATTCCCGAAGCAAGAATCGACGAGAAAGGAATACTTCGAGTCAACTCTCGACTCTGTGTTCCTAACGATCCTGAATTACAGCATAAAATCATGATGGAGGCACACAACACGCCGTTTGCAATCCACCCAGGAGGTACCAAGATGTATCGAGATCTTCGACATACATTTTGGTGGAACAATATGAAAAGAGAGATTGCGGAGTTTATCTCAAGGTGCCTAACTTGTCAACGTGTCAAGGCAGAACATCGAGTTCCTAAAGGTCCATTACAATCACTTGAAGTTCCCGAATGGAAGTGGGAACACATCAATATGGAGTTCGTGACGGGTCTTCCAAAAGTTTCTCAAGGCTTAGATGCAATTTGGGTGATCGTAGATAGATTGACCAAATCTGCTCATTTCTTGCCTATACGAGAAAACTTTTCACTTGAACGTCTTGCCGGTATGTACATAAATGAGATCGTGAGATTGCATGGCATGCCAGTTTCCATAGTTTCTGATCGAGATCCTAGATTCACTTCACGCTTTTGGATCAGTCTACAAAAAGCTATGGGCACTGAACTACGTTTTAGTTCTGCATACCATCCTCAAACGGACGGACAATCGGAAAGGACGATCCAGACCCTCGAAGATCTTTTGAGACTTTGTGTATTAGACTTCAAAGGAAGTTGGGATAAGTACTTGTCGTTGGTGGAATTTTCTTACAACAACAGTTACCAAGCAAGCATAGGCATGGCTCCATTCAAGGCATTGTATGGAAGGAAGTGTCGCTCTCCAATATGTTGGAATGAGGTAGGAGAAGCAAAATTGTTGGGACCCGAGTTGGTACGCTTGACGACCGAAAAGATCCAAATGATCCGACAACGAATACAGACCGCACAAGAACGACAAAAGAGTTATGCTGATCTTCATCGGAGAGACGAAAGTTTCAACGTCGGAGATCATGTATTCTTACGTGTTTCTCCATGGAAAGGGGTTACGAGATTCGGAAAGAGAGGAAAGCTCAACCCTCGATTTATTGGCCCATTTGAAATCCTCGATCGAATAGGAACCGTAGCCTACAGACTAGCCCTACCACCAAGTATGTCTCGCATCCATAACGTTTTTCACATATCTATGTTACGTAAATATGTGAAGGACCCAAACCACGTCATTGAGTTAGAACCAGACGTTATAGCAGAGGATTTAACATACGAGGAGGTACCTGTTAAGATCCTGGATAAGAAGGAGTAGATCCTACGCTCAAAGGTTATACCTCAAGTTAAGGTTTTATGGAGGAACCAAGATACTGAGGAAATGACCTGGGAGCTAGAATCTGAGATGAAATCTAAGTATCCTTACCTCTTCGATATGTCAGGTACGTCAATTTCGGGGACGAAATTTCATAAGGAGGGGAGGTTGTAAGACCCCGAATTTTATGAAATACAAAATTTAATTTTTCTTCATATATATATTTTTTTTGAAACAGTAAGTGGTTAAATCGATAAAGTTAAAAGTTAAGGATGTTATGTGCAAATTTTATTTTGTCGGACAATATTCGCTTTGTCGGGGAATATTCGTTTGGTCGGGGAATATTCGTTTGGTCCGACGGCGCCGAAATAACAAATTATTGGTGGACCCCACAACGGAATATTTGTCGGATATAGAAAACGACAGAAATAACCTTTTTAAATAAAAATAGTCAACGGAACTGTTAAAATACCGGTGATAAAAGAATAGTAGCATACGGTAGTTATTGGTATTTTCTGTAGCACTCGGTACTCTACAGTAACACACGGTATTGCATAGTGTCTCGTATTATTGGTCTGATAATTGACACCGTAACTGTTACGCATCATTTCATCGATAATTGTCACTGCATAATATTTTATATTATCAATTCAATAATTGTTGTTACACAGTATTTTGCATTATTGATTTAATAATTGTCATTACACTGTATTTTATATCATTGAGTCAATAATTGTTGTTGCACTGTTTTTAAAATTATTGAACCTAATAATTGTCACAGTAACATATGCACAGTAATTCACATTATTGAATCAATAATTGTCATTACACAGTAGCGTATGCTTTATTTTACATTATTGTTATCTCTATTATGATGTTATTTAAACAGTTGTATTTCATTAATTTATTGACTTGATATCTAAGAGCTAACTATACTGTATTTATAACAATTAGTCATAATAATTGATTTGATAAAGTTATTTGTTTATAATATAAAGTTAGGTGATTATTAGGTGATATGAAATGAATGGTGTAGATTAGAGTGTGAATTATTGTTGAATAATTGAATTGATTTGTTTATAATATAAAGTTAGGTGATTATTAGGTGATATGAAATGAATGGTGTAGATTAAAGTGTGAATTATTGTTGAATAATTAAATTGATTTGTTTATAATATAAAGTTAGGTGATTATAAGGTGATATGAAATGAATGGTGTAGATTAAAGATAATATAATATTTGAAATGGATGGTGTAGATTAAAATATGATCTTTAAATGAATGGTTTAGATTAAATGAATGATAAGATTTTTTGCTATAAATAGAAGCCTTAACTTAAGGATTTTTCATAAACTTCCTTACTTGTTCTTTCTTTCTCTCTCTAAATACTTCTTGTGAAAGTTCTCTCTAAGTGTGCTTAAGTCATCTTGAGTATTTGTGAAGATCTATAAGTATACGTGTACTGTTCAAGTTAATCAACCTCATTTAAATCAATATACAGTCACGTGTTGAGGTAAGGGATACCATCTTTTTCATCTTCCATTATTCAAACGTACTATGGTAAGGGATTATCATTATTTGATTCTCGATAATAATATTGTTTCTTCCTTACTCATAAGACGTGCCTTTTATTTCCATGTATTAAATTGTGGGAATAACCTTACGGAGCGGATTGCCGCCTGTTGGTGAATAACCTTTCGTATTCATTCATTATTAATCTCTGAGAATAACCTTACGGAGCGGATTGCCGCCTGTTTGGTGAATAACTCTTTGTACTCAAATTCTATTAAATTGTGGGAATAACCTTACGGAGCGGATTGCCGCCTGTTGGTGAATAACCCTTTGTATTAATTTCCTTCACCTTTTGTTAATCAAACCTGCTACGGTAAGGGATATTATTTTCTTTCATACTCCTAAATCGAAATATATTATGTAACTATTGCTTCTATAATTCCTGAAAATATTATATGTTCCATAATAGTTGAACTTCATTATTTCAACTGAACCTTCCTATTTACGTGAACCTTTCTATTGAATTGTAACTGTTATTCTGAACTGTGGATCTTGAATATCATTTTTAAATTTCACTCCACATCATGTTGACAATTTGGACATTATTTGAATCTGTACAAAGTAAACTTCCGATACTTATTGTTATCCTATTTCTTCTGTTCATCATTTATATCATTCTAATCATCCAAAAATTAAGCTGTTGTGAATATCTGTGGCCGGGGGCACAGATGTGATATATTTGTTGAACAGATGATAGGTTAAAGGCGATATAATAGGTTAAAGGCGATACATCTGTTCGGTGTCTTTTATGGCACGTGGTGAAAGTTCTATTTGGCCCGTAGTGCAAAGATGAACTGTTGATTGGTATGATTATGACCAAAGGCTGAATCTGGTATAATCATGACCGTTGGTGCTATATTGAATATCTTTGGCCCGTAGTGCAAAGATGAACTGTTGATCTGCATGATTATGATCAGGAACTGTGAATTTGTATTATCTTGACTAATGATATTTCAGATGATAAAAGTTGATGATGTTTTTCCTAAAAAGAGAACCGAGTGGACATTATAGTCTGCATTATTCTTCTAATAGATTACTCATTCCGCTGGTATTATTGATCTGAACGTTGTTTAAGAATTTAACTACAGTTTTTGATATAAACCTTGTAGTCTATTGTATTCTATCAAGAACTCAACTGTTGAAGGCTAATGATAATTTATTCGTCATTATCTTAGTCATGATATTTCTTACTGGGCTATTTGAGCTCACCCTTTCTTTTGTTCCATTGTTTTTCAACAGGAGATGAAAACATAACATGGTCTAGCCGGGGAATGGAGTGAGGGTCCGAGGAATAGTTATCATAGTTTTCACGTTTTGTAAAATAGTGTGACAATAATAGTGAAGACTTAGTTGTGTATTATTATACACTGTATTGTTGTACGTTGTGCTTTGTTGTAATAATTTTGTTGTAGTCTTTTGACGACTCAAGTTTGGGCTGTGTGGGCCCAGATTTGGGGGCGTCACAAAGATGAACTGTTGTTTGGTATGATTATGATCAAAGGCTGAATACTGGTATAATTATGACCGTTGGTGATATATTGAATATTTTTGGCCCGTGGTGCAAAGATGAATTGTTGACTTGCATGATTATGACCAGTGTTTCAGGTGATAAAAGTTGATGATATCTTTCTTAAAAAGAGAAGCGAGTGGACATCATAGTCTACATTATTCTTCTAATGGATTGTTCATTCCGCTGTTATTATTGATCTGAACTTTGTTCAAGAATTTAACTGCAGTTCTTGATATAAAGCTTATTGTTTATTATATTCAATTAAGAACTCAACTGTTAAAGGCTAATGATAATTTATTTGTCATTATCTTAGTCATGATATTTTTTAATGGCTATTTGAGCTCACTCTTTCCTTTTGTTCCATTGTTTTTCAACAGGAGATGAGAAAGTAGTTGGGTCTAGCCGGACAATGGAATGAAGGTCCGAGAGATAGCTATAGTAGTCTTCACACATTGTAAATAGTGTGACAATAATATTGAAGACTTAATTGTGTATTATCGAGTTCTGTATTTTTGTTCTTTGTACTGGATTATAATAATTTTGTTATAGTCTTTTGGCTTCTTAAATTGAGCTGCGTAGGCCCGGATTTGGGGGAGTCACAGACCCGATTTGGGGGCGTCACGTAAAGTGAATAACATTCCGTCATTTTTTAAAATAGAATAGTCAATAGAGTTCACAAAATAGTCAATAGAGTTCACTTTTTAATACTTATACAAGTTAGAGAGTTGTAAGTTTTGTTAAAAAACTAAAGAAGGAATTTGTTAAAAAAAATTATAAATAGATTTGTAAGTTTTGCATTTTAGTCTTATGTTAACTATATATATCTTTTTATAAAGTAGTAATTGGAAGAAAACTATCATACAATACAACGATAAAATGGCATGCGTTTCATGTATGTGTTTCATATATCACATAAGATATATGTAACATTGACCACAAACAAGTGATGTCCAACAAATATTCTATTGTAATATATCAAATCATGGAACAAAACAATCAGTTACAAATTTGGGAAGAGACAACAAATATACAATGAATCTCTTGTATGTACCACATAACATGTCAATTACATCTCCTTTATTCGACACAAGTTAGACTAAAAACACATCATGATGTTGTTGCAATTGGCCGTGATAGAAAGTGGCATAGTTGTTTAACCAGGCCATCCTTTCTGAGAACCCCTAGAAGACTGCACATTTAACCTGTTGAGCACAACATTGAAGAAGTAATAAGTCTTTTTCTCTATTTTAGTCTAGGTTTTGTAGATACATAATAAAAATAATTTGTGGACATGAGTTGTAATTTAAAATTTATTATACTGTAAGTTGAGGATAATATGATAATTATAAAAATATTACTTATCTCATTTTTTTTTTCGTTTAAATCAGGCCAATTTTGGATGAAAAACTTTGGCAAGAAAAGTGGTAAAGTTTTCTATCCTTTTATTTTCTTTTTCGTTAAATAAAAAACTCAGAAACATAAAAATTGGATAGAAAACTTAAGTTTTTCGTCCATTTTTTTTTTCCTATCCATTTTAAAACTCAAAAACAGAGTGTAAGGGATTTAACAGTGATCTCGGTAGGTAAGAAGACCTCTTCCTGACCTTCTATCGTAATAGATTCCCATCCGTCTAAAAAGGGTTCGACAGGTTGTACCATTGTCCCTTTATCTTCTTCAAGGATATTCAATTCTTTTTCGGCTACTTTAACAGCGATCTCGACATGTAAGACCGCTTCTTCCTGATCCTTTGTCGTAATAAATTTTCACCTAATTATCATGAACTCGACGGTTGAACCCTTGCCCTATTGTCTTCTTCTTCACTCCCTCCTGTAAAAGTATCATAAATCCTTTGTCTTCCCATATCACCAAGTCCATAAGTTGATCTAGAAACATTAGATTGAAGTGAGTATGTAGCCACATATATTAGTGGAGTTGTCTAAAAACCTGGCAGGTGATCAAGATATACCTTATTAAGTTATACATGTTGATAACATTGGTCGAACATTCATTCTTAATATGTTCAAAATGTTATCAATTTTCTTAATTATAACATCTATGTATTCATTTCTAAAGTCACGCATTTCTTGTCGTCAATCAAATAAAGGAGTCTCAGGAGGACCACTTAATTGATTCTCTAAGTTTTGAACTTAAACCTTCTCTCCTTCGGTTGGCTATCAACAATGCGTTGGCTTACCATTGTTCACAGCGTTTCTAATTATTGACTCCATTAGGCGTGCCAATTTAACATGTGGACAAAAAGTCAAATATTATTTTAATATTATTGTTGAAAAATTATTTTAGACAATAAATAATTTGATAAATAAATTATTTATTAAGGACCAAATAATTATGTGTTCTTGAAACGAGAGAATGGAGAATGTAATTAACTACCAAATAGTTTAGAAGTTTGAAATTCTGTAGAACTTCTTCTTCTTTTTTTCTTTAAATAATTCTCTAGAACTTTGAATTAAAAATTAGCATAAAATTAGAGGCCTAAATAATTTGTTCGACTATTGACTTACAGATTACAAATAAAATTGCAACCTGCGGGTGCAATCCTTCAATTATTAATCAAAATGAAATTATAATTTAATGTGATAATTAATTATGGTTATGAGAACAACTAATCCGTTCAGCCGCTGGCTGCTTTTTAGGGAATTATTAAATTGGATATATAATATGTAATGTAATATAGAAAGGCTTTAGACCGAAAATTGAACATAATAGCCTTCAAGATTAATCTACCTGTCAATAAGATTTTTTCTTTTTCTTTTTTCATGTGTAATTCTTTCTTTTAATTTATTAGTTAATGCTTTTTAGCCCGGACGTAAAAGCATCCCACATCTCTCTCCAAAATTAAGCGGTTTACGTTTGGATCGAATGAATGAAGTTGAGAATAAAATAATTTATTTTAATAAAATAAAAAAATTAAGTTTAGTTATTTTATTAAAATAGAATAAATTATTCTCATTCCTCTCAAATTTATACATTTTATTTTTTAAAGAATGGTATATAATGACTCATTTCAACTAGAATAGAAAAAATCATTTCACTCTTTATTTTATTCCTTTCTCTATTTCATTATTTTACGTATTATATTCCTTCAATTCAAACGTAACATAAAAAAGACTGTCGTGCATCACTTTTTTCAAAAAAAAATTCTTTTTTTTAATTTTAAAAAAGTGATATTTGAGCTCGAATTTCTTCACTTGCCTTCCATCTTATTTTGTAGGTGTACAAAATCACACAACTGCCTATTATTTATCACTTTCATTTTGTATGCTCCATATCATTTACATATGCATACACATATAATAGGGAAAAGAGAAGTTGTGACATGCATACAATTATAATTAAACTTGACTATAGATACGCTTATTCATTTATTAACAACAACATGAAATTATACAATTCACCAAAACCACGTACCAATTAAATTAATGGATAAAAAGTTGTAAAGGAATAAATAATGCAACTACCAACTAGGACAATATATATATAAGTTTGAAATTGTCTAGAACATGGAATTATAAATTATCATAAACTTGGGGGCCCAAACAAGAATCTGTTTGGTTATAGAATTGAATCTTAACACTCTGTCGCATGTTTAAACAAATCTAAAGGGGAATAACATAACAAGTTGGTTGATACTATTTATTTATTTATTGTGCATGATAGATAATTTTGGATGTTAGAATCTAAGGGCTGTGTAAAAATTAAGGAAATTGTTTGTTTTTCGAATAAAATTTGTGTATTGCGTTCAAGAATCTGTCTGTCTATATGATATGGAAGAGTACTCATATTAATACATCTTTTTTTATATATTTTTTGATTTTTATTTTATAAGTCGTTTAATATATAATTATACATATTAAATTTTTTTATTAATTTTAATATTAGATAATTAATTTTAATTTAAAATTTTATTATTATTTATGTACTAATTATTCTTCGTCTTCTCAATTATTTTATTTATTTAAAGGTAAAATAAAAAATGAATAATTTTTTTTTATAAATATATATAAAACGTTTTATATTATATAAAAATAAATTAAGATAATTTATAAAATAAAAAAGATGGAGTATTACTTAAACTTTTTAGTCACGGCATAGAAGCTTCTTAAGTTTTAAGAGATGGTCCACACTCCACATCTCTCTACTCAAGGCGCAAAACTGTCATGCATATCATTCATTGAAAAGAGTTCCAAGGACAAAATTCTTAATAAATGCATTATTTGGGTGCAAATTTTGGTATTATTTTTTTAAAATTTTAATGATATGTTTAAATTGAAAAAATAAAATAAGTAAAAAAATAAATAAAATATGGAATAGAATGATTTATTTTATTTTAATTTAAATGAATTATTCTGTACTCTCTTTTAAAAAATAAAATTCATAAATTTAAAAATAATATAAATGTTTTGTTTTATTTTAATAAAGCACTTAAATATATTTTATTTTATTTTTATATCCATTCCTCTAATTTAAACCTAACATAAGAGAGTTACGATTGTCGGCTACCGTCAGATTTTGGGATTATTAGTATATGCTAAATTCATTTTACTCGAGGAGAGCTCTTAAATAATTGGTCGGACAACTTCGAACCTTATCTCAATTGATTCCAGATATTTTGAGTTCGAAGACTAAGTAACACATCTACTCCATAAATAAATAATAGTTTCATTTGTCATTCTTTTATTTTATATAAAATAACACTGATAATAATATAAAATAATATAATATTTTAAAACTTGTATTCATAATTTTATTATTATGTCATTATTATTAAATAAGTTAAAAAATTTATACAAAGTTAACGTATGTACAAACAATGTTAATATAACAACATATTATTAATTAAATTCATACGATGGACAAAATTATCTATCATTTAATAAAATATCATGATTTTAATATCATTCGTGTATATACAATTACTCATTAATTTTAGTGTTGACCAGGGCCGGTTCTAAGAACACAATTTATATTAGGGGCCCAGTGTAAGAAAAAAAATTGGGGCCCCTCTCACATATAAAAATATTAATTTTTTTATCAACATCAATATATAAAACACAATTTATAGATCCTCCGAATTTAGAGACCCTGTGCAATAGTTTCTTTTGCACAAGCCGGCCCTGGTGCCAATAGAGAATAAAGATGCACTTTTAATTGCTTTAACTAAAAATCCACCTTAAAACACGACTTGGAGTAACGACGACTCGACGAGTGAGTGAGGTAGCGTCAATTTGATCGAGATGTCCCATCACCGTTGCCCACTGGTCACTGCTCCATTTTTCTTACTACTAGTTATCCTACTCGGGTTGATGGTGAAGTTTGAAGGTATCAGAAACATAGGGGGCCGGGGGGTCCAATTGGGACCATGCATTGTAATTAAAATAATTCATATGAAATCAAAAATCTAAAGATGCAGATCAGCAAATGTCACATTCATTCTTGCCTCCGCTGCTAAAATAATAGTGCGGTCGTCGTAGTTCACTCCAATAAAAACACCGCAGCCAAACAAGTCACTATCCTTATCTTCACTTGTGTGTTGCCTTTATCCTTCATCCGACTGTCTTTAGGATATGTTTAAGAAATCGAAACATTTTAATATTAATTTTAAAGTAGGATAATATGAAAGTAAGAAGAGAATGAATTGTTTTTATGAAATAAAAAAAATTATATTTAATTATTTTATTAGAATTAAATGAAATCGACCATTCTCGTTCTTCCTAAATTTATGAATTTTATTTTTGAGAGAGAATATAGAATGAAATGAATCATTTCATTTTTTTATTCTATTCATTTTTATCTTTCATTTATTCTCTTATTCAATTCCTTCAATTTAAACGTAACATAAAAGAAAAGAAAAAGACAAAGAGAGAGAGAGAGAGATCTTGAAAAATGTACTTGAATTACTATAAATGATCAATTACTTCTATTTTAGCATTATTTATATTTAATAGTGATTTTTAAAAAATTTAATAATTATACTTTTGTTCATTGTGATAGTTTTTTTTAAGGGATTATTTTTCACATGAATGTTTTATATTTTTATATGATTCTCTCTCACATAAAGATAGAATTTATTTTATTCTCATATGATAGAATATCATGTAAAAATATTAAATATATATATAAAAATATCAAATTTTTTTTTTTTGAGCTAGCCACGTTTTCAAACTCCAAAATTAATCGGCTGTCACAACTATAATTTATTGCGAACAATTTTTTATTTTCATTAACTCTGTCATAATAATTTTATTTTACTATTTTCTTTAATTAAAATTACGTAATTTTAGACTCTCTGCCCCAATCATGGGCAAGTAGATGCGATAACAGCATCCAGTTTTGTACATTATCACTTCGGTGGCGAAAGCAGAAAAATTAGTCATTGGAATCAAAATTATTATACGGTTATAAATAATTTATTAAGAATTTTGGAGTACCTTTGAGTCAAAAATTTTGATTAATTTTATATTTTTAGGTTATATATATAAAACATATATTTGATTATAATAATAATATAATAAGTATTAACTCTATATATTTTATATGCATGTATATATATATATATATATATATATACTCTATTGACTTATAATAGACATTTTTAAATACAAATTATTTATAAATAATTAATTCTTTAAAAAGTAATATAAAATACATTATTAATTAGTTTAAGAAGATTATATAAATATACATATATAGAGAAAGTAAAAATTATATGAGATTGAAACTTAAGTAAAAAAATTATAAAATTTTAATTTGACCCCATATATTAAAAAATTTATAAAATTTTAGTAAAGTCTATTTATATATAACATTTAAAATTTTAAAATTTTGTCATATATTATAAAATAAAAACAAAATTTAATGGGGTTAACTGACCCCACAACTTTGCAGTTGGCTTCGCCACTAATTGTCATGAAAGATTATTTAAACAAGTAATCACACTAAATAACTGCTTTGTTGCTATGATCATTATTGATAAGGCAGCCAATCCATCCTATGCAAAAAATTATGCATATAGTATTTCATTGCTGGCTAATAACAGTCCAAATGTCCAATGTATGCATAGAACTCTCAGGAAAAAAGTGACGAATTATTGGCTTCAGTACAGGCGAATACTGTGGCGACAGTGTATTCCTATGCATACAGCGCAAACAAACATGGCAATATCATTGTATCTTTTCTTACATAACTGTAAATAATATTTTCTCAATTTAAAAAAAATAATAATAATTTTTTTTAACAAAGATGGTCGACATTTTACTAATAATAATATAATAATATAATATTCTCAAATTTATTATTTCTATTTTTAACAATTCAATTTAATTTTGTTTTTTGTTTATGCTTTTGACCTATATTAATTCTCACACCAAAAATATTTCCGAAAACTCAAGACGTCAAGTTTTGATGTGATTGTTTTTTATGCAAATTATTCGTTATATTGTAATTTCAACAAACGAACAAAATTTTGCTGTTAACATATATATATATAATATCGAGTTGACATTAGTGATATATATTTCAATTTTTTTGAAAGTTTCAAATAAATAAATAAAATTATTAAAAAACAAAGTAGAAGTATTGGCTAATAATTAATTATGGTAATTGGGAGAGGTGAGCAATTGGTTGGCGGATGTTAGTTATTAGATATTTTATTTTTTTTGAGAAACATTTTAGTTATGAGATTGAATGTAATGAGTTGGTATCAGTTATCATTAATTTGTAGGAGTACTTTGTTAGAGAGAGCTGACCTTGGTTAGTTATGAGAGCCTAACTAGCTAGTGAGTTGGGGGGCAACAGGTGGCAAATAAATTAATCTGTCTCATATTAATTGTCATGAAAAATATTAAAATATAAACTTTATAATAATAATAATAATAATACAATGAACTTGGGCAATATCATGTTACCTTTCATTTCAAGAAGTCTTACTAAACTAGTGTATAGAGATGGGCAAGAAATGTATAGTTAGCATGTTAGGGAAGGGGAATGTTTTACTTATTTGACAATCTATGGGAGCTTAGCTCAAGCGCCATACGTTGAACATGCATGTTCGGTGTCTAATTTTTATTCCTTACGTCTTAAATTAAATTTTTTATTATTATTTTTTTAATTATTTTTAGAATTAATAATTAAGTATATATAAATATATTTTTAAAATTATAAAAATTATAATTGATAATAAATTATATCTAATTTTTTATAATTATAATCTCTTAACTTAAACTTTATTAGTAATAAAATAAAAAATTATTTCAAAAATAATTAATTTAACTAAAAAAGACGAAAGGAGACTTTTAATTTAAGTCGGAGAGAATAAAATATATAGATGGAGTATATATATAGGATAGTGAAAAGTGATAATTACGTAACTAATTATTTACTCAAAATTTATAATTTAATCCCGTGTATATGGGCGTAATGTGTGGCATGACCAACTGTCTATCTATTTTATTAATTTGTTATGAAGGTGAAATCCGCAGCCACAGTTATTTACTTTAACGTACGTTGAAAATATTATTGGTATACGTCACTAGATTAAAATTTTACTCAATAAATTTTATACAAATAAATAAATAAATATTTGACTTTGTATATAATTAATTTATAGAACTTTAAATAAAAATGTACTCCTGTAAATTACGCTAAAGTATTTTAAAGGAGATAATTAATTGCTTCAGTGAAATATTAAATGCATTAACTTATACCATCTTCGAACCTCGATGGGTAAAAAGTCCACTCGTTGGACTTTAAAAAATGCTTTTTTTTCATATAATTTAGAATTACAGAGCACCATTCATGTCATATTGTAAAAATGGTAGATTTTTTTACGGCTTAGATTTAATTATTTGTTATTATTATAAAGTCGTTTACACATATCGCCGTATTATATACTAAAGATTTATATATTTTTGTTTTTTATATACTCCTTACTTCCATACAATTAAATTGTTAAAAGTCTTATTACGTATTGTAAAAAAAAAATTGTCCAATTATCGATATGTCGTATATGTAAATATAAAATAGATACAAATTAAAGATAATCTTAATATATTTTATTTTATTTTATTACGTACACTTTCACTTAGTCGCAATTATATTTCGTTATTTTGGATATATAAATCATTTTCCAATTCTCAATTCCACAAACTTCAACAAAACATACTTAGGCAGTTTGGTGTCACTCAGTCGTCCTCGTCAATTGGATCTCCGCTTATCCATCTTCATGTTGAAATATCATCCAAACAATGGGGAGGGAATGCTTCCACGATCAATCAATCTCTATATTCCAAAATAGATATGTTGTATTTTCACTATTTTGATTTTCTAAAATTAATTTAAAAGCTTATAAAATATAAAATCAATATAAGAAGTTTTAATTATCGGTCTGATCTTAGTCCAGCGGTTAAATTTAAAATATTGTGATATTTAAATTTCAAGTTAAACTCTCATTTAAATTATTCTGGATTTTAAACTTCAGATTTAATTATAACTTAGATTATTTTAAGTTCACTCAGGTGATGTGAATTTATTTTTAATTTTTTATAAAAGTAGTTTGTCTTGTACTTAATTATTAAATTATATTGTCTTCCTCAAAAATAAATATTAAAAAAAAAAGAATTCTAATTATTACAAACTAGTTAAATGATAGAGAGGTTATATTTAAGGTGACAACAAATATATGGAATGAACGTTTATTTTTTAGACAAATATACCCTTATCAATTCCTGATATAATTTTTTAATCTTATTTTACTGATAAGAGTAGACTTATTACAATATATATATATATATATATAATTGTTATGTTCTCTCATATTTTTGTCTTGTTCATATTTATTCCAAATGATATTAGTGAGTACCATATTGATTGTTTTTTGAATTTCATTTATTTCTGTATAATTTATTTTAAAAAATACCTTTTTTTTACAAAAGCCTAAAATAAGAATAGAGAATATTTAAATGAATCAAACTACAATAATACTAAAGTCTGGGTGAATATCCACCGACCCCAAATTAAAAATAGCGAATATATAATTTTTTAAAGAAAAATATATAAAAATAAATAAATTTAAACAAAAGAAAGATCGTGGATATCAACTTAATAAAAATAAATCAACATACACAATATTTAAATATAATATTATTTTTATTTTTTATTAATTAAAATATATATAATATTTAAATATTATACATTTATAATTATTCATTTGGCAGCCCCACTCCACCCAAAGTTTATCAGGAGGGATGTGTGATTTTGTTTTTATTTTATCCATCCAGCGTGGCATCCTGAGGTTACAATACGAAGCAGTGCATTGGATCCATCCAATAACATTCCCGAGCCTAACATCACATGTCGACCCAAATCAACAGAACAAGCTATGTGGGACCCGTTCGGCCCCACATTTTAGCCGACCCTTATCATCTCAAACAGTGGGTCAATCCATCCCTTGTCATCTCTCTCTCTCTCTCCTTCCCTTTTATTTTTTTATTTTCTATATGGGTGCACAGAATGTTTTTTCATTTGGATATATTTTTGTTGTTTTTTTTAGTTTTAAAATTGATGAAAAAAATAAACGAATTAAAGTTTTTATTCAATTTATTTTCATAAATTGTTTTAGACAAAAAATAAGCACTTAAACTTTTTTTATTTTGTTTTATTATTATTATTATTATTATTATTATTATTATGTCTAAGCTTTCTACCTAAAAATTGACTACTCTTCACACTCCAGTTTTTAAAGTCTAAAGTAATATGGCAGGACTACATGGGAGATAAAAACAAACTTATGCAATTTGCCACCCACGTTCATGTGATAATTTATCTTTGGCATTTTGAATAATCTAATTATTTATACTGCTGAATAAATAAAATAAATTATAAAATAAAATAAAATAAATAATGAAATGATTCTTTTTATTCTGTTAGAATGAGTTATTCTATATTATCTTCCAAGGACTAAAAAGAGAATGGTCAATTTTATTCTAATAAAATAATTAAATATAATTTTTTTTTCATTCTATAAAAATGAGTTATTCTATTCTCGCTTTTATTCATCCAATCCAAACGTAACATTAATGTGTTTTTTAAGTTTTATTTTAATTATAATTTGAAAGGAGGAAAAAGGACGAAAAGAAAAGATTTAACTTTTTTTCTAAACTCACAAACACACTATAAGGGATAATGATTTATATATATATATGTGACTATTGTAGATACATGTAAATTAGTATTTTTCTAATTAGCGGTTTATATTATCAGAGTACAAATGACATTTGTGACGCTCCCAAATCTAGGCCTACATAGTCCAATTTGAGACACCATAAAACACAAAATTTCTAATAGAAATAGTACATAGAACAGAAATACAAACTCAATAATACACAACTAAGTCTTCACTATTATTGCCACACTATACACAACATGTAAAGACTACAATAGCTATCACTCGAACCGTCACTCCATTCCCTGCTAGACCCGGCTACTCTCTCATTTTCTGAAAAACAATGGAACAAAAGAAAGGGTGAGCTCAAATAGCCCAGTAAGAAATATCATAACTAAGATAATGACAAATAAATTATCATTAGCCTTCAATAGATGAGTTCTTAATTGAATATAATAGACAATAAGTTTTGTATCAATAATAGCAGCGGAAAGAGCAATCTATTAGAAGAATAATGCAGACTATAATTTCCACTCGCTTCAACTTTTATCATCTTAAACATCGCTGGTCATGATAATATAAATTTTCAGTTCCTGATTATAATCATGCCAGTCAATAGTTCATATTTGCATTACGAGCCAAAAATATTCAAATATAACACCAACGGTAATGATTATGTCAGTTTTCAGCCTTTGGTCACAATCATACCAACAACAGTTCATCTTTGCCCCAGGCCAAAGAGAATATTCACCACGTGCCCTAAAAGACACAATAATTATATCGCATTTATCCTATCAACTGTGCCCCAGGCCACAGATATTCACAACAACATGGTTCTTGATGATTAGAATAACAACCGTGATATAGATGATGAATCAGAAGAAACAGTATGATAAATAAATATCAAAAGTTTATGATTTTTCTTTGTGCAGATTCAAATAATGTCCAAATTGCCAACATGATGTGGACTAAAATTCAAGAATGATATTTAAGATCCACAGTTCAGAATAACAGTTAAGGTTCAATAGAAAGATTTAGAAAAATAGGAAGGTTCAGTTGAAATGATATTAGATGAAGCGCAAACTATTAAAGAATATATATTCATTTCAGGAAACTTTACCAACAAGAGACAAGTAAGAAATGAATACGAAGAGTAATTCACCAAACATGCGGTAATCCGCGTAGTCAGGTTATTCTCAAAGATTAATAAGGAATGAATACGAAATGTTATTCACCAACAGGCGGTAATCCGCGCCGTAAGGTTATTCCCACAATTTAATAAAAATTGAATACGAAGAGTTATTCACCAAACAGGCGGTAATCCGCGCAGTAAGGTTATTCTCAGAGATTAATAAGGAATGAATACGAAAGGTTATTCACCAACATGCGGTAATCCGCGCCGTAAGGTTATTCCCACAAATTAATACATGGAAATAAAAGGCACATCTTACGAGTAAGGAAGAAACAATATTATTTTCGAGAATCAAGTAATGATAATCCCTTACCATATTATGTTTGAATAATGGAAGATGAAAAAGATGGTATCCCTTACCGTAATAAATTTAAGAGTGTGAAAAGAATAATATTCCTTACCTTAACACGTGACTGAATATTGATTTAAATGAGGTTGATCAACCTATATATTTATAATAAAATTAGTAATTACCACCTATAAATTTCAAAGTGTATGATAACTCGTATAATATGAACCATCAAAATTATATATATTTAACATAATTTTTGTAGTATAATATAACTACTTTAAAATAGTTTTTAAAATAATATTCAAAAATAAATCTTCCGAATAAAGCTTTTAAAAATGAATCTTCTCAAAGAAGAGTCTTCTAAGGGAAAATTTGTGAATACCGTGAAAAATAGGAATTTATGAAATTACTACTCTTTAATAAAAGACTTACTTGAAAAATTTCTGCACTCCTTTTGGCTTTCAAACATTCAAAATAACCTTATTATTCTCAGAGAAAACTCATAAAATTCTTATAGAAAAATTTTATGTTTTAGGTGTGATTTTTCTATTCAGCTGAGCAAGCTATTTATAGGAAAAAAGAGGGTACTATGCATGGTAGGTGGGGGTAGGTGGCTGGCTGCTGCTCGCCAGCAGCAGCAGCCTCGTGCTGCAATTTTTTTTTTTCAATTTCAACTTCACCAACTCATGTGAGCCCCACCAATGTGTCCACATGTTTCTTACTATTCACGTTACTATTTCAAATAGTAAAATTAATTAATTAATTTATTTATTTATTTATTCTTCCTGTGAGTCCAACATATAAAATAAAATAATGTTACAACAATAATGTAAGAAACATGTTACATATTTTTATTAATTTAATAATATAAATTATAGTGTATTTGCAACCGTGACAATTATTAGGTTCAATAATTTTAAAAACAGTGCAGCAACAATTATTGACTCAATGATATAAAATACAGTGTAATGACAATTATTAAATCAATAATGCAAAATACTGTGTAACAACAATTATTGAATTGATAATATAAAATATTATGCAGTGACAATTATCGATGCAATGATGCGTAACAGTTACGGTGTCAATTATCAGACCAATAATATGAGACACTATGCAATACCGTGTGCTACTGTAGAGTACCGTGTGCTACAAAAAATACCATAAATTACCGTATGCTACTGTAGACACCCAAATTTTGCACTTTTGTACTAACCCTGACAGGAGGGCAAAATCGTCATTCGACCCGACATGCGAAAAGGAAGGTGAACCCCAACACAAACTCACCCCAACGATTTACGGTCAAAGCCGCCACAACGAACAAAAAACGACTAATGGCCACTACGCTTACGATGTTCGGGGGTCTCACAGCCCCCCGAACTAGCCTCCAAGAACAATATGGCACGTTTCCCAGGGATTTCCGGATTGCAAAATACGAGCCTTCCAGCAGAAAAACGAAAGACCGACATCAGACGCGGAAATCGAGGAAGCAACGAAGACAGCCGCAGCTGCACCTGCGGCCAAGATCTGAAGATCTAAATCGCCACTTCCAGTTCATTTCTTCGACAGACGCGGGGGAGAAGAGAACAGACGGGCAGACGGACGGAAAAGGAGAGAGAGAAAGGCGACGGGAGAGATAAAAAAAGAGAGAGAAAAAGAGAGAAATGTGAGATTCTTCCATCTTTGGTTAGATCTTAACATCATATATTGTATTCTAAGTGATTTCCAAGTGTCAAAACATGTATTTCATTATTTGAAAGGTGAAAAAGTCCGAGTTTATAGCATTTGTGATTTCATCTAGTTAGATCTAGTTTCATTTCGTTTTATTGCATTTGTTGGGTGGATCTACTGTAGATCCGAAAATATTTGGTGCATTGCTATTTAAATAGTTTGATTTTGTGTATTTTGAAGTAGATCTAATGTAGTCAATATATGTTATAGATCTGTGGATTAGGGACGGTTAGGGAGGATTTATTGCGGATGGAATCTTCTCCTAACCTCCCGATGACATCCTTTTAGTTTATTTTATAGCTTTTACGTATGTAGCGATGACGATGCATTTGTATTGTAAATATGTAATTTTTGGGCCTTAAAGCGATGTCGGATAGAAAATCGGGTTTAAGGCCCCATGATAGTGAAATGTGCGATTGTGGGCGTTTGGGGTTATTTGGATGGCTCACATGACCATGAATAACTCCAACGCCATTTTAATGCTTGGTTTTTCCTTTTGACGCGATAAAATGATTTTGGAATGAAATGATAAAGATTTGCATAAAATAAATCAATTTAGGATATTAGATTCACGAGGTTTTAAAATTAAGAGTTTTGGCGAAACTTTGATCCTTGTTTGACGAAAAGGCTCCATTTGATTTTGAAATGTCATAAAAGATATTTTCTCGTAAAAATAAATAAACGTTTTCGTTTAACTTTGTGCATAGGGTTAAATAGTTCTAGAAGTTGCCTTCATTTTATTTAAATTTACTGTTAGATGGCAATGTATAGTCTCGATTCCTATTTGGCAAACGTTTAAAAATATTGTTTTCTAAAATGACATCTAATAAAAAATCTCATGTCATTTGGGTCAAAAGACGTCTAAAACACTTTCCCGACAAAACACATTTTGCCATGTAAAATCAAAGCAACCTTTATGCAAAAATTCATCACAAACATTCATTTAGGCACACACACATATGCGCACACCCACATTTTAGGATTTAAAATGATAGAAAAACATCGAGATTGCGGTAACCGTGTTTCACGGAAGTCGGGGGGTGCCTAACACCTTCCCCTCGCTTAAGCAAGCCCCCGAACTCTATGAATCTCGGTTTGCAGACCAATTAACTCGGAGTCACATATGAGCCAGCAATTACGAAAACAAAATTCGGATGAGTTGGTACATCCATTTCAAATATACCAACTGGGGACTCTGGTCAAAATGGCTCATTCTAAAATCGACCTTTCGAAACCCCGTGGACACTTAAGCCGACACTTTTCAAAAAAGTCACATCTTAAATCTAAAGGCTAAAATTGGAAAGGGCATTTTAATTATTAAAAAACGAAACGAAGAAAATCCCAGCGTCGACACTACTATTCTTTTATCACCGGTATTTAAACAGTTAACACCGTTAACTATTTTTATTTAAAAAGGTTACTTCTATCGTTTTCTATATCCGACAAATATTCCGTTGTGGGGTCCACCAATAATTAGTTATTTCGGCGCCGTCGTACGGCCCGAATATTCCCCGACCAAACGAATATTCCCCGACAAAGTGAATATGGTTCGACAAAATAAAATTTGCATATAACATCTTTAACTTTCAATTTTGTTAATTTAACCACTTACTGTTTCAGGAAAAATATATTAGAAGAAAAATTAAATTTTATATTTCATAAAATTCGGGGTCTTACAACATTGTTAAGCTGAATATATATTTAGTGATATTTTCATTGATATTTGGCATTATGATAATAGAATTTTTACTCTGACAATATCGAACGTTTTTTTTTTATCATAACATAATTTAATTTTTTATTTTCATTCAGAAAATCCAAAGCGTGTCCAAAAAAAAAAAAGAAGTACAATAACTAAATTGAAACTCTCTTTATTGTCCTCTCTTCATTCTAAATATAAGATTACTATTATTTTTTAAAGTTAATTTAAGATTTTTTTAAATTCAAAATTAAAAAATAATAATTTAATTATAGTCCATGCAGTGATGATTAATTTTGTAACTACATAAAAAGTATTATTACAATAAATTTATTAATTAATAATTATTAATGAAATATATCAATTATGAGTTGAAAAATATCACGTATTAACTTTTAAAAGTTAATAATAATTTTATAATTTAAAATGAGAAAAAAAATTATACATAACAAAGACATTTGTATAATTTTATGAACAGTGCCAAGGCCCAATGATACCAACTTTGTCGCAGCATGTTGATAAATTTTCTCAATATTGAAAGCAAGAAATTCGATTATTTATTTATGTATTTATTTTTAATAGTTGATGGAATTAAGGATGTTATCAATGGGCAGTGTTCAATTTAAATATTTGAAAAATAAAGATTGAATTCCTTACGGAAGCAAGACGACTTTGATTTATTAACTAAACTAATCCTGTTTTTTGTTCTTATTAGAGTCTCTCTCATTTAATTATCCTTTTTATTTTATTTTTAAAAAAAATTGTTTTATAAAATTTACTAATATTATATGTATTTTTGTTTTATATGTGCTACTAAAAATAATAAATTATTAGTTAACTACTGACAATATGATATTAAAATTATACAAATAAAGTTCAAGATATCGTTTTATTTTATACAATTATCAATAAAAAAAAATTAACGAAATAAAAAGATTTGACAAGTGATGACGTTTTTATAGGTAAACAAAGAGTATAAAAATATAGCCTCGTTAATTAAGCATAGCATGGTCTATTTAATATATAAAAATGTGAAACGATAAATTTAAGATGGGCACATATCACTAACTTAAAAATTAAGAACTTTCAAAAATACAAGTAGTAGGAAAATAAATAATTTCTTAGTAATAAGTATCAATAATTCTCTGGTACAAATCATGTTTTGTACATACACAAATACAATATATATATTTCCTATAATTATATTACAAATTGTTAAAATAAGATTTTTATTTTTTCTTAATTTATTCAAAACTTCAACCAGGCGTTTGTACAACTTTTAAGCCTAGAAAATACTATATTATTTTTTGTGTCGTGAGTTTAAGACTTAAATAAATTGCGTTCTTAAATTGAAAAAAAATAGTTTAAATGAATAAAAAATTTGAATGTATTTGAACTTTAAAAGTCATATAAATTTCAGGAGCTCTAAATTAAATATGCACTAAAAATAAAAATAAAATAATATCTTGTCATAATAAATATATGCAACATCTATTAAGTAAAAAATGTACTGTCTTAATTAGAAAGAGGCGAGCCATAGAATGCCGGAGCAAATTATCGAGGCGCATATTGTGAGCTCTAAACGGTGTACGACACGTGTCACATTTTAATTGCTTAGGCGAAGATATTCCATTTTCTGTCTCCTTCCCGGGCTTACCTTACCACAAGTACTATAAATACATAAAGTGAGCGGCCAAAGCTTCCATACACTTCCCAAATTGATATCTTCATTTAGAATTAGAAACTTAAAACCATAAACCTTCTAGAAACAATGACGCAAGGAGAATTCACCGAGTTGCTTCCGGGTTTACCCGAAGAGCTCGCCCTCGAGTGCTTGACCCGGTTACACTTCTCCGCCTACCAAGTCGGATCCCAAGTCTGCGACCGTTGGCGCCAGTTGCTCCAGAGCACTGGTTTTTACTACCACAGAAAGAAATCCGGCCAGACCCGGAAAGTTGCCTGCTTAGTCCAGTCTCTCCCGGTTCAAATCGAGTCTACCGGGTCGAAACCGGCCGGACAGCCGAGTTACGGCGTGTCGGTTTTTGATCCGATTGGAAGGAGTTGGGGCCGGGTGGATCCGGTTCCGAAGTATCCAAATGGGCTGCCGTTGTTCTGTCAGGTGGCGAGCTCGGAAGGGAAACTGGTGGTGATGGGTGGGTGGAACCCTGTGAGTTGGGAGCCGATTAAGGACGTGTTTGTGTACGAGTTCACGACTCGGAGGTGGACTCGGTGCAAGGACATGCCGTCCAGCCGGTCGTTCTTCGCCGTCGGCGCGGCGGAGGGGAGGGTTTTCGTCGCCGGAGGCCACGATGACAGTAAGAACGCGTTGAATTCGGCGTGGGTGTACGATTTGAGAGCGGACGAGTGGGCTGAGTTGCCTCGGATGAGTGAGGAGCGAGACGAGTGCCAAGGCATTATGATGGGGAACGAGTTCTGGGTTGTGAGCGGGTACGATACGGATAGTCAGGGAATGTTTAAGAGCAGCGCGGAGGCATATGATATCGTAACCGGCGAGTGGCGGTGCGTTGAGGACGCGTGGACGGTGAGTCAGTGCCCGAGATCTTGTGTGGGCATGGGCAGAAACGGTGGGGGTTTGATTTGCTGGGCTGAGTCTGACTCAGCGGTCCGAGTTGGGGTATGTGGCGTGAACTTGGGCGATCGGAGCCTGGTAACGGGGTCGGAATACCAGGGAGCCCCACAAGGTTTCTTTCTGGTGGAGGAAAAGAAAGGGCAAAACGGTAAATTAGTGAAGACTGAAGTCCCCGATGAGTTTTCGTCTTTTGTGCAATCGGCCTGCAGCGTGGAGATCTAGCTAACACTTTGTTTTTCTTTTTTTCCTGTTAATAGATTTGTGTGATTGGAACTCATTCGGGATTCGGGTTGACCGTATAACTATCCGGGTGGGTTCCCCTCGAGAACATCTAACTTTTACTGATGTGCTTTTTGGTTTTTGTTTCCCAGTCTTTGTTGGTTGTGCGGACATATATGCTCGTCTTTTGTTTTAATGGCAATAGCATATGTTAATATTTAATCTAAGATTCATATGATACAACATTCAAAGTTTGTTTTTTTTAGTTACTTTAATTATATAAAGTGTATGTGTCACCTTCGGTTGGATTAAAAGGTAAAAGCATATTATTAAATGCAATTTTGTTATATAAAAAAAATGGAATAAAAAACTTATATAAATAATTTATGTGCAGAAAGTAATGAATCAAATAGCCTTTGAAATGGTTGTAAGTTATTATTTTTAGAATAAATACAGGGAATTGATATTTTTACAAGTTAATTTGATATTTTCACAAAATAAATTTTATTTAATCCTTTGAAAATATCAATATTTCACATGAAAATGAATATTTTAACAAGTGAGTTTCATTTGATCTTGTAAAAATATTAAATTAACTTGTGAAAATATTAATTTTTATAAATTAATTTGATATTTTCTTAAATAGACAATTGTGCACAAGGATTCTAAATTACAAAATCCCCCCTCAATTATAAAATTAAAGATATACTTTTGAGTCCATTCCAAGTAAAAATACATTTGTACTTTAGGAATATAAATTGAAAAATATTCCTACTTTATTATTATTATTATTATTATTATTATTATTATTATTTATTGCTTCACATAAATAAGTACAAAGCTATATTTTAAAGTTGATGTTTAAAAAATTGATTATCATTTCAAGTTTAAAATTGTCATAAATTTGTTTAATTTATATCAATACAATTATAAATATCATAAACTACCTAAAATGTAATACTAGCTGTAAGATTTATATTTTCAAAAGTTAAATTAATCGTATTAATTTTAAATTTAAAAATATTTGTATTTGACTTTTATAAAGTTAATAGTGATCTTATAATTTCGAACGGAGTGAGAGTATATTATTCGTGTATACACGAGCAGTATTACGATTATGACACATTATTTATGAAGTATATACATAGAATAAAATCTGTCTTATCTATATTATTATGAGAAAGCAAAAAGTTATGTATTTTTGGACTCTTTGACCTCTCAAAATAAGAATATTTTTTTTGTTCAATTCTTGATTTCTATCAACCTTAATTTTTAGAACAGTTATCACATGTTACAAAAAAAATTACCTAACAATTTTTAAATTTAGTGACCAAAGTTATATTTATTATTTTTATCTATTTTTCTCTTATATTATATTTTTAAAGATCAATAATTATATTTTAAAAATAATTTATCATCACACGCATTACGTGTACGTGCATACTAATTTTAATAATATAATATAATTCTAATATCACTCGTGTGTAAATTGTCTGTGTATTATTTCTCAGTAATTTTATCTTAGCTTTTTTCCTTTTTTGAGTTCAAAACTTTAATTGTAGAATATATTTATATACACATCCGGCACTACATCTAAAAAGACACACGAAGATAAAATAATAATATAAAAAAGAGAAAATATTATAAAAAGAGAAAAAAAAAATTATTATTATTTTATATTTATGTGAATTTCTAGATATAACGCTGAATGTATACATAAATATACTCTTAATTGTGTTCGGCTACCATAACAAAATTTGTCAAACACAAGAGTTGGACCGGATCACATCATAATTAGTGTAGAACAGAAGAACTGTTGCTCGAGAGAAGTAATAGCACATAGATCTGCTAATGAACTGGAATTTTCCTTAATGGGCCCTGGATTGAAAAACAATGAATTGGTCCTGATCCACTGCCCATAATTAGTTCAAAGGGCTGAGGACCCCACATGACTAATGCCCAAACTACTATGATACTACAAATTTGAGTTAAATAAAGTTTTGGTGCTTATATTTTGAATTCGACTTATAAGTTAATACTCTAAATAAAATAAAAAAGTAATAAATTATTATTTGTATTAAATTAAACTTATAAACTGACGATTATATTTAAATTTTTATAAAATAATCATTAAATTTTAACCAACAAATCTTACGTAAATAATGACACGTGCTTCTTACGTGGATAATGACACGTGCTTCTGCTTCGATGGCTCATTTATTACAGTACCATACTCCTGGCAAGGTCTTCTTTAAATATAGTGAAGGATTTCGATTAATTCAATTAGTACGCTAGTAACCTCCAAGGCTCCTGCCCCGGCTCCTCGAGTGAGAAGGAGTTCTCGAGTACAACCTCACCCGACCACGAGGCAAAATTGACGTCTCCCAGGAGGATGTTAGATGGACAATAATTAAGAGCAACCGCAAGTCAAAACCCCAATACAAGAAAAAGGTATTCAAAACAAGGTAAATTTTGGATGTAAAAAGGGTTTTTATTATGCATTATTAATCCATTACTCTGTATACAACAAAAAAAATAAATGTAAGTGGTCCAACCACGGCCAACCTGACACGTTCTCTTTGCCTCATCTCCCGAGGCTTCTTCCTATTTTCGTCCGCAAATACAACAATCAGTTCTCGACCAAGAAGAATTTGACCGTCCATATAATATTTGGCATCTTGAGCATCAGCAGGTTCTACATATTACACAAAACCAAAGCCATGTGGGTACCTGCATAATTTACGTGGTGAGAGCACAAAAAATAGCATAAATGATATAAAAAGACCACATAAACATACGCACGACTCCTAAAAATCCATCCCATTTCCATAGTAACCGAGGAAGGGAGAAAGGAGAGAGGAACAAAAAAAGCAATTATCCTGCAGAGGCTCACTACATGAGAATTCATGTAAAGCAATTTATGCAGCTGCTAACCTTGCAAGATTCAAGGTTTTAATGAGTTGAAATTCTTGATGACTTCAACTTCTTCATAATGATTCATACTCAACTTCCTTCAATCTTCATGTACATTAATCATCTTGAACATACTTGATTGTTGTCTTCAACACTTTCAATGAAAAAAACAAATTTCCATAAAGCAATTGTAGTTGACAAAAATAACACAGCTACCGGCATAAGAATATAGAGGAGGGCATCCATTTGAAAATTATAACAAACCAATTCCAATTCAAAAATAAGGAGTGAAGTAGAAAATGAGATGTCAAAAAAGCATATAAAAAGTAATCCAATGATTACCCAGAATAATAATCACGTGGCAAATAAATATCCTTCAAAGGACCAAACTTCCCAAAAGGTCCACAGAGATCTTCCGGTCTGCAAGCAATTACACAAGCTTGTGAATAAAAAAGGAAATTCACAAATATTAGCAACAAAACTGAAAGAAATCAAACCATATCCCCAAAGTTCTCTCCACTGAAGTTTATATTTAATTTCAGTTACTTATAAAAGTGGCGTTACACTATTTCAATTTGGTTATAAAACTACTTGAACTATATTTCAATTTACAGTATCAAATATTAGAAAACAAAAGCTAAGGGTTTAGTCAATATATGGTTGCAATAAAAACTGAAACAACCACCCAACAGGAAAGAGGGACAGGGAGTAAAAGCTGAACCCCTAATAAATTCCAAATGAGAGACGCAATAAATATTTATTTTACCATGCACCAAAGAACTGTTTTTTAAGAGTAAAAGCATCATGTTTTGGGATGAATAACTGTTTGTTTAAAAGTAGAAGAGTTTTCATAATTGACAATTCTATCAAATATTGTCTCATTAAAGAAGAGTATTGGGAAATGCACATTAGCCAGAGGTGTCAGCATTATTAACAATTGAAAGCATGTTCAAGAAATGAACCGTCCAGGCAACCATCATAAACACAATTGACGGAAGCGCATTCCAAGGGAGTAGATTAGGGATGATATGGCATACAATTAGATATAAACCTTTCCCCTTGAAGGGAAAAATATTTCAGAGAGAAGGTTGGTTGGCGCCCCAATATATTTCTACAATGTTACCTGAAACGTGATTCGTTTGGCACGCATTACGAATACAGATATGCAATACGCTATATAGCTAAAACGCGATACGTTTTACTATTTTATATAAGTTCCTATAATTAGGAATTATGCTAGAATTTGAATGTAATAAACCTAAGTTTATAGAAGATTTTTAGTTGAATCAATAAGTAGATTATTTTATTGATAATTTAGTATAAATGTAAAGTTTGAGCATCCAAAGTGATAATATTGATATTTTGTTCAATTGAAGATAAAATAGTTATAAAAAAAATCAGTACAGTAAATTTAAAGTATTGGTATATAAAAGTATCATCTTTGGGTATGCAAGTACAAATACGCGGTTTGCTAGGTTGATGAGAGTATCCAACAATCCTATTTCTACAATTAAAACTTGGAGGCCTCAAAACCCTCAAGGCAATTGGGTGGACATTCTAAAGTGATTGTTCATTTTGCAGGTATCTATTCCCAATACAAAATTATCAAATCCGGTTGATAAGATTTTGACAGTTAGAGCAAGTGTTGGTTGTTTTGATACATGAGTCCCATAGTAATGTGACTTACAATAACAATGATTTTCACCAGGGGCAAATATTGTGAAAAAATCTACTTCACCACCTTGAAAATTAATATTCTCAATCTTAAACATACAACTTAAACAGTGATCCATGCTGACGTAGAAAAACTATGACACACAGGCGCGCGCACAACCTTTTAAGACAACAAAAACATATACCCTTACTCCCTTAGGCCCAAGCAATATGTAGAAATAGAATATGTAAGAAAAGCAACAAATTGCAATTTTGTGACAGATACCATGTGATTTCATCAATTCATACCTACAATCATGTCGAAGGTTGCAGACCAATAGGCTAGACCATCCCTGCCACGGCCTCCATAGCGACCCCTTGGACTAGGATACCTTGGTGGTGACGGACTATAACTATAACTTTTACCCCTCATTTAAACCTACATCCACACAAAGTTATATCAATAAGTTGACTATATAAAATGGGGAAATAAAAGTAAACATGCATCAGATAAAAGGTAACAGCACTCTCAAGTTGCATTATTGGATGCAAATCATACCTTGAAATATAAATTGGCATGCCCAAAAAGATTACATTATCAATTTGGTTGATTAAAATTGCACACAAAAGTACACAAGATTAAAAAAATAATAATCTAAAAAGTAAAAGACAGAGAGAGGATAAAAAGTAAAAATACTCTCAAGTTGCATAATTGGATGCAAAATCATACCTTGAAATTTAAATTGACAACCCAAAAAAAACTCCGTTATCAGTTTGGTTGATTTAAATGACACATAGAAGATTAAGAAAATAAAATGTTTTCAATGTTGTAAAAGGGGTTTTAAATTTAAGAAATTCAGAATTCCACAACAAAATTAAACGACCCAAAAATTCATATTTCATTATTTAGTAATAAATTAGATTAAATGCAATACACAAGGCTGCAAATCTAATCACAATTAAAAAATAAAAATAAAAATCCATAAATGAAACAACGTTAAAAAAATTGAATCACGCAAATCATCGATCGCTCAAACAATTAGCCGATAAGTATAACCCAATCAACAATATATTAAATAAAATCTATTGAATCAAGAACATAAACGATATGGTGATGGGCACTAGACAAATTAAACACATCAATTACAAATAAGTCGTCACAAAAAGAATTAATAAAGAAATTAATCACAAAAAATGTTAGAGATCATAAGAATAAAAATATACCTTCGAAATCTCTATCGATAGATCTCTGATTTGCAACTTTCTCTCTCAAATGAATGATCTTTTTCTCCCTTCTCCGTGACGATAGAATATATAAAAAGCACTTATTACCAACAGTCGGGAAGCTTCTTCTACACGGGCTTAGTGTAAGAGGCCTATATTTCACTGAAGTTAGCCCAAGCCGGTAAAAGAATTTTGTTTCTTGCTAGCCCACGGCATCTTTGGTCGATGGGTGATATTTAGCGTATTCCCATTTTATTTTATTTTATTTTTTGTTGTGTATATAGAACTTGAAAACTAAATATGAACCTACCGTTTCTAAATATAAAATTAAATTAAATTAAAATTTTCAAGGTCAATTTAATATATGTTCATAATATTAATGTGATACATTTACCTTTCAAAAACTATAAAATTGGTTATTTGTAATATCTTTTTATATTATTTTTATAATAGTATTGTCTAAAATTAAATAAATTTATATTAAATTTAAATTTAAAAATATATCTTAAATTTTCACTACAAAATTTTAAAATTAATTTTCTATTTTGAAACAAATAAACTAGGGACGGACCTAAGATTTGGTACAATATATTTAATAATTAATATAATTTTAAGTATTATATATAAAAGTTTTTTTTTTTTTACCTTATCATGAATTCGTTAACCACAAAAGAGAAACAACATCTTTATCATCTTGACTCCGACTAGAAAATTTTGTTTGCAGTGGATAAATTCATTCTCATAATTAGGGTAAAAGCCAATGGAATATGGAATAGAGAATAAATTATATGAAGATCATCTGTAAACTACTGTAAAATTTTATATTTTAAGAGAAAATTAAGGAATTTTGATTGTGTTAAAATAATTAAATAGAGTTTATTATGGTAAGTAATGTTGCATAATCTATTAAAAAAGATAGAACTACTTTAATGTTTTTAAAAATACAAAGTTATCAAAGTTGGAGGGTGTAAAAATATTAGTTTACAGACAATCTATATAGAATTAATTCTTTATTAAATAATATCTAACTCTAGTGGGATCTAAGAAAAAAAATGCGTGTATATATTATACATAAAGAAGTATACCCCCTTATCAAGCATACCCCTTTTAGCGACGGATCGGGCGACGGTTTAGACTGTCGTTATAGATTCGGTCCATCGTTATAGTTTCGGTCTGTCACTATATGTTTGTCCGAATATATATATATATATATAACACTATTGGGAGCAACAGCCCGCACTTGACCTATCTAGTTCTATCATTGAAATAAACTATATTGTCTGTGTTTCTATGATGAGTTAGTTACATTTAAATTAAATCACATAATCAACTTTTGAAAATGTGTTACATCAGGTGTTGATGTATATGTATTGGCCTTTGAATTTGGATTTAAACAGTGATATTGGCCTATTATGGTATAGTTTGATCCAAAATTCAAATATCCATTTTCATTTTTAGCCAATAAAAAATAAAAATATATGCTAATTTTGAGGTTTGATATATGTGAATTTACCTATAATTTGTAAGATATAAATACCCCTTAGTATTTATGTAATTAGTAATTGTTAGACTGTATTTTTATTAGCACAAATGAGTTGTCCGAGTTAGAGCCTCGTCTTCACAAGCCTTTTAAGCTTGATAGATCTGATTCGCCGCCTTATTATTCTAAACGTTAAATGATATAACATTTATTATATTAGTTACATATAGTTATCATATCAGTTAGAAATTGATATTCACTCCATGCTATTATAAGGATGGTCGTTACTCTTAACAATAACTGAGACGAGAGTTACCTTATCCGAAATAGTTGTTTCATTACCCCAACGAAAATAGGAGAAAGAACAACAAATATAAAAGAAAAGTGAACAATAGAGATAAAAATAATATCATTGTTGTCTGAATATTAAGCATCTTCATTGTTAACATTATTTGAAAATTGTACTTATTCTCACACCGAAGGTATTCTCTGGTGGCTTAAGCCGTCAGGTATTTTTGGTTGTTTAATTGTACAGGTCTAACGTCTTATATGGCGGTTTAGTGTCCAAACAAATTTAAATGTTAGCACTAACCTTTGCTTTTAGCTCCAAAAATTCTCATTACATGTTTGTATTTGGCGTTATAAAATTAGAGAATTTTTTTGATATATTGACAATGTATATATATATATACATGTTGTGTTTTTCTCTCACACAAAAAAGAAAACCATTTATACAATTTAAAAATTATAAAGATATATTTGATTTATATTTATCTCAAAACTCATATGGTATTTAAATTAATAGTTATTACTAATTAATTCAATTATGAGAATGATATCTTACAGCAAAAGAGTTGTGACTTTTGTTGCGAATAAACACATTTACAAATTACTCATATATTTGTACTTAATTTTATAGCTTGTTATTATATCTGGTTCCAATATTTTATCACAAACTAATATATAACATGGCTCGTAAAATTATGACTATAAACTTTAGGACGTTGCACACTTTATACTAACATAAAGTTTAAACTTTTTTTTTTAATATTAAAATATTAAATATATATATTTTTTTATTTAATGGAACATAGAGAAAGTATCATATTTATATTCAAGTAATAATTATTTTTCCAACAATGTTGCAAGTAATAATATATCACACCATAACCTTAATAAAATAAAGAAGTAGATATTTAGAAAGAATTGAAAATGAAATAAAACACACTTACAAAATGTTGGGTTACTTCCACAAGCAAAAACGGCCAGATCGCTTTGGCTTTCAACAGGAGATCGATTGATGAACAAGGATGGACCATTGTAACCAGAGGTGTAAAGGTTACTCATTCTACTGGTTGCAGGTTGGAGGTTATCTCTGGTATTTCGGTAATCCACTCACTCCCATATTACCTATTAGTATTTTTGATGTTTGTGTCACTCCTAGTTCCTATCCCACACCAAACCTTCTGGGGGATAAGTTAAAAATAGTTGATGAGAAAAAGGGTAGAGATCTGAAGAATAAAACTAAGTACCCACTGGAGGGATAAGTACCCACTGGAGCATGGCCAAAAAGCTAAGAAGAAAAGTGTGACGCCCCCAAATCTGGGTCCACACAGCCCATACTTGAGTCGTCAAAAGACTACAACAAAATTATTACAACAAAGCACAACGTACAACAATACAGTGTATAATAATACACAACTAAGTCTTCACTATTATTGCCACACTATTTTACAAAACGTGAAAACTATGATAACTATTCCTCGGACCCTCACTCCATTCCCCGGCTAGACCCTGTTATGTTTTCATCTCCTGTTGAAAAACAATGGAACAAAAGAAAGGGTGAGCTCAAATAGCCCAGTAAAGAATATCATGACTAAGATAATGACGAATAAATTATCATTAGTCTTCAACAGTTGAGTTCTTGATAGAATACAATAGACTACAAGGTTTATATCAAAAACTGCAGTTAAATTCTTAAACAACGTTCAGATCAATAATAGCAGCGGAATGAGTAATCTATTAGAAGAATAATGCAGACTATAATGTCCACTCGGTTCTCTTTTTAGGAAAAACATCATCAACTTTTATCATCTGAAATATCATTAGTCAAGATAATACAAATTCACAGTTCCTGATCATAATCATGCAGATCAACAGTTCATCTTTGCACTACGGGCCAAAGACATTCAATATAACACCAACGGTCATGATTATACCAGATTCAGCCTTTGGTCATAATCATACCAAATAACAGTTCATCTTTGCACTACGGGCCAAAGAGAACATTCACCACGTGCCATAAAAGACACCGAACAGATGTATCGCCTTTAACCTATTATATCGCCTTTAACCTATCATCTGTTCAACAAATATATCACATCTGTGCCCCCGGCCACAGATATTCACAACAGCTTGATTTTTGGATGATTAGAATGATATAAATGATGAACAGAAGAAATAGGATAACAATAAGTATCGGAAGTTTACTTTGTACAGATTCAAATAATGTCCAAATTGTCAACATGATGTGGAGTGAAATTCAAGATCCACAGTTCAGAATAACGGTTACAATTCAATAGAAAGGTTCACGTAAATAGGAAGGTTCAGTTGAAATAATGAAGTTCAACTATTATGGAACATATAATATTTTCAGGAATTATAGAAGCAATAGTTCCATAATAAATTTCGATTTAGGAGTATGAAAGAAAATAATATCCCTTACCGTAGCAGGTTTGATTAACAAAAGGTGAAGGAAATTAATACAAAGGGTTATTCACCAACAGGCGGCAATCCGCTCCGTAAGGTTATTCCCACAATTTAATAGAATTTGAGTACAAAGAGTTATTCACCAAACAGGCGGCAATCCGCTCCGTAAGGTTATTCTCAGAGATTAATAATGAATGAATGCGAAAGGTTATTCACCAACAGGCGGCAATCCGCTCCGTAAGGTTATTCCCACAATTTAATACATGGAAATAAAAAGCACGTCTTATGAGTAAGGAAGAAACAATATTATTATCGAGAATCAAATAATGATAATCCCTTACCATAGTATGTTTGAATAATGGAAGATGAAAAAGATGGTATCCCTTACCTCAACACGTGACTGGATATTGATTTAAATGAGGTTGATTAACTTGAACAGTACACGTATACTTATAGATCTTCACAAATACTCAAGATGACTTAAGCACACTTAGAGAGAACTTTCACAAGAAGTATTTAGAGAGAGAAAGAAAGAACAAGTAAGGAAGTTTATGAAAAATCCTTAAGTTAAGGCTTCTATTTATAGCCAAAAATCTTATCATTCATTTAATCTAAACCATTCATTTAAAGATCATCTTTTAATCTACACCATCCATTTCAAATATTATATTATCTTTAATCTACACCATTCATTTCATATCACCTAATAATCACCTAACTTTATATTATAAACAAATCAATTTAATTATTCAACAATAATTCACACTTTAATCTACACCATTCATTTCATATCACCTAATAATCACCTAACTTTATATTATAAACAAATCAATTCAATTATTCAACAATAATTCACACTTTAATCTACACCATTCATTTCATATCACCTAATAATCACCTAACTTTATATTATAAACAAATAACTTTATCAATTCAATTATTATGACTAATTGTTATAAATACAGTATAGTTAGCTCTTAGATATCAAGTCAATAAATTAATGAAATACAACTGTTTAAATAACATCATAATAGAGATAACAATAATGTAAAATAAAGCATACGTTACTGTGTAATGACAATTATTGATTCAATAATGTGAATTACTGTGCATATGTTACTGTGACAATTATTAGGTTCAATAATTTTAAAAACAGTGCAACAACAATTATTGACTCAATGATATAAAATACAGTGTAATGACAATTATTAAATCAATAATGCAAAATACTGTGTAACAACAATTATTGAATTGATAATATAAAATATTATGCAGTGACAATTATCGATGAAATGATGCGTAACAGTTACGGTGTCAATTATCAGACCAATAATACGAGACACTATGCAATACCGTGTGTTACTGTAGAGTACCGAGTGCTACAGAAAATACCAATAACTACCGTATGCTACTATTCTTTTATCACCGGTATTTTAACAGTTCCGTTGACTATTTTTATTTAAAAAGGTTATTTCTGTCGTTTTCTATATCCGACAAATATTCCGTTGTGCGGTCCACCAATAATTTGTTATTTCGGCGCCGTCGGACCAAACGAATATTCCCCGACCAAACGAATATTCCCCGACAAAGCGAATATTGTCCGACAAAATAAAATTTGCACATAACATCCTTAACTTTTAACTTTATCGATTTAACCACTTACTGTTTAAAAAAAATAGCTATATGAAGAAAAATTAAATTTTGTATTTCATAAAATTCGGGGTCTTACAACCTCCCCTACTTATGAAATTTCGTCCCCGAAATTGACGTACCTGACATATCGAAGAGGTAAGGATACTTAGATTTCATCTCAGATTCTAGCTCCCAGGTCATTTCCTCAGTATCTTGGTTTCTCCATAAAACCTTAACTTGAGGTATAACCTTTGAGCGTAGGATCTGCTCCTTCTTATCCAGGATCTTAACATGTACCTCCTCGTATGTTAAATCCTCTGCTATAACGTCTGGTTCTAACTCAATGACGTGGTTTGGGTCCTTCACATATTTACGTAACATAGATATGTGAAAAACGTTATGGATGCGAGACATACTTGGTGGTAGGGCTAGTCTGTAGGCTACGGTTCCTATTCGATCGAGGATTTCAAATGGGCCAATAAATCGAGGGTTGAGCTTTCCTCTCTTTCCGAATCTCGTAACCCCTTTCCATGGAGAAACACGTAAGAATACATGATCTCCGACGTTGAAACTTTCGTCTCTCCGATGAAGATCAGCATAACTCTTTTGTCGTTCTTGTGCGGTCTGTATTCGTTGTCGGATCATTTGGATCTTTTCGGTCGTCAAGCGTACCAACTCGGGTCCCAACAATTTTGCTTCTCCTACCTCATTCCAACATATTGGAGAGCGACACTTCCTTCCATACAATGCCTCGAATGGAGCCATGTCTATGCTTGCTTGGTAACTGTTGTTGTAAGAAAATTCCACCAATGGCAAGTACTTATCCCAACTTCCTTTGAAGTCTAATACACAAAGTCTCAAAAGATCTTCGAGGGTCTGGATCGTCCTTTCCGATTGTCCGTCCGTTTGAGGATGGTATGCAGAACTAAAACGTAGTTCAGTGCCCATAGCCTTTTGTAGACTGATCCAAAAGCGTGAAGTGAATCTAGGATCTCGATCAGAAACTATGGAAACTGGCATGCCATGCAATCTCACGATCTCATTTATGTACATACCGGCAAGACGTTCAAGTGAAAAGTTTTCTCGTATAGGCAAGAAATGAGCAGATTTGGTCAATCTATCTACGATCACCCAAATTGCATCTAAGCCTTGAGAAACTTTTGGAAGACCCGTCACGAAGTCCATATTGATGTGTTCCCACTTCCATTCGGGAACTTCAAGTGATTGTAATGGACCTTTAGGAACTTGATGTTCTGCCTTGACACGTTGACAAGTTAGGCACCTTGAGATAAACTCCGCAATCTTTCTTTTCATATTGTTCCACCAAAATGTATGTCGAAGATCTCGATACATCTTGGTACCTCCTGGGTGGATTGCAAACGGCGTGTTGTGTGCCTCCATCATGATTTTATGCTTTAATTCAGGATCGTTAGGAACACAGAGTCGAGAGTTGACTCGAAGTATTCCTTTCTCGTCGATTCTTGCTTCGGGAATGGCACCTTCTTGTACTTTCTTTATCATGTTTATCAGTTCCGGATCGGTAGCTTGAGCAACTTTAATTTTATCGATTAAAGTTGGTTCTACTCGCACGTGAGCAATCTTCGAGTGGGTCCCTGGTGTCTTTAGCTCTATCTCCATCTTTTGCAAGTCGTACAAAATACACTTTTGTGTTGTCAGCAGTGCACTTGTACTTGCATAAGATTTTCTGCTCAAAGCGTCAGCTACAACGTTCGCCTTTCCCGGGTGATACTGGATTGTGTGGTCATAATCCTTTAACAGCTCAAGCCAACGTCGTTGTCGCATGTTGAGTTCCTTCTGGGTGAAGAAATACTTGAGACTTTTATTATCCGTATAGATATCCACTTTTTCTCCGTACAAGTAGTGTCTCCAGATCTTCAACGCGAAAACGACTGCTGCCAACTCTAGATCATGAGTAGGATAATTTTTCTCATAATCTTTGAGTTGTCGAGAGGCGTAGGCTATAACCTTTCCATGTTGCATAAGGACACAACCTAGACCTTTGCCAGAAGCATCGCTGTAGATAACAAATTCTCCTGATCCTGATGGTATGGTCAGAACAGGAGCTGAAACCAGTCTCTTCTTGAGTTCTTGGAAACTTTTCTCGCATTCCTCGCTCCATATGAATTTTGTGCTTTTCCGAGTAAGCTGCGTTAATGGAGTGGCGATTCGAGAAAATCCTTCTACGAATCTCCGATAATAACCAGCTAGACCCAGAAAACTTCGGACTTCGGTTACTGTTTTGGGTTGTTCCCAATTTAGTACCGTTTCAATCTTCGCAGGATCGACTGATATTCCTTGACTAGAAATCACATGCCCAAGAAACGCGACCTCCTCAAGCCAGAACTCACATTTCTTCAACTTGGCATGTAATTTGTTTTCACGGAGCTTTTGTAGTATCAATCTCAGGTGTTGTTCATGATCCTCGCGACTCTTGGAGTATATGAGGATGTCATCAATAAAGACAACCACAAAATGATCCAAATGTTCCTTGAATATCCGGTTCATCATGTCCATGAAAGCTGCAGGAGCATTAGTTAGTCCAAAAGGCATGACTAAGAATTCATAATGCCCATAACGAGTTCTGAAAGCAGTCTTTGGAATGTCCTCAGCTTTAACCTTTAACTGATGATATCCAGAACGGAGATCAATTTTTGAGAAATGTTGAGCGCCTTGCAATTGATCAAACATGTCATCAATCCGAGGTAACGGGTACCTGTTCTTGATGGTGACATGGTTCAATTCTCGGTAGTCAATGCACAATCTCATACTCCCGTCTTTCTTCTTCACAAATAGAACAGGAGCACCCCAAGGTGATGCACTCGGATGAATGAAACCGGTATCCAACAATTCCTGTAGTTGGACTTTTAACTCTTGAAGTTCAATGGGAGCCATTCGGTATGGAGCTTTTGAAATGGGCTTGGTACCGGGTTCAAGATCAATATAAAAATCAATTTCACGGTTTGGGGGTAAGCCAGGAAGTTCTTCAGGAAAAACGTCAGGAAACTCATTAACAATGGGAATATCATTCAAGTTTGACGTATTTTTGTTCAAATCAGTGACATGAGCTAAAAAGGCTTGACATCCGTTTTTCAATAAACGAATGGCTTTATGGCTAGAAATAACAGTTATAGATTTCAATGGTTTAGTTGCTTGAATTTGCATGACAGGTTGATTAGGAATATGAAAACTAATAATCTTATGAAAACAATCAATTTTAGCATGATGGGTAGTCAACCAATCAATTCCTAAAATCACATCAAATTCACGCATCTCCAAAGAAATAAGGTCAACAGGTAATGTGATGTTGTTGATTTGAACTAGGCAAGATTTATAGACAGTAGATGTAATGGTAATTTCTCCCAATGAGGTTTCAACTGATAAGACAAGATTTAAGTTTTCAATAGTCAAATTTAAACGTTGAGTACATATAGGTGAGATAAAAGAGTGGATAGAGCCAGTATCTAATATGGCATAGACTTCACGAGAATTTATGAATAGCTTACCGGTTATCACCTCATTCGGTTTCTTGACTGTTATCGTCAAATTGAATCCCGAATACTTCATTCGGATCTTCACGTATTTCAACCATGGGAATACCACTGAATAATTTTCTAGCAAACTGTTTCTCGGGTTCATCAACTTCATCAGTAGTAAGGTACCAATGATTTCCATTAAAATAGTATTTTCGATAGACTGCAGTTTCCACGATAGTGACTAACTTAACCTGAATTCCTCTAAATTGTAACGCCCAAAAGTATAGAAACATCATTTTTAAATAATCTTGAAAATCATAGCTGGAACACCATAAATCCCAAAGACTAATATGAAAAGTCCATATATTCTGATCCTTTGTTATAGAGCATAACCAGGTGATATCACTCTCCCAATTAGTGAGTAAATTAAAGGCAATAATTTCCGCAAGTTCGTTACTTCCTTTAATTGCTTCTAAGAATGGATCTGGAACGACTGTAGCAGAGCTTTCACCTTCATCCTTACTAGATAGAACACGCATAATTTTTGCCTTAGACAAATGATTCAACTCTGAGTTTGTAAGAAGATTATTCGTCGCCTCTTGTTTTGCAGCTACATTTGTTTCGGTAATTTCATAGTTAACCTCCTGATTTCCAGATGCCATAATTAACTGTGGTCACAAAATAAATGTTAGTTCAAATAAACTGACTTATCACTTCATGTTCCTACATTCAAATCGACTCATTAAATAATAAAATCTATTTTAGGTAGGACACACTAGTGACTGATTCTATTCGTCTCTCCCCTCCTAGTTCTACCCCAGATCTCCATTAAAGACCATATCCCTAAGCTCTGATGCCAACTGTGACGCCCCCAAATCTGGGTCCACACAGCCCATACTTGAGTCGTCAAAAGACTACAACAAAATTATTACAACAAAGCACAACGTACAACAATACAGTGTATAATAATACACAACTAAGTCTTCACTATTATTGCCACACTATTTTACAAAACGTGAAAACTATGATAACTATTCCTCGGACCCTCACTCCATTCCCCGGCTAGACCCTGTTATGTTTTCATCTCCTGTTGAAAAACAATGGAACAAAAGAAAGGGTGAGCTCAAATAGCCCAGTAAAGAATATCATGACTAAGATAATGACGAATAAATTATCATTAGTCTTCAACAGTTGAGTTCTTGATAGAATACAATAGACTACAAGGTTTATATCAAAAACTGCAGTTAAATTCTTAAACAACGTTCAGATCAATAATAGCAGCGGAATGAGTAATCTATTAGAAGAATAATGCAGACTATAATGTCCACTCGGTTCTCTTTTTAGGAAAAACATCATCAACTTTTATCATCTGAAATATCATTAGTCAAGATAATACAAATTCACAGTTCCTGATCATAATCATGCAGATCAACAGTTCATCTTTGCACTACGGGCCAAAGACATTCAATATAACACCAACGGTCATGATTATACCAGATTCAGCCTTTGGTCATAATCATACCAAATAACAGTTCATCTTTGCACTACGGGCCAAAGAGAACATTCACCACGTGCCATAAAAGACACCGAACAGATGTATCGCCTTTAACCTATTATATCGCCTTTAACCTATCATCTGTTCAACAAATATATCACATCTGTGCCCCCGGCCACAGATATTCACAACAGCTTGATTTTTGGATGATTAGAATGATATAAATGATGAACAGAAGAAATAGGATAACAATAAGTATCGGAAGTTTACTTTGTACAGATTCAAATAATGTCCAAATTGTCAACATGATGTGGAGTGAAATTCAAGATCCACAGTTCAGAATAACGGTTACAATTCAATAGAAAGGTTCACGTAAATAGGAAGGTTCAGTTGAAATAATGAAGTTCAACTATTATGGAACATATAATATTTTCAGGAATTATAGAAGCAATAGTTCCATAATAAATTTCGATTTAGGAGTATGAAAGAAAATAATATCCCTTACCGTAGCAGGTTTGATTAACAAAAGGTGAAGGAAATTAATACAAAGGGTTATTCACCAACAGGCGGCAATCCGCTCCGTAAGGTTATTCCCACAATTTAATAGAATTTGAGTACAAAGAGTTATTCACCAAACAGGCGGCAATCCGCTCCGTAAGGTTATTCTCAGAGATTAATAATGAATGAATGCGAAAGGTTATTCACCAACAGGCGGCAATCCGCTCCGTAAGGTTATTCCCACAATTTAATACATGGAAATAAAAGGCACGTCTTATGAGTAAGGAAGAAACAATATTATTATCGAGAATCAAATAATGATAATCCCTTACCATAGTACGTTTGAATAATGGAAGATGAAAAAGATGGTATCCCTTACCTCAACACGTGACTGGATATTGATTTAAATGAGGTTGATTAACTTGAACAGTACACGTATACTTATAGATCTTCACAAATACTCAAGATGACTTAAGCACACTTAGAGAGAACTTTCACAAGAAGTATTTAGAGAGAGAAAGAAAGAACAAGTAAGGAAGTTTATGAAAAATCCTTAAGTTAAGGCTTCTATTTATAGCCAAAAATCTTATCATTCATTTAATCTAAACCATTCATTTAAAGATCATCTTTTAATCTACACCATCCATTTCAAATATTATATTATCTTTAATCTACACCATTCATTTCATATCACCTAATAATCACCTAACTTTATATTATAAACAAATCAATTTAATTATTCAACAATAATTCACACTTTAATCTACACCATTCATTTCATATCACCTAATAATCACCTAACTTTATATTATAAACAAATCAATTCAATTATTCAACAATAATTCACACTTTAATCTACACCATTCATTTCATATCACCTAATAATCACCTAACTTTATATTATAAACAAATAACTTTATCAATTCAATTATTATGACTAATTGTTATAAATACAGTATAGTTAGCTCTTAGATATCAAGTCAATAAATTAATGAAATACAACTGTTTAAATAACATCATAATAGAGATAACAATAATGTAAAATAAAGCATACGTTACTGTGTAATGACAATTATTGATTCAATAATGTGAATTACTGTGCATATGTTACTGTGACAATTATTAGGTTCAATAATTTTAAAAACAGTGCAACAACAATTATTGACTCAATGATATAAAATACAGTGTAATGACAATTATTAAATCAATAATGCAAAATACTGTGTAACAACAATTATTGAATTGATAATATAAAATATTATGCAGTGACAATTATCGATGAAATGATGCGTAACAGTTACGGTGTCAATTATCAGACCAATAATATGAGACACTATGCAATACCGTGTGTTACTGTAGACTACCGAGTGCTACAGAAAATACCAATAACTACCGTATGCTACTATTCTTTTATCACCGGTATTTTAACAGTTCCGTTGACTATTTTTATTTAAAAAGGTTATTTCTGTCGTTTTCTATATCCGACAAATATTCCGTTGTGGGGTCCACCAATAATTTGTTATTTCGGCGCCGTCGGACCAAACGAATATTCCCCGACAAAGCGAATATTGTCCGACAAAATAAAATTTGCACATAACATCCTTAACTTTTAACTTTATCGATTTAACCACTTACTGTTTAAAAAAAATATATATATGAAGAAAAATTAAATTTTGTATTTCATAAAATTCAGGGTCTTACAAAAAGTAAAGGAGGTAGAGGCACCTCTAAAACCCCAACTTAACCTATCTTTCTATGGTTAATTTTTGCTCGATGAATATTAGAGGTGTTAATAAGAAACCTAAACAGGACAGTTTATCTGAGCTTTTGAGCAAACATCTCTTAACCTTTGTGGGTTTCGTTAAAACAAGGGTTAAGGCCCATAAGGCCTCTCACATAGCTAATTGTATTCACAGGAAATGGAACTGAGATTTTAACTATGATTTTCATCTAAATGGCATAATTTGGCTTGGTTGGGACCCCAAATTTTGGAATGTCAATGTTCTTTCTAAGTCTTCGCAATATATTCACTGCTTGGTTAAAGATTTGGATCTCAAAATCGAGTTCTTTATAAGTATTGTTTATGGGTTTAATACCTCAACTGAAAGGAAGCCTCTGTGGAAAGACTTAAGTTCTATTGCTTCAAATGTTGAAAAGGCATGGTGCATTCTGGGTGATTTTAATGAAATTATATTTGTTTCTAAAGTTGATGGTGGTGATAATTCATGGGATTGTGGTATGACTATTTTAAAGAATGTTTGTAAGATATATCTGTTACTGATTTTATATTTATTGGGTCCTTTCATACTTAATGGAATTTCAGTCTTACCAGTCCTATCTACAAAAAGCTGGATAAGGCTTTGGTTAATAGCTACTAGTTGAGGGACTTTTCCGAATCTCTAGCTCTGTTTTCCCCTAGAGATCTCTCGGATCATTGCCCTATTGTTATTAATACTGGTTTGAAGCCCTCCTATATTCCTAAACCTTTCCAGTTTTTTAATTATATGGTTGACCTGGATAATTTTCTTAATGTTGCGAGTAGTGTTTGGGATATTAACATTGTTGGGGATCCTTTGTATATTATTGCAGATAAATTGAAGTCTGTAAAAAAGGCCCTGATTAATCTGAATCGGACAGTAGGGAATGTTTCCTTAAATGTTTGCAATATTAGGGATGCTCTTCATTCTATACAGGCTGCCATTGCAACAAACCAAGTTGACATGTCTTTGCTTGAGACTCAGAGGCTCTTTACAAATCAACTTTGGGAAGCTTTGTTAAGAGAGGAGAAGCTTTATAGATAGAAATCCATAATCCAATGGCTCAAAGAGGGCGACAGAAACACCGGTTATTGATAAGTAGGTTTTATACCTACTATTTCGATGCCAACTTGCTTTAACTTTCGCTTGTTCTCATTAGTTTTTATTACTTTTCATGCGTTTACTTCTCTTTTGTAGGTTTCATGCTCCATAGTTTATTATTGGCCATTTCTGCCTTTTTGTGGACAAACCGGCGTGTTTTGGACTAGAACTTGTGCGGGGAGGAAGAATTGCAATTTTTGGGACAAAAGTGGCTCAATGCGGGAGCGATATGCGTGATGAACGGGTGCAGCAGAAAAAATGGCACAGAGTCCAAGACTGGTGCACGGCGCAGTTGCGCCGCAATCCTTCACAAACCCTGCGCACCTGCGCAGTAGCTCTACAAGTTGTTCGACTGGTGCACGGCGCAGCTGCGCCGCATTCCTTCGCATTTGCTGCGCAAAACCTCTGCTGAGTCTTTGACTGCCGTGAGGCGCAGCTGCGCCCCATTTCAGTACATTCACGGCGCAGCTGCGCCGGTCCTTCGCTCCAAAATCTGAGAAGACTTATTTTAAACGGGCCAATTGCAATCTTCTTGCTACAGTGATCGCGAGGGAGCAGCTTGAGGCTATATATATCAGTAGTATCAGTCCAATGCAAAACATATAGAAGATAAGAGATAGAAAAGTTAGGTCAAAAGGAAGAAGAGAGAGTGCATTGTTCATTTCATTCTTTGTTTTCTTTGTTCTCTCTTGTTCCTTGTGATTTAGCTAGAGTAGTATAGCTTAGAGCTGGGCATTGGACGTTTGAAGCATTGTGTCAACCTTGTAACTTCGGATTTGAAGAAGAGAAACCGAGCTTTGCATTTCTTAACTTTGTTTTCTCTTTCTTTTCATTTGTAGCTTCAATGTATGAACATATGTGGATGATGGTTGCTATTTCTATTATGAACTAACTTCTCTTATGGGATTATAATGAAACCTAGGGTTTAGTTCAATTTGTATGCTTCCTTGTTTTGGCTAAATGATTATGTATGGATTGTCTAATGTGGTTTATTTTAATTGTTTAAATGCTTGATCATCATTTACCATGTTAACTCACACGGAACCGAGATGGGGAGTGTGAGTTTAGAACCGACCATGTTAGCTTGTGTTCTTGATTTCACATGACGTTGGATTGCATGATTAGTGCTAAGGATAGACATATCCGAAGCACCACACGTAGTCTTTTGAAAACCTGTGCTTAAACCCGTTTTTCTCTAGGTCACATAGACATATAGTGATTTATTTAACTTGGGTGTTCTTTCCCGTTCTGTTGCCCTTTGGGTCGGATCTGGGTTGGATATGGGTATGATGCAACGAGAGTTGGTTATACTTTAGTTTCGTGTTTTCGACTAACAATCCGAAATAATCAGTTAGGTTTAACAGGAAGTAGCACAGTTGAATGACGCCCTAGGTGAAGTTGTAATCCCATACCTCCTTTGTCTGCTAAAATCGTTTATTAATTAGTTGTCTTTAATTTTCATAAATTAAATTCATTTCACAATTCCTTAATTTACTTGACACTGTTTAAAGAAACCAAAAGAGTTATAAAGCTGCTGCATGATAGTGTAATAGCTATCCATAGTCCTCGTGGGAACGATACTTTACTTACTTTATATTACTTGTTGACCACGTGCACTTGCGTGTAAGTGTTGATTTGTCATACGCACGGTTTGACACCCAACAAGTTTTTGGCGCCGTTGCTGGGGACTTTGAGTAGTTTTTATTACTTTCATCGTCAGTTTAAATTAGATTGGTTTATTTAAACAATCTTTTCGTACCTCATTTCTTTTTATCTATTTCTTTGGTTTCAGGTACTTGTGACTTGTGCATGCTAACTCGATCAAAGAAACGTAGGTTGTTGGCTCTCAACGACAACATTTATACACAAGTTCAACAAGTGATTGAGGTTAGCTCTGACAGTCAAGAGAACATTGAACAGCCAGAAATCATGGCAGGAGAACAAGAGGCACCCAAGCCACTAAGAGACTATGCAACGCCGCGGATAAATGAGTTGCAAGCAAGTATCACAAGGCCGACAATCACAGCCCTCTCCTTTGAAATTAAACCGAGCACCATTCAAATGGTGAAGAATTCAGTACAGTTTGGGGGAATGACTAATGATGATCCGAACGATCACTTGCTGAGCTTCTTGGAAATCTGTGATACGTTCAAGTTTAATGGAGTAACGGATGATGCAGTGAGACTTAGACTCTTTCCATTTACACTGAGAGATAAAGCAAAGAGTTGGCTTCACTCATTACCTCCGGGGTCAATCACTACATGGGAAGACTTGGCACAGAAATTCCTGAAGAAATTCTTTCCTCCTGCAAAGATCAATAAAATGAGAAATGATATTTCTATGTTTGCACAACAACATGGAGAGTCATTATATGAAGCATGGGATAGGTTTAAAGAGTTGCTAAGAAGATGCCCGCATCATGCACTACCCCAATGGATGCAGATGAACACTTTTTATAGTGGTTTGAGTGGTAACACTCGGACTAGCATTGACGCAGCATCTGGCGGGGAATTTATGGCAAAGAATTTCGATGAGGCATACGAGCTGCTTGAAACTATGGCTGCCAATAATTATCAATGGCCTACTTCTAGGCTAAATCAACCAAAAGTGGTCGGGGTTATAGAAGTAGATGCTATCACAGCCTTAGCAGCTCAATTATCAGTCATGTCCAAGAAGATTGATGCAATTGCAGATAATAAAGTGCAGCAGGTGGCTTATGTATGTGAGCTATGTGCAGGGGAACATCCTACAGATCAATGTGCTATCAACTCAGAATCAGTACAGTTTGTGAGTAGCTACCAGAGGCAACCGAATCAGTATCAGAATACTTATAACTCTGGAGCTAGGAATCACCCAAACTCTTCATGGAGCAACAATCAGAACCATCAACAAGCTCCTAGACCACACTATCCTCCTGGATTTCAGAGTCATCAACATGCAGCACAACCGTCCCAACCAGAGAGAAAGCCAGACTTAGAAGAATTAATGTTGAAATACATGGCTAACACTGATGTGTTGATAAAGAGTCAGTATGCTTCCATCAAAAATTTGGAGAACCAAGTGGGCCAAATGGCCAATTTGCTGGCAAACAGACCTCAAGGATCTCTTCCAAGCAATACAGAAGAAAACCCAAGAAGAGAGGGAAAGGAGCACTGCAAAGTTGTCATGACTAGAAGCGGGAAACAGTTTATGCCAACTGGCGCAAATGAGCCGGCAGTACAAAGAGAAACAGAACAGTTGCACCCCGCCTCAGACTCAGTTGGTGCAGAAAGCTCTAAGGAAAAGGAGGAAGTTGTTGTAGAGACTAAAGCAGGAAACAAGGATCAACCAGAAAAGCCTCCGGTTACTCACACACGAGTCTATCCTCCAGTACCTTTTCCACAGAGGCTTCAGAAACAGAAATTGGACAAGCAATTCGCTAAGTTCCTGGAAATTTTCAAGAAGCTGCAAATAAACATACCATTTGCAGAAGCTTTAGAACAGATGCCGAGCTATGCAAAGTTCATGAAAGGGATTCTGTCAAGAAAGAAGAGATTGGAAGACTTTGAGACTGTGGCTCTAACTGAGGAATGCAGTGCAGTCTTACAAAGGAAACTACCTCATAAACTGAAGGATCCGGGGAGTTTCACTATTCCTTGCGAGATAGGGAGTGTGTCTTTCAACAGATGCTTGTGTGACTTAGGAGCAAGCATTAACCTCATGCCATTGTCAATTTACACACAGTTGGGACTTCCTGCACCAAAGCCCACAAACATATCCCTACAGCTCACAGATAGATCAATTACATATCCAAGAGGGATTGTGGAGGACATTCTGGTCAAAGTTGACAAGTTCATATTCCCCGCGGACTTCATTATCCTGGACTATGAAGAGGACAAGGATATTCCCATCATTTTGGGGTGACCATTTCTAGCCACGGGGAGAACTCTCATCGATGTACAAAAGGGAGAATTAACAATGAGGGTCCAGGACCAAAGAATAACCTTCAATGTGTTCCGGGCAATGAAGTTCCCTTCCGATGAAGAAGAATGCTTCCGAATGGATGTGGTAGAAAGGGTGGTGGAAGAGGAGTTTCTGAAAATTGCAAGTAAAGATCCGATGGAAACTACCTTGGTGAAGGATAGTGACAGTGATAATGATGAGTCGGGGATGGATGACTGTATCTATGAGCTGGAGGCACTACCACAGGTGAACACATGCAAGATACCTGTTGAGCAGTTAGAAAGTGCAGAAGAACCTCCAGATCGCTTGAAACCATCTTTGGAGGTACCTCCTACTCTTGAGCTTAAACCGCTCCCATCACATCTCAGGTATGCTTATTTAGGTGAATCAAATACTTTACCTGTGATTATTGCATCTGCACTAACCCCCTTACAGGAAAATAAGCTGATAAGAATCTTGAGAGAATTCAAGGAAGCTATCGGATGGACAATAGCCGACATCAAGGTCATAAGTCCGTCCTTCTGTATGCACAAGATTCTTATGGAAGAGGACAGTAAACCAACTGTGGAGCATCAGAGAAGGCTCAACCCTATCATGAAAGAGGTTGTCAAGAAGGAGATTCTGAAATTGCTAGATGCTGGGATCATATATCCTATCTCCGACAGTGCATGGGTGAGCCCTGTCCAATGTGTGCCCAAGAAAGGAGGGATGACAGTTGTGAAGAATGAGCATAATGAATTGATACCGACAAGGACAGTGACCAGTTGGAGGGTGTGTATGGACTACAGAAAGCTGAACAAGGCAACCAGAAAAGACCACTTTCCATTGCCGTTCATTGACCAAATGTTGGACAGACTTGCGGGTCATGAATACTACTGTCTGCTGGATGGCTATTCGGGGTACAATCAGATAGCCATTGCACCTGAGGACCAGGAAAAGACAACCTTCACTTGCCCCTACGGGACGTTTGCATTCAGACGGATGTCCTTCGGGCTCTGCAATGCACCAGCAACATTTCAAAGGTGCATGATGGCCATCTTTTCTGGCATGGTGGAGCAGAATATGGAAGTCTTCATGGACGACTTCTCTGTATTTGGGGATTCCTTTGAGTTGTGTCTGGAGAATTTAATTCTGGTATTGAAACGCTGCATAGAGACAAATCTGATTCTAAACTGGGAGAAATGTCATTTCATGGTACAGGAAGGAATCATCCTTGGACACAAGGTTTCAGGGAAAGGATTGGAGGTTGACAAAGCGAAGCTGGAGATTATTGAGAAATTGCCACCACCTACAACTGTTAAAGGGGTGCGCAGTTTTTTAGGTCATGCGGGCTTTTACAGACGATTCATCAAGGACTTCTCCAAAATCTCCAAGCCTTTATGCAGTCTACTAGAAAAAGAGGTCCAGTTCAAATTTGATGAAGACTGTTTAAAGGCATTTGAGCTGTTAAAGTCAAAGCTAACATCAGCACCCATAATTGTAGTACCGGATTGGTCTATACCATTCGAGCTGATGTGCGATGCTAGCGATTATGCAGTGGGGGCAGTTTTGGGTCAGCGCAAGGAAAAGATTTTTCATGCTATTTACTATGCCGGCAAGACCTTAACAGATGCTCAACTAAACTACACCACCACCGAGAAAGAGCTATTAGCGGTTGTATACGCTTTCGACAAATTCAGGTCGTATCTCGTTGGAACAAAAGTTGTGGCGTACACGGATCATGCTGCTATTAGATATCTGATTTCTAAGAAAGATGCAAAGCCGAGACTTATCAGATGGATTCTTCTTCTCCAAGAGTTCGATCTAGAAATTCGAGACAAAAATGGTTCAGAAAACCAAGTGGCAGATCATCTTTCTAGATCGGAACATCAGGAGAAGGATAGGAAGGACGAGGCAGATATAAATGAGTATTTTCCGGATGAGCAGCTTTTCACTGTGACCTCAGAGATTCCTTGGTACGCTGACTTTGTCAACTACATAGTAAGCAATGTTCTCCCACCAGAGTTAACTCGCCAGCAAAAGAAAAAGTTTTTCCATGAAGTAAAGAGTTATCGTGGGATGAACCCTTCTTGTTCAGACAGTGTGCAGATCAGATAATCCGCAGATGCATCCCTCACAGTGAGACGTCCAGTATACTGCATGCATGCCATTCTTCTCTCTATGGAGGTCATTATGGAACAGAACGAACCGCCTTTAAAGTACTTCAAGCAGGGTTCTATTGGCCTTCTATATTCAAAGATGCCCACCAATTTGTAAAAAGCTGTGATCGATGTCAACGAGTGGGTAACATTTCCAGACGAAACGAAATGTCATTAAATTCAATTCTGGAAGTGGAAATCTTTGATGTTTGGGGAATCGACTTCATGGGCCCATTTCCATCATCGTCCGGCAATCTGTATATTCTCTTGGCAGTCGATTACGTCTCAAAATGGGTAGAAGCCAGTGCTCTACCATCCAACGATGCCAGAGTTGTCCTGAAATTCCTTCAAATGAACATTTTCACTAGATTTGGCACTCCTCGAGCAATCATCAGTGATGGAGGGAGCCATTTCTGCAACAGGCTCTTCACAGCATTATTAGCCAAGTATGGGGTAAAGCACAGAGTAGCCACAGCCTACCACCCCCAGACCAGTGGCCAAGCGGAAGTATCGAATCGAGATGTGAAGAGAATTCTAGAGAAGATGGTAAATCCGTCAAGGAAGGATTGGTCAATGAAGCTTGATGACGCACTATGGGCATACATGACAGCCTATAAGACTCCCATTAGCATGTCACCTTTTCAGATGGTTTATGGTAAGGCTTGTCACCTTCCAGCGGAGTTAGAGCACAAGGCTTACTGGGCCATCAAGAAGTTGAATTTCGATCTCTCAGCCGCAGGAGAGCAGCGACTGCTCCAACTTAATGAGTTAGATGAATTTCGACTGCGAGCCTATGAGAATATGAAATTGTACAAGGAGAAGGTGAAGCGATGGCATGATCGGAAAATCATCGAAAGGAAGTTCGAGCCGGGGCAAGCTGTACTGTTATTCAATTCCAGGCTTCGATTTTTCCCGGGCAAACTCAAGTCTCGATGGTCAGGACCATTCACAATCAAAACTGTCTATCCTCATGGCGCCATCGAAATTGTGGGACAAGAGCATGAACGACCGTTCAAGGTTAATGGGCAGCGTCTGAAGCATTATTGGGGAGGCGATATTGATCGCCAACAGTCCTCAATTGCCCTCGAGGAGGCCGAATGAGCCGAAGAACAGTCGAGCTACGACTATAACTAAAGCGCTTGTTGGGAGGCACCCCACTTTTTGTCTAAATCTCCATTTGTTTAATTTTTGAATTATGAAATTGTTAAGCTTAATGTTTGAAATTCTCTTGGAGATTTGAATTTTGTTTTTGTGATTTCTTTCAGGAGGAGTTGAACTGAATTTGCATGAGGGATCACAGGAGAAAAGAAGCCTCAGTTTTTGGGCTGACTGGCAGAAGGCGCAGCTGCGCCGTATTTACACTGCCCAGAGGCGCAGCTGCGCCGGGCAGCAGGGCCGGTTTCTGAAGACAGGACACAGTGCAGCTGCGCCGTGTTCCCTTGCTTTTGCTGCGCAGCTGCGCCGCACGCCAGTTTCAGTTTTCGAATCTCTTTTAAAACCCGACCGATTGGCTTCCCTCTTCACTTCACATCATATTAGTTTCTTATTCCCTTCCTCATCAGATCACGAGAGCTCTCAAAGAATAGCAAACCCTAGTTTCCCCTACCTATTTCCTATCACACTCTTACTCAATATTCTCCATCCATAGAATCCTCCTAGCACACCATCCTCACCTAGCCCTAGTCGAGCATACAATCAGATTACCAACACTAGGGTTGTGTGAAGCAAGTTTGGGGGTTCTTCAAGGTTGAGAAGCAGCGTTTTGACAGAGAAACACATCTAGACCTAACACTTTCAAAATGCCGAAGCGCATCCGTACCCCGTCGTCTTCATCGGCCAGTAGTGATGCGGGGGGAGAAGGCGATGATAGAAACACGCTAGATGCCTCCAGATTTGTCAACCTTTCTGCACAACACTATTACTGGGACGTCATGATAACGAAATCGTTTGTGTTAGAAAGGGGCCTCAAGCCCAGTTCTGCGGATGGGGGGTTGCTACAGCAAATCAGGAGCCGTGGGTGGGTTTTGCTGGTGGAAACGCCCATAGCGGCACCGATGTCTATTGTGCGGGAGTTCTATGCTAATGCCCGAGAGACTCAGAATGGGATTTCATATGTTCGGGGCAAGCAAGTAGACTACTCCCCTCGAGCTATAAACAAGCTATTCAGGATGCCAGCATTGACTGCGGAGGCGATTCAGTGGACGCGAGAACTGCGGTTCCAGACCAACTTGGACACCCTGATGGAGGAGATGTCAAGGCCCGGTGTGGAATGGAAGGTTAGGCCAGATACGCATCAGAAGGTGCATTTCCCTCAGACGGCCTTGAACAGGTATGCTAAGGCCTGGTACAGTTTCATATGTGGCAGCATACTGCCGACGACCCACCATCAGGACGTGACTAAGGAGAGGGCGATAATTTTGTATGGTATTTGCAAGGGTCAGAGTATGGATGTAGGATACATCATCCATCACTCTATGCTGAAATTCATGAGAGCCAGTACTTCAGGCGGAATCCCGCATGCCTCCATCATTACGCGGTTATGTTCAGCAGCAGAGGTAGAGTGGGGCGAGGAGTCTTCTCAGTTGCCGATGAGGGATATCGATCATACTGTCATTGAGAAGTTCACAGTCTGGAAGGGTATGAGATCGCATCCAAGGGGTCTCGGTTTTATTAGGGAAGAGGTGCCGGAGGAGCAGGGTGTGGCAGCTGAGGAGCCACAGGCCGGAGGGCTTCCTCCTGATTTTGTAGCTAGGCATGATAGAGAGATGCGTCGCTTGCAGAGGCGCATGGACGCGATGCACACGGACTTCAGTTCATATACTGCCGACTTCTCAGCGGCATTGATCAGTGCATTCTCTCAGCTAGGCGCGGACGTACAGTTCCCGACCTTCGGGCAAGGAGGCTTGTACCCACCGCCAGATTCACCACCCGAGGCCTAGGGGAGTTTTTTCTCTCACCTTTATCTCCAATGAGGACATTGTTACATTTAAGTTTGGGGGTATTGGGTGCATGTCATGTTTAGCTATGTCTTAATTATTATCATATTTTGCTTGTCATTTAAATTTGTAGTTTATGTTTAGTTGCATCGCATTTAGTTAAATTTGAAAAATAAAAATAAATAAAGCATCATATTTATTTCTCGTATTACATTTAGGTTATTTGCATCTTATTGCATGAATCCTAGCGTTTTATCGGTCGAAGTCATATTGGCCTATGATGATGTTTAGCTTTGCTTGATCATGTAACGGGGTTGAAAATCGAGTCATAGTCTTAGTGTCATGTTGATTTACGATTCCTAACTTATTTGACTCTGATATAACCGGATAGCACTTTATGTGTAATCGTTTTGTTTGGTTTAATCTAAATTTGTGCATAAGTGTCTTCTGGTGGAAAATTTTTCGTTAAAACAATAGAATTTTGGTGAATGGGTTGTGTCGGCTATAATAACACAGAAATCAAGTTTGGGGGTTAAGAAAGCTATTGCGTGAGATGGAGCGTTAAAACGCACTCACATATAAAAAAAAATAAAAAAAAATAAAATAAAAAAAAATAAAAAAAATAAGCATGTTTGGCTAGTTTAGTTCTGTGGCCGTAGATACTTGAGTTAATAGGCCCGTAGGGGTGTCTTTACACCTAGCGCCCTAAAGCTGACTGGTTTGAGAGTCGTTGGTCGAAAGCTTGCTACATGGGTATCTTCGAAGCCTGATATGACTAGACATTGCACAGCCGGGTGTAAACGCGAGGTAGTGCATTTATTGCCCTCGTGGTTGTATATAAAGTCGGTTAATTCTGAATAACCCTGATATTGATTAATGTGAAGTCTTAGCTGACATTTTTCCTATTATCGTCTTTCTTGAGTTAAAACTGTGATTTTCCCTCTAAGAAGCGCATTATGACAATATTTGCATCATACCAACCTTAATGATGGCCAAGCACACTACACACTGTATCAGTAATAATATGTTGTGGAATTGTCGATTGATATGACCTATTGACGGTTTCTTGGTTAGATGTTATGTTAATGATCTTTGCATCTTTTCTGAGGCTATTCAATCAAGCTTTGTATTGACTGACGTGGATTCACTTGCATGTACCGTAGACTGCATTTGTAGCTTAACTTGCATTTCAGTTTGCTTATTATGTAGCTTGAGGGCAAGCAACGGGTTAAGTTTGGGGGTATTTGATAAGTAGGTTTTATACCTACTATTTCGATGCCAACTTGCTTTAACTTTCGCTTGTTCTCATTAGTTTTTATTACTTTTCATGCGTTTACTTCTATTTTGTAGGTTTCATGCTCTATAGTTTATTATTGGCCATTTCCGCCTTTTTGTGGACAAACCGGCGCGTTTTGGACTAGAACTTGTGCGGGGAGGAAAAATTGCAATTTTTGGGACAAAAGTGGCTCAATGCGGGAGCGATATGCGTGATGAACGGGTGCAGCAGAAAAGATGGCACAAAGTCCAAGACTGGTGCACGGCGCAGCTGCGCCGCAATCCTTCACAAATCCTGCGCAGCTGCGCAGTAGCTCTACAAGTTGTTCGACAGGTGCACGGCGCAGCTGCGCCGCATTCCTTCTCATTTGCTGCGCAGCACCTCTGCTGAGTCTTTGACTGCCGTGAGGCGCAGCTGCGCCCCATTTCAGTACATTCACGGCGCAGCTGCGCCGGTCCTTCGCTCCAAAATCTAAGAAGACTTATTTTAAACGGGCCAATTGCAATCTTCTTGCTACAGTGATAGCGAGGGAGCAGCTTGAGGCTATATATATCAGTAGTATCAGTCCAAGGCAAAACATATAGAAGATAAGAGATAGAAAAGTTAAGTCAAAAGGAAGAAGAGAGAGTGCATTGTTCATTTCATTCTTTGTTTTCTTTGTTCTCTCTTGTTCCTTATGATTTAGCTAGAGTAGTATAGCTTAGAGCTGGGCATTGGACGTTTGAAGCATTGTGTCAACCTTGTAACTTCGGATTTGAAGAAGAGAAACCGAGCTTTGCATTTCTTAACTTTGTTGTCTCTTTTTTTTCATTTGTAGCTTCAATGTATGAACATATGTGGATGATGGTTGTTATTTCTATTATGAACTAACTTCTCTTATGGGATTATAATGAAACCTAGGGTTTAGTTCAATTTGTATGCTTCCTTGTTTTGGCTAAATGATTATGTATGGATTGTCTAATGTGGTTTATTTTAATTGTTTAAATGCTTGATCATCATTTACCATGTTAACTCACACGGAACCGAGATGGGGAGTGTGAGTTTAGAACCGACCATGTTAGCTTGTGTTCTTGATTTCACATGACGTTGGATTGCATGATTAGTGCTAAGGATAGACATATCCGAAGCACCACACGTAGTCTTTTGAAAACCTGTGCTTAAACCCGTTTTTCTCTAGGTCACATAGACATATAGTGATTTATTTAACTTGGGTGTTCTTTCCCGTTCTGTTGCCCTTTGGGTCGGATCTGGGTTGGATATGGGTATGATGCAACGAGAGTTGGTCATACTTTAGTTTCGTGTTTTCGACTAATAATCCGAAATAATCAGTTAGGTTTAACAGGAAGTAGCACAGTTGAATGACGCCCTAGGTGAAGTTGTAATCTCATACCTCCTTTGTCTGCTAAAATCGTTTATTAATTAGTTGTCTTTAATTTTCATAAATTAAATTCATTTCACAATTCCTTAATTTACTTGATACTGTTTAAAGAAACCAAAAGAGTTATAAAGCTGTTGCATGATAGTGTAATAGTTATCCATAGTCCTCGTGGGAACGATACTTTACTTACTTTATATTACTTGTTGACCACGTGCACTTGCGTGTAAGTGTTGATTTGTCATACGCACGGTTTGACACCCAACAGTTATTTCCACAAATAAGTTAGGAATAGATGTAACCAGAATAAAATCTTATCTATGGCAGATGCTGATGGTGTATTGCAATCAGGGCACGTAGAAGTTTAACGGGTGGCAGTGGAGCATTTTGAAAATATTTTAGGGACTCTTGCCCCAGTTGATATTACTAGTATGGACTGCCTTGGAGATTACCTGCCTAATACTATTTCTTCCCTTGATGCCACATTTATTGAGAATGAAGTCTCTGATGAAGAAATTCTAAAAATTTTGAAGTCTATGAAGTAAAATAAAAGCCTAGGGTCGGATGGTTTCAATGTCTTTTTCTTTATGTACTCATGGGACATTGTTGGGAAAGACTTTACTCTTGCCATTAAATCATTTTCTAGAGAGGTTGCATGCTTAGAGGGATTAATTCTACAGCCATTGCATTAGTCCAAAAAGTCCCCAATCCTTCTAGTATGGGTGATTTCAGGCCAATATCTTGTTGTAATACAACCTACAAATGTATTACAAAGATTATTGCTTCTCGGTTAAAGCTGGTGTTTCCAAAAATTATCTCTCATTCTCAGACTGTTTTTTGTCCCAGGTAAGATTGGGACAATATTTTATTGGCCTAGGAACTCTTCAGGAATTATCATAGGAAGTCTGGCCCGGCTAGATGCGCTCTGAAGATCGACCTTAGTAAAGCTTTTGACTTTGTGTCTTGGGACTTCCTCTTCAAAGCACTAATGCTCTTTAAATTCCCGCCTAAGTTTACTTATTGGATTAAAGCTTGCATCACAACTTTAAAATACTCTGTAAAGGTGAATGGAGCTCTTTGTGGCTACTTCAAATGTGCCAAAGGCTCGAGGCAAGGTGATCCCCTTTCCCCTTATCTATTTGTGCTTACTATGGAGATTCTATCTATTATTCTTGCTAAAAAAACTTCTTGTTCTGCTTTTAAATTTCATTGGTGCACAAAAGCAGATTAAACTTACTCACATGTGCTTTGCTGATGATATTATTCTTTTTTTGTAATGGGGATATTACTTCTGTAAATATTCTCAAATCCTGTCTTGATAAATTCTCTGCTATGTCTAAGCTTCACGTCAATCAAGCAAAGAGCACTTGTTTTCTATCTAACACTACAGAGGACCTTACTGATGTTATCGGGTCTAGTCTGGGATTTCAATTAGGTGCTTTCCCAGCTAAATTCCTTGGAGTTCCCTTGATTATTACAAAGTTAAATAAAGCTGATTGTCAACCTCTGTTGGAGAAAATTCTGAATAGAATTTTCTCATAGACTACAAAATGGCTCTTCTATGCAGGTCAAATGCAGCTAATCAAGTCGGTAATTTTTGCTATTCATAACATCTGGTCTTCACATTTCACTCTCTTTGTTGCTGTTATGAAGGAGATTAAGAGCATCATGAGCAGATTTCTTTGGAAGGGTTCATCTTTGCATAAATCTGGAGCAAATGTGGCTTTGGAAGAAAATTGCTCGGCCATTTTTTGAAGGGGACTGGATATCAAAAATCTTAAATAATGGAATCAGGCACTTATGCTTATGCATCTCTGGAAATTACTTAATCCATTCTCCACCTCTTTATGGGCTGCTTGGATTAAAAATGTTAAACTAAAAAATAAATCTATTTGGAGCATAAAGATACCAAACGACTGTTCTTGGACTTGGAGAAATGTTCTGAAACTGAGGCTTATTGCTCTAAAGTTCATCAAGTACCGAATAGGTAATGGAGAGCTGACAAATCTATGGTTTGTTCCGTGGTTATTCTCTCGTCCTTTGGTTAATTCTATGCAATTTGATCTTATAAATCACTTTGGACTGGGACTAAATGCAAATGTGAGTAATATTATCCTTAATTCTACCTGGATTCTCCCCACTTCTAATCACCCATCTGTTATTGATTTTAGAAGCATGTTTGATCATTTCATAACTTGTAATTCTGAGACTACGGATATGATTTTCTAGGATCCTGTTAGAGCTAATGATGTTACTGCTGCCACCATTTGGCGTTCCATTAGGTGCCACTTTCAAAGTGTTAATTGGAGTAGTGTCGTTTGGCACAAAGTTATGCCCCCCATATTTTCTTTCCATCTATGGCTTGTTTTTAACCATGGTCTTAGAACAAATGATATTCTGATTAAGTTTGGTGTTGCTATTGACCCTTATTGTGTGCTATGCAATGTTGGGATGTAAACTTTTGATCATCTTTATTTTAACTGCCCATATTCATTCAAGATTCTTGTTTCTGTGATGCAATATTGTGGATGAAAACGTCTAGCCGAAACTGGCAGCAGGTCTCTGACTACGTCGTTACTAGATCAAATCAGCAGCTACACCTATTGTTCTTTGCCTTAGTTTTGCTGCTGTTATCCACTCTATATGAAAAGTGCGAAATGCCATGCTTTATATAAATTCTCCTATTTCAATTAGGGCTACTATTCTTGACACTTTGAAAGTGATTAAGTGTAAATTGCATAGTTATAGAGATTTCAAAAGTTAAAAATCAAAGTTAATTTATGTCATTTAGATGTATAATTGGTTAGTTATGACATCTTTGAGATCTGTCCTATGATGTTTAGGCTTATCTCTTGGCGGTTCTCTTTTTATGTGTTTTTTGTTCGTTGTTTTTTTTATATAAAATTTAATTTAGTAAAAAAATAGAAACGGCCAGATCACTTGGGTCGGTTTTAATCCATTTGATTCTTCCACATCATCCGACCCGGTCGTAGATCTGAACTATATACCCGTAAATATAATCGGTGACGCTAAAACCCTTCTAAAGCCTCCGCAGCTGAACACCGAACTAACGAAACTCAACCTAGGAAAGTTTCAGTGTTTGTAACTGAAGGAAAATTGAGAGGAAAATGGCGCCTCCGGCAAAGAAATACACGAACAAGAAAACTGAACTAGCCCTAAAAAAATTCCAAAATCGATCCAAACAATCCTTCAAACAGAAAAGCAAATCAGAAAATGCCGTTCAATCAAAATCGCTTCCTCTCCAACTCGACGACGACATTCCTGATTTCCCCAGAGGTTCATATTCACTTCATACTCTCTCTTTATATTTATATATCTATGTATTTGAATTTGAATTGTGTTGTGGTTGTAGGTGGGGGAAGGTCAGTGTTGAGTAGAGAGGACCGTGATGAAATTCGAGATGAAGTCGATGCGGAATTTGATTCGGAGGTGAGGGAGTTAAAGAAGACGAAGAGTAAATTTCAGAATAGAAGTTATAAAACTGAGGATGAGGAATTGGGTTCGCTCTTTGGTGCTGGGATTACTGGGAAATTACCTAGATTCGCAAATAAAATTACTTTTAAGGTATGCAGAAGTTAATAATTTTCAACTTTAGTTGATTAAATTTCCGGGGAAGGTTTGCAATGTGAAAACCGAGTAAAATCGTTAAGAGAAACTGAAATTCTCATTATTAAATGTGAACCTACAACTGAAAAATGCACAGAAAACTATTTCCACTAAGGATTCTGAACACAAAGAAGAAATACTAACTAGACTTAACCATAATTATCGATCCTTGTTATAAAGTAGTTACAAATAATTACAAAAAGAATCTTGACAGTTGTCAATGGAAATCTATTTATGCTTCACAACTCAGTCATGAATCGAGGTGATGCTGTGTCAACTTCTTTCTTGCCTGCGTTCATTTCACTCATTGACAATCCAGCTAAGCTTTTGATGCACTTGATCATTGACTGCTTGAGCATTGTTGACTGCTTTTAGTGTCTTGTTGAACGTCCAGATATAGCAGCTGCTGTACACTTAGAATTCACTGAACGTTGTTTATGAACTGCCCTTATTTGCTCAGCACTATAATCGTCAGTACAATTTGTTATTAAGTTAAATTTTTTGAATTATTGGATGACCGAGGAATTTGAATTCTTAGGTTTAAAATAGATGTCGGGGTAGTTAGAATCGATAATCAAATAAGATCCAAATTATAATTTGCAGCTGAAAGGTTAACAACACATAGGGGTAAGCACATTTTGATTATGTAGCTTGAATGTGATACATTTGGCTGAGCTATTCAAGCCAGAAACGGAGACCTAAATTAATGAATTATTGGGAATTTCATATGTTGAAGAAAGGAGGTTATTTTGAGGCATTTCCCTCTTCCCCAGAATTGAATTTAGTCAAAACTCTTTTGGAGACGTAGATGATACAATATCCATCCTGCCCTTTTCGATGTTAGTTTATAGGCTCTTTCACATTGCATTTTGAAATGAAGGATGGAGGGAAAAAGGAAAGTACAGGAGAAAGAGGGATTATTATTCAATTATGTATTGCTTGTAGGCTGAAAAGCAAGTAAAGAGAGGGTTTGTAGTTGAATAACGTTAGTGGTAGGAATGGGAGGGAAAATTGCCTATAAAAAAAAAAGAACTAAAAGAAATAGAGAAAGTAAGTTGAAGGGAGAGTGAATGAATTTTGATGAAACTTCTATATATGACAATTAACCCAGGACAAGAGGTACTGATTATTTACTTTCTTCCCTTCGCCTATCTCCTCCAGCTTGATCGCTTTACTTTCCTTTCCTTTCATATCATTTATTACTTATCCAATTATTTATATACCTCCCTCCTGCTAATTCAAAGAACGGTAAATGTTTGAGGTAGTTAAGATATGCCCTTTTATGTCCTATGTGTTGGTGCAGGATGTAGCTGGGAGGCTAAATCTTGGTCTTTCCTGAATCCGTCTGAGACGTGATATTCATTTTAAATCAACCTTATCCTTAATAAAAGACGCTACCCAGTAGATTATCCTGACAAGGGTGTCAGGGTAAACTTACAATTTTTAAACTTCAATGCAACAAAATATTTTGGATCGTGATTGTCTACGGTTCTACTTAGCTTGTGGTATTCAATCAAAGTTGGGCTTTTTAATCACTGTGTGTTTTCTTGTCATAATATTAGCTACTTTCTCCATATACCAATACTTGTACTGTTAAAATGACTACAGATGTCATGTAATTTTTTTAACATTTTCTAGTAACTTCAGTTCATCTCATTCACAAGTTCTTCTTGGTCTTTCGGAGCATACACATTCAACTATCTGTTCGGGTTGCATGCAAACAAATACTTAGCTTTAATAACTGCAGGGGATTCATCCGAACGACATAGGTTGTCAAAATACTCGTGCTTATGCATTTCTATCTATATTGTGGTTCACCAAGCTTGATTCACATTTATCTAAAAGCTATCCTCAACTTTGTTAATAATCTATATTATATGAACTTTTTGCCTCAGGTTATACTTTGAAAGTAAACTTAAAGTCTTCTATGTGCATTTCTTTTTTGTAGAATGTTTCTCCTGGAATGAAGCTTTGGGGTGTAATTACTGAAGTGAACGAGAAAGATATCGTGGTTAGTCTTCCAGGGGGACTACGTGGGTTAGTTCGTGCTTGTGAAGCACTTGATCCTTTATCAAATAGTGAATGGAAAGGGGTATGCCCTACTTTCTAACACTCTTGTTTGTTAATGTTCTCATGGATGTTCTTGTTCTTGTTTTTATGTTTCTCTATTTGTCTGTAAATGTTTGCTTCATTTTTTCTTTCCAAATATAGGAGGTAAATGTTGAAAGCTTGTTGGTTTCTGTACTTTCGTCTCAATTTTTTTTGTGTTTCCTTTTAAAACAGGACCTAGAAGATAATTTGTTATGCAGCATATATCATACTGGACAACTGGTTTCATGCATTGTGTTACGATTGGATGATGATAAGAAAGCAAAAGGGAAGCGGAAGCTCTGGCTTTCCCTACGCCTTGCTTTGCTGCATGAGGGCTTAACATTAGATGTCATTCAAGAGGGAATGGTATGCCATTATTTAGTGTATATTCTTTTTGTAGATATAATTTTGAATGTTTTATAATACCAGGTTTCTGATACTATCTGGTCTAATGTTCAATTAGTTGGATTCTAGATGTTGTAGTTCGTTTCTCGTTGAAGTTATCTTACTTTTTGTTTCTGACTGTTGGGTTATCTATATATTTCGTTCGTTTCTCGTTGAAGTTATCTTACTTTTTGTTTCTGTCTGTTGGGTTGTCTATATATTTTCTTTAATTTTCAATTGCCAGAGTTGGTGTGACTATGTAGATTTAGTCCTCATTCTTTGAGGTATGTGATCGTCTATCACCTTGATAGTATGCTATGAATTTACTAACATGTTAACTTTTCATGATTTTGTTTGATTTATAGGTTCTTAGCGCGTATGTGAAAAGCATTGAAGACCATGGTTATATGCTTCATTTTGGGCCACCTTCATTTACTGGGTTTATGCCAAAAGATGGTCGGCCTGGTAACATCAGTCAACCTACATTTTTTGAATTTATTATATATCCTGCAATATAATTCTGGATCGTTTGAAACATTTGTTAGAGTCAAACTGTAGTACATATGTCCCTTGACAGCCTCATGCTCATGCATGACATTAGAATTGTTTCTTAGGTTTCATTTTATCCTTTTTTCCTTTCGTTTTGTTAAGCTGTGAATTACTTTAAAAGCTTCCATACTTTGAAACTAATTTGCATTTCTTTTATGAAATCCTGCCAGTTGGTGGAAAAGAACTGATGTGCAAACATGTGGTTGCTGAGTTTAATGTCTTTAGCCAAAGTTATTGGCCTTTTTCTTTTAATAAAAAAGGTTATTGGACTATTGACTTCTGTTTATATGTGATTAACATTTTTGTCTAGTTATTTCAGTGGAGATTACTCATAATTTATCGATACAAAAAAACATGATTTATTAATTATTTACAATCTAAGAGTACTGTTGGAGTTATAAAGATAATTGATTGCACTTCCCGTCTTTAGAAACATCCAAATGTTTAGTAAATAATTATGGATTATGATCTTTTTTTATTGGAAAAAGAAAGATTAGAAGTCTTGAAATAGAGCCCAATTACAGCATTCCAAGCATGTTATTGTAGCGCAAACTGATTATTTGTATCGGAGGGTTCTTAGGTTGATGATGGATCATTTGAGTTTTTTGCTTATTTTTGCATCTTTTCTTCATCCAATGAGGTCCTTGTGTCTTGTTAGAAATGCCCCTATAAAAATTGTTCGGTATGTCGACCACAAATCATTTGATTTTGTCATTGTAACCGACAACATTCAGATTCCTTTTCATAATATTTTTTCCTTTTTGATTGTCACTTGATTCAACTTCCTGAATTTGTGCTATTGAATATTATTTTTACAGCATTTGTAGCATATGATTTGTATCTCATCTTGACACATCTTTCTCTGCTCCTTTTGCAATCTCTTAACAGGAAGTAGGGTTACTAAAATGAACACTGGACAACTCCTGCAAGGGATTGTTAAGAGTGTTGACAGAAGTCGTAAAGTAGTGTATCTTAGTTCTGAATATGATTTGGTATCAAAATGTGTGGTATGACACTTGTAAAAGTTCTTATACTAGTCACACTGTTCTGCCTTTGGCAATTTATGCTGTTACTTATTTTTATCCTGTTACTAACTGGAAGTTGTATTTCTTTGTAGACCAGGGATCTTAAGGGCATTTCATTTGATCTTCTCATTCCAGGCATGATGGTTAATGCTCGTGTACAATCCACCCTTGAGAATGGTATCATGTTATCATTCCTTACCTACTTCTCAGGAACCGTAAGTTTTCAGTGTCGAATATTTAGTTTAACTTTTGTAGAACATTTCTGATTCAGTTCTATTTAATTGTCTTCTGATATTACTACATTATTTGCAGGTTGATGTATTTCATTTAGAGAAACCCTTTCCTACTTCAAAATGGAAAGAAGATTACGACCAAAATAAAAAGGTACTTGGTCATATTCATACTTACCTGTCTTGGTATCAAAATCATTTAGCAAAGAAATCTATGACTGGATTGTTTTTTCTTCCTCCGAGCTCTTGATTGATTTTATTGTTGGCTGTATTTTATTTTGCCCGTTCAGAAATTTTGACATGTTCCATAGCTGATTGGAACAAAACATATAATTAAAGATTATACATAGTAAAAACGTAGTAACATTTTTAACAGTGACAATTTCAATCGAACAGTTTCATAGTTTCATATAACTTCCTTAAAGTAGATGTACTCTAACAAGAAACTATAATAGGTTTAATATCATGAGTATACACCAGTGTGGCATTTTTTGAAATTTAGAACAGAATCTACTAGAACTAGGGGTGTCAAATGCAATTTAGAGATTTTTGTAGTGTATGTATTTTTTCCACTGTAAATGAGAATTTAATTTTTGTTTTAGCAGGAATCATGGGTTGCTGTATGATTTATAAAAACGTGAATGTTTTTCTACTGAAAACAAGGAAAACATATTTAGATATATTTTGAATGTAGAACTCTAAGAAGCTGTAATTTATTGGATATCATGTAGCAAGTATTTTAATATATGTACTATATTGGATGGAAAATCATTTTGATTTGCATTTTCTTAGACTGCTTAAAGGTCATTAATATAATCTTGTTCAGAACTATATCATGCAGATACAGTGTCTGTTTCACATGATTAGTTACGCAGAGGGTCAACGGGGCAAAGCGCTGTAGCATTGTGCATCCCCCAAGCCTTCTTGTGACAATGTTATTATTTTTCCTGATGCCTATGATGATTTTATAATTTCCTTTCTAGCTTGTTTGCTGTTTATACTTTATATCGTAATTCTATCTCAAAGAATAATTCATGAATAATTTTGATCAGTCATGTTCTCTGCTGTATTTTATCATATTTCTGTGAAGTTTGTCAATAATTTCACTGACTCCTAGCATATTGGTTTAGGTAAATGCGCGGATACTGTTCATTGATCCCTCAACAAGAGCCGTTGGTTTGACCCTGAATCCCAACCTTGTCAATAACAAAGCTCCACCTTCGGTAAGTTTATTGGATCATGATATTTTTTTCGAGCAAAGTATTTCATAGTTAGTAACTCCTGATTTGCACAAATAAAACGAATTTGAATCTACCCTGTAATTGTTTGTTGGATTTTCTATTTAACAAGCTTATTGCTAGATTGAGCTTCATTCAGAACTAACAAATACTTGCCTGATCTCTCTCTCTCTCTCTTCTTGACGTCATTTTCTTTACTTGAAGTACATCCGCACTACTTTATTTTTCTTTTTGCCTTTTTTTTCATCCTGCTTTTGTTGCTTTTCTCCTTTCAATATGGTGATACTATCTGTTAAACAGCTTCTTAAAGCAGGAGATATCTTCGACCATTCAAAGGTGATCAGGATTGATAGAGGAGTTGGCCTTCTACTGGAAATCCCCTCCTCTCCAGTTCCAACTCCAGCATATGTTAGCGTAAGTTAGTCTGTAGCTTTAGTTTTATTGTTCATTTGGTTGATTCACTATGTGTACCAAATTTTGAGATGGTGAAATTCAATTTATAATGATTGTAGGTATATGATGTGGCTGATAAAGAAATTCAGAAATTGGAGAAAAGCTTTAAGGAAGGAAGTCATGTTCGAGTTAGAGTTCTGGGATTTAGGAACCTGGAGGGGCTTGCTACTGGAGTTTTGAAGGTTATTTTTGTTTCTCCCTCCCTTCTGTATTTGTATTGTGTTGACTAGGTTTAAATGCTGGAATACTTAAACAACTAGGGACTATGGTGAACTTCCCTTGACTTGACCTATCCTCGTTAGTCATTTTATGTAATAGTACCGAATTTACTTACTAGTTAGTCATGCAATGTAATAGTACCTAACTTACTTACCAAAAGAAAACTAAATGGTAATAATGTCATAAACAGCAAACAGTAAACATAATAGAAGTAAAATTCAAGATGGAAGCAAGATTAATGTGTGATAATTATCAAAAAAGATAAATTATGTAAGAGTGTAGATTGATACTTGTCAAGAATTTTTTTTATAACAAAATAAAATTGAAGTTTAATGCTTCAAAGTAACTGCATTAGAAGATGAGATTTCCACAAGCACAAACATATGGTTAGTAATTTGAAATGAAATGTCTAACATGCATACATTACTTGTCATGTATACTTTTCCTACTGAACAATTGTGTATACCATTTTATTCTGTTCAAGTGGTAATATGACTTTGTATGCTATATGATGTGACAACTGGGAATGATGTACCCAGCTGTTATACTTTGTTTGATATTTTTTTTCTTCATATTATGGTAGAGTTGAGTGAAGAAAGATATTTAATTAGCTGTTAAAATATTGATCATTTCCTTAACTGGGTATCATCCTTTTATGTCAGATGCAAATGGGGGTCATGAATGTTAGTGGTAACATTTGTTGTCTAGTCTTGAATTAGTTTGTTATAGTGTAGTGGTGATGTAGGACAAGGGAGGGGTGGGAAAATAAGGGTTAAACAAGGCTAACAAGCCGCAAAGTACACAATTCTCTTAAATCAATAAATTCAATAATCTAAAAAATAATGAAGGATTACAATACTTATGTAGAAAACCTAGTACTTGGAGACCAAGTAAAAATTCTAATTTAAAAAGGAAACCTAAATAAACTCTGTTTCATAAATTTAACTTCTAGAGCAATTTAAAATGAATAAAAGTATAATTACTAATTACAATATTTTTATCTCTAAACAACAGTATCAAATAATAAGTAATTAGTCTTTTGATCTTCTTTTGCTTTGCATCAAGTGGAAACGGGAAAGTTGATGCTTTTACCTCGTGTTTTAAAAGATGGTGTCAAGTTCCCCTTGAGGCAAGGTGTAAGTCTACGAGCCATAGAGTGTAAGCTTTTGGGGTATTTCATATATGAAATAACTTTAGTACATTTTAATATTCTGAAACTGAGTGAAAAGTTTGAAAGGTGATAAATAATTAAGGAGAAGTTAAGAGAAACATCAGACAAGATGGAGAGGAGAATAGAGAGACTAGATAAAGTAAAGAGTAAAGTATGATGAACTTGGAATATTGAGGGGAAAAAAGAGGATGGGGTGGATAAACACTACTAGGTGATTGATATAAGAGAGAAAAGAGTTGAAGTAATATTTGGGATCCTAGGCTAAGGAAGTCGCAACAGAGAAGAGGAAAAGTACAGGTTGCAGTAGAGTTCTTTTTGCTGCAGCCAGAGGAGAAGATAGGGAGTTTTGATCGTTTAGGTTTGTGTTTTGGGATTTTCCTTTTGGGGTTTAGTATTTATACAGATTTTCCCTCCATTTTTATTTTTTAAATTTTAGGTCAAGTAAAAAGAGGTGAAAACCAAGCAAAAGAAGTAAAAAAGGCAAGAAACAAAATGAGTCCTATTGGGCTTTCGCCTTATTTAGAGGCTCAAAAATGTATTCCTTGCCCTGATACGAACCCCACGGAGCGGTAGATACCTAAATCTGTCACCTCTTGTTTAGTTAAATCAGTTTATAACTTGCTTGGCTGAACAACGTATTTGCACTGTCTGTGAATCATAAGCTAGAGTTATTGTGGTTAATAATGTGCATAAAGTCATGTACCAGTGGGAAACTTCTGTAATACATGGAGAAAAACATTTTTCTAAACAAGTTTTGTAATTTACTTTTGCCTTGTTAGTGGAGCGTTTGGTGATTGTCCCAGGTGCTGTGGCTGTATTTTATTGAGTAAAAAGGGAATGATGCGTCTTGCTTTCTTAGTTATCATCCAACAAGATGTCTTTCCTTTTAAGTTTCCAGTTGAATATCGCACTATAACTTTATTTTTTTATTTTTATTTTTATTTTTTTTGTGGTCTTTCTGTTTTTTCTTCTAAGCAGACTAGTGCCTTTGAAGGGCCTGTTTTCACTCATTCCGATGTTAAGCCTGGTATGGTGGTAAAGGCCAAAGTTATTGCTGTTGAGAGTTTTGGTGCCATCGTACAACTTGCTGGTGGTGTGAAGGCACTTTGTCCTCTACGTCATATGTCAGAATTAGATATAGCTAAGCCTAGAAAAAAGTTCCAGGTAATTCTTAGCAGATACTAGTTTATGATGGCTTATTTTTGACATTTTTTCAGTGGTTGGTTTTGAATGATAAGAAGCACAACATATGTTTTCCTTTTCATGTTTGTCAATTTGTGGTTAATTCAGGTAGTTCTTTGCAGGTTGGAGTGGAATTAGTTTTCCGTGTTCTTGGTTGCAAGTCCAAGAGAATTACTGTCACGCATAAGAAAACGCTTGTACGCATTCTCTCAACTTCATGATTCCTCTTTGTTTGGAGTCACATGCCTTTGACTCCGTGAACATATTATGAATCATTACAATCTCATTTTAAACTATTTGTGTATTTTTTTTACTAAAATAGAATGTGTCCTCAAAATCTTCTTCCCATCTTGGCCTAATCTCGAGTAATTCATCCTATAAATCGTTGAGACTTGCATTTTGTCCTATTGCCTTGATTGCAGTCTATTTTCTTTTGTCATCTCCTTGCCTTCTTTGTGTCTCCTTTTAAATACGCGTGCCTGTCTGAACTACCTCAGAAAATGTTTATCATTTTGTTTTCAGTTGTTCATAAGTTAGTGATTTTTTTATTCTTATTTGGCTTATATTGCAGCCACTAATATATTTTATCTCTCGACTTCGAATAAATCGAGTTTATTTTTAATAATTAGTTGAAGATATTGTTGTTGGGGTCTTTTAGGTGAAATCAAAGTATGAAATTCTTAGCTCTTATGCTGATGCAACTGAAGGATTAATAACACATGGATGGATAACAAAGATTGAAAAACATGGGTGTTTTGTCCGATTTTACAATGGAGTGCAAGGATTTGCCCCCAGGTTGGTGTCAGCCCATCTAGATTTCATACTTGATCACTCTCTATGGAGTAGATGAACTGTGGTTATTAGATAATTATATAATTGCTATATTATCTAGTGGACCTTTATGAAATGCACATTTTTCAGTTTTCTTTCATCTGAATTATTAGTGGACTAGTGTTATTTGTGGTGATGTTTTTGCCCCTACTGCAATTTGTTATTTATGAAAGTATTCGAATGTTGTCGATTGTGGTTTAGGCTATAGATTTTTCAGGCTGATCAAAATTTGATATTCAAGATCTATGTTTCTGTCTAGTTGTACAGATAAGATTTTGTTTACTCACTCCTGGTTTAAATTTCTAGGATCTGTTCAGAGTTTTTTTCTAATTATTTATTTAATAAGCACAATTTTCTATTGGTATTGGAAAATATCAATGTACTGTTGGACTTGTACAAAAGTCAAAAGAATTTCAATGTACTGTTGTTGATTTAAAAGATGCCATTTATTTGGAATATCTTTCACCTTTGCCAGGTATTGGCATTTTGAAAGTCTAGATTGGCAATTTACTGCAGATTGTCTAATAAAGAGAGATCTACTTGCTTCATGATTATGATTTTAGTTCTCTTGTTTTTTTGTTCTTGCTTTGGTTGTATGATATTTTCCTTCAGTAGAGTACGAAGAGCAGCATTATGCTTTATGTTTTATCTGTATGCGTGCATGGAGGATTTAGTTGAAGATAAGCAAGAGAAACATAATTGTTGCTAACTCTCTGTAGTGTAATTCTAACTTGAGGTTCAATCTTGCCTCCCAAACAAATTCAGGCATACGTGGGACAATTTTAATTTTGAGCTAGCACCATTTGGATGTATTCATTTTTGCTTTTTTCCACTGAGAGAGAGAGAGAGAGGGCCAGGGGCGGGGGAGAGCTATATAACAAAGTTGATGTTAATCATGGTTGAGGCTGTTGAGTGCATGAATCAAAAAGTAGAACTGCCTGGATCAAAGTTGTGGGTTGCTGTCTTGCTTGCAAAAGTTTTTTCTTTGACTCGTTATCAGTCTCAGGTGATGAGCTCCCTGTAAAGCTAGTTATGAGCTTCAAAATGTTTTTATAAAGATTAATAAAAAATTCTAAGTAATAAGAAAAACAAGATGGATTTATTTATTTAATAATAATAATTATTTTATATGTTTTTGATAAGTTAGTATGTACATATACTTATTTATTTATTAGTATTTTTTTGATAAATTAATATGTAAATATGCATAATTTATATATTTTTATTAGTCCCTCTTTTAAAAGAAAAAAGTCCCATTGTTTGGTATTATTATTATTACTCGTTCTATTCCACAAAAGAGTCTCATTTGTCGATTTTCCGTTACACCGTTATATCTCCGTGTTATTTCTCTTTATTTTTTTTACGCCGTTATTTCTTTTTGATTTCTCCATTACACCTTTATTTTTTCCGTTCCCGTTATGGAATTTTTTTGCCTATACATAGACTTTACATTGATATGGTTGAAATTACAATTCGTGACTCGTTATTGGATCAGAGACTAAGGAAACCAAATCGAGTCGCCAAGATTTCGGCAACTTGGCCACTTCTTTGAACTGTGAGTAGAAGATTAAGTATGATTGAGGAAAAACTGGAATGATGTTTTGTGGAATAATTTTAATTTTAATTTTTTTATGAAGTAAAAGTTGTTAAAAGTTTAAATTATGATATACATGAGTAAATTACTACACAACCAACTCTTGTGATACTTCTCTATGAAACCTTGTTGCATCTTTTTTTTCTGTTCAATAATACATTAAAACTATTTTAAAAGTATAACAAAATAGTATTACTCTAGATGGAAGTTTTTTAAATATAAAAAAATGTAAATCATCCCTGAGATAGCAAACGAAGTCGACCATTAGCGACATGGCATGATCAAATTCAAGAGACTATTCTGCATGCACATCTGCCAATCGAACTTCTGTAAAAAGTTGCTATTTTGTTCTTAATCATTTTTTCCCTTGATTGAAATGGAATGTTTGGAGGTACTTTAGGTCATGACTTTATCGAATTTTATGGTATTTGGTCATTTCTAACTTAATAATATAAGAAAAGGAGAAAAAAATGTAAATGGTATATTTCTATTTTTTGATACTGACTTGGGGCTACCTAGGGATAAAATAAGTTCATGGAAATCCTATTTTTTGATACTGACTTGGGGTTACATTATGTTATTCTGTTTTCCTTCTCTGATTTCAGTAAAGATAACAACTATGATTATTTTGAACCAGATCTGAACTAGGGTTAGATCGGGGGAGTGAGACATGTTCAATGTATCATGTTGAACAAGTGGTAAAATCCAGAGTTACAAGTTGCGTTCCTGCTTTGAGGCGGATCAACCTTAGTTTCATTATGACACCTGGCAGGTTTGATTCGTTTCAATATTCGAAATTGTGTTTATGTTTTATTTCCTCACTTTTTTATTTATTCTTATTATTTATTTATTTAATGTTATATGACCTGTTAATTTTTCGCATTGGTTCTATAGATGTATATGTTAACCTAAAATGGTTTACTTTTTTCAAGATAGGCATTTAACTTACCTCTATTGAACTTGAATTTCTAAATTATTTCTACTGATAGGGTGTCTGAGGATGATGTGGTCAAACCTGGAACCCTCATTTCAGGAGTTGTTGAACGAGTTACTCCTAATAAAATAATTATTAGTGTCGATGTTAATGGTTACACAAAAGGCACTCTTTCTCCTGAGCATCTGGCTGACAACCAAGGTACAAATTGGCTACTTTTGTTCATTCACTTACTTTGGTCACCTGCTGTTTTCTTTCTTTGTTTACTGATTTTCATTCAGTTACTAATTTTTCAGTAACATTGCTTTACAGGGCTTGCTGCTTTATTAAAATCAGTTTTGAAGCCAGGATATGAGTTTGATCAACTCTTGGTCCTTGGTACTCTCACTTTCTTTCTTGTTTGTTCTTTAATCGGACTTATCAGTTGGAGTTGGTTTTAGCTTCTTTTCAATTGATGCATCTACTTAATTAAGGCATATTGTGTGGTGCTGGGTTATGCATTCATGATTTAGTATTTATATGCTTTATTCCTGGTGTGCATATTGGTCCACCTCATCCCTATGTTCCCAAAATTTTAAAGTGTATAAATAATACTGTTTTTAAGATAGAAGGAGATTACTTGAAAGAGAAGATAGTCAAGGAAGACGAGATTTACTCCAAACATAAAAAGGAACATAGGTCTGGTACAAGATGGCCCTCCAATTCCAATGTAAATTACGGATGGAGTCCCCAAAAGCACCCTTGGCTGAGGCGTACAAAGAAGCTAGAGTGATGACTTTTCTAAGTCGCCTGTGCTATCAAATCTTAAATAGTTAGCATGCTAGAAAATGAGCAAACTTTTTTTTTAATCATGTTTTAACGCTTATCCTTACCTGTTATTGCCATATGCAAGTTGAGATAAATATAACAATCGGGAAACAATATGCGAGGAAACTTTGATGAACTTGCGAAACCAGAGTTCAAACACCTGAACTTACCTATTGTTCTAAAAAGCGCCAACATTGTATAGTACACTTCATGGGATACATGAAGTTCATTTTTACATATTTTTCTGTCTAATTGTTTTCTTGAATTTCTACTTAATGAAATTATAGTTTTCTATGCCACAGCCTGTAATAGTTCTTATGGGAATTCTTTGTGTGGATAGTGTTATTCCATTTTCTTTGTTGTTGTTTTACTTCATTCTTAAACCTAAATCATGCAGTTGTAATGTTTTATTGGTGTTACCAACTGTAGTTTACACTGTTTCTACTGTCTTTGTTTATTGCGTTTATATCCTTGTGGATTATAAGTTATTATTTCATTGTAGTGTTGCCTTGCATAATTTCGAGTTTGATTATAGATGCTGATATATTTTAAATTTACTTGTGATTGCTGTGTAGATGTTGAAAGCAGCAGCTTAATTCTCTCTGCCAAATATTCTCTTATTAATTCAGGCCACCAACTTCCTCTGGATGTCAGTCATATTTGCCCACACTCAGTGGTGCATGTAAGATACGCTGCTATAGAACCTACATGCTTATCTTTATGTCTGCAAGAACTATGCTACTAAGTCCCTGTTTTGACATAGCCTTTTGAAATCTATTTTTCAGTGAGAAAATGCCAGAATGTGTTTTTTTGGTGTCAAAAGTTTTCAAAATTGAACTATTCTTGAGGCTGAAATTTCTGAGAAATCATTGTGAAAGGATAAACCTAAAAGTTAAAATGCAGATTTTGGAAACTTGAAACTAAAAGAAAATACAAATTGTGACTGCTTTCTTAGCATTTATTATGACCACTTCCCAGTGCTTTACTTTATATTTTATTGACCATAGGATATAACAATGCTTTTGAAGCAGGGATACGTGTGTAACTTAATTGAAACTGGTTGCTTTGTCCGCTTTATGGGACGTTTGACTGGTTTTGCTCCCAAAAGCAAGGTGAATTTCGTTGAGCAAATCTTTGTATGTAAGAACACAATCATATGTACCATCACTTTTTTTCTTGGCCTCGTGCTTTAATTAGGTGTCACTTCTCTGATTTGTAGGCTACTGATGATCGGAGAGTTGATCTATCTGAAGTCTTCTACATTGGACAATCTGTTCGCAGTAACATACTTGAGGTAGGTGAAAAGCTTCAGGTTAATTTGTTGGTTTTAATTGTCTTTCAGAAGTTTAGTTGTGCTCCTGTTCTCATTTTTCCAGGTAAATAGCGAAACTGGTAGAATAACATTGTCTTTAAAGCAATCAATGTGCTCGTCGACGGATGCATCCCTCATTCACGAGTATTTTCTCTTGGAAGATAAGGTAATCTCTGACATTCACTGTATTAACAAGGATCTTGTTTATGCTTCTACTCTTTCTCAAATGACCCAGACAACTATAACTGATTCCCTTTATCCAGTCTTCTGTTTTATGATTCTGAAATGAAAAAGAAGTACGGAAAACATAGAAATGTTTGAACTTCTATGTGGGAAATTCTCAAATCTCTGGGTTTTGTTTTATTTTTTTTAAAACAGAAGCATGCCAGAGTTCCTGTTTTAAGTGGAAAGCTCATGTCAAATCAAATCCCATTGACTAGGACTTGCTAAACACTTATTGGGCTATTTGATACACTGGATATACAATTATAGGTATATAGCTACATTCTTTTTCTAATAAAAGGATTATAGGATGTATACATCTGGAACCTTTTAGATGGTTAAGCTATTTTTTTGGAGCTATTATAAGCCTATAATGCTATATTTTATAAGAATTTTACTGCACGAACACCTTATAGAATCTTACGATACACAATACATATCATAAAGGAGCAATTCAATACCGAATTTCTAGCGAATCAGAAAGTGATCTATATCTTGCGATACGTCGCGCGTATCATTTACGATCGATACATATTTAAGTTAGATGAGTACCTGGTAAGAGTTGACATAACATATTAAAGTCTCTTTTTTTTTTAATGAGAAGAGGTGTTCACTCGATCTATACTATAACCCTTATACTGCTTTCTAGGATTTCTTATCTTTTTGGAAAGACTTGGTTTCCGCTTTCTTTTTTTTCATTTCTCATACTTATATGAAGACATATATACACAGTTTTGGAGTTTTCTTTTGCTCTACACTTTCCAAAGTGGGGCCTAATTTCACATTGAGTTTATATTTAAAAGTTAAATAAGATTTTTCCCCTCTTGTTCCTTAATAAATATTGCTTAAACAATATTGATTATTGATTAAACCTTTAGTTTAAACTCTTCAAACTATAATTTTAAATGTTTAAAATTTGTTTATAGGCTTGTTTGATTACTTTAACATTACACATAAGCTAATATACTTTATTGTCCAATACAATGAGTTCTCTATATGTTTAAATATACAATTATTGTGTGATGCATGTCTTCTGTATATTATGATACGATATGTGATTCCTGATTTGTGGTTTTTTTATACACAATATGATTCACTATTTAACAACTATGACAAACATCATAATAGGATCTCATCATGTAATTTTTGGAAAAATTAGTTTCCTATAAATTAATTTTTGATCAGCATGGTTAAAATTGGTGTGGTGTTTTTTTTGGGGGGGGGGGGGGGGGGGGACCTATTGAAGTTAAGAAATGGGTTACAAAACTAGGAAAACATTAGGTCTTCTGAAAGGAGTATTAAAGTCAAATGGCAGAATCTATTATGGTCAAGATGTTCATTATATAGGGTGTCGTGAGATCTATGTATAATATATTGTGAAAAACTTGATAAAATTTGAATTGTTAGTTAAGTTGTTTATTTCAACTGGACCTCCTCATACCGAATAAGGAGAGTAAAGAAAATAGGCCCTCAATGAATAAATTACTTTAGGGAAGCCGAAATACCTATGAATAGCTCAACCGTTACTTTGGACTCCAAATGAAGAATACTTAACTGAGTTTGAACCTAATGTTAAAGCTCGCATTGTGAATAAGCCGAGCTTCGACATTAATGCTTGGGTCACTTCGGTTTAATGAAAGGATGTTACTTTTTACATATTTCTTTTGATTTGTTAGTTTTATACATATGAAAACAAGGGGAAATCTCTACAAAAAGCTGAACCAAGCAAAACCTCAAGTGCTAGCAAATTTCTTTGATGACCTTGTCCTAATTTCAGCCCATATAAAATTCCAGAGTAGCTCCAATAATATAATCTAATCTGCTCAACCTGCATAAACATAACTAAAGTTAAACTAGACAGAACACATGAAACTTAGCAAGTAATAAATTACAATAATGTGAACTACACTTGTAGCATACCTAGACAACCGCGAGTTAGTAAGAAATACAGTTGCACTTGACTTTTGGGCAGAGCTCTTGCATGAGTTGGGAACTTGGGTTCAACATGGATTGAAAAACTGAAGCTCTTTACAATGTTTGTATAATAACTATTCCCTCCTTCCCAAAGTAACTGCCCACTTTTGACTTTTTTGGTCAATTTGACTATTTTTAGAATTAATAAAAATTAGGCTTAGTAGTAAATTGTATGTAATTTCTTAAGGTTATAATTCCTTCACCTATATTTTGTTGAAAATAGTACAAAAAATAGTTTTGGAAATGGTAAATTTGACCAAGAAGTCAAAACTGGGCATTTATATTGGGATGGAGGGAGTATATACCTTCTCTTCAAATTATATTCCTCAAGTTAAGCCCGGCATGCTATTTGGTTGTACAAAATAACTGATGGAAATGGCTGGGGTGGTTAGGATAAATTTTTGAAACATACTCAGTTTTTTAGTAACAAGTTTAGAACACCCTTTAATGTTTTGTTTATGTAGCTTTGCCTACAGGGACAAAGTGCTGATGTATCTGAGATTGTACTGGAACAACATTGTCTGTGTATTTACTAGTGTTTGTCATCAAAAATATTTTCTAAAGGAAAATGGAAATATGAAAATATACGTTCTCCTGTATTTGTTGCTTGTTTTCCAGTGTTTCTTGAACAATTGTTTTTTGGAATAGAAGTATGATTTTCTAAGATTATTTGAACTGTATGCTATTTTGTACTCTACTTTTTGACTTGACCTATTTTCATTTTCTTTTCTTTCCTTTCCTTTATCAGTTCTTCGAGTCTCCAAATTGATATAATTAAATTATCGACCTTAGAGGAAAACATCTTACAAATTTTTTGGATATATTATAAACTTTTCTATGAATCGCATGCTTAAGTTTTGTTATTTGTTATTGAATGCATATAAAATAGATTTTGCCCCTTTCAGATCATATGTATTTCATAAGTTTCTACATGCATAATATAATGTGGCCAGCTACTCTGGAAAAATTTGTTGTATTTGGTTTTCTCTTTCTACTATAACTGATCTAACTTCATGTTCCAGATAGCGAAGCTGCAGTTGCCAGACTCAAAAAGTTCTGATTTGAAATGGGTTGATGAGTTTAGTATTGGTAGTGTTATTGAGGGGAAAGTTCTAGAGACGAAGAATTTTGGAGCTGTTATTAGCTTTCAAAATTATAATGATGTTTTTGGTTTTATCACTAATTATCAATGTAAGTCCTGTTCATGAATGTATGAAGAATCTGTTAATTATATTTTAATGTCTTTAGTAATATTTGGTGCAACAATTCTTGGTAGTGGGTGGACACACTGTGGAATTTGGGTCAGTTGTTCAAGCCGTGGTTCTTGATGTTGCCAAGATGGAACGCCTTCTGGATTTATCTTTGAAGGCAGAGTTTGTTAATAGATTTAAAGAAGACAGTTCTAACATCAAATCCAAGAAGGTAATACTTATTTTGGTTATCTTAATTATCTTAAGGATTTGTTTTCATTTCATTTTATTTATAATTATTATCTTTTGTGAATTCTATATTTGTTCTCTGCTCATAGTTATATTAATTCTCTTGGGTATCCTATTTTTACCAGTGCTATCCTCTTCTCTTTCTTTTATATTTATATGTTTGCACTTCTTTCTGAAGATAAGCAAAAATGAAGAAACTATTAGTATGTTAGCTAGGTGTTCTGTTACTTCTGTATAGTTATTTTGTTTTTAGCTGAAAACAGGGTATTTCTATCCATTTATTTTGTAATTTTATCTATTCTAGGTGAAAACTTATGCATCTTAAAATTTGCATTGCATCTTCGATGGGAAGATGATGTTTACTAAATACTAATGCGTTCACTTTAGACCCAACTGACATCTTTCATGATTTCAGAAACGCAAAAGGGAAGCACACAAAGACTTGGAGGTGCAACAAACTGTAGATGCAATAGTTGAGATTGTGAAAGAGAATTATTTGGCAAGTGTCTCTTTTAATATTTCTTATTTACTATTAGTTTATTCTGATAAACCTTGTTTTGAATGTTCCGAATTGTTTCTTACACCTGTCTTCTGCCTGCATAATATGTGATTCAGGTTCTTTCAATACCAGAGTATAACTTTGCTTTGGGCTACGCATCACTGAAGGACTACAACACTCAATTATTCCCTTCTAAACAATTTGTTAATGGACAATGGTAAGAATGTTGGTTTTATGTTTTTTCTACTGTTCAGTTTTCTTTCTCTTGGATTTCTGTATGTTATGGAACAAGACTTACAAGTTTGAGAATTCTATTGCGGTATAGCCTAGAATTTGCCTAGAATTAATGTTTGGTTGGTTATTGGCTTATGGTGGGAATACTTTGAAATATTGATAATCTACTAGGACCTGTTAGATGCATTATTTGTTCGTTGATTAGTAGTTATAGTTCGGCGTTGTAACTTGATATGGATTATTTTGGTGTAGTGTAAATGCCACCACCATGGCTCTTCCGAGTCCTTCAACAGCTGGAAGGTTGCTGCTGCTTCTCAACTCTGTTAGTGAGACGGAGACTTCCAGTTCAAAGAGAGCGAAAAAGAAGTCGAGCTATAATGTGGGATCTCTTGTTCAAGTGGAGGTAGAGATCTTATCTTTTACTTACCTATTAGTTGGCATCAAGTAGAATTGCAGTTTGCTGAACAGTATTTTATAAGTTATGTTGTTTGACTGCTTTCCAGATTAGCGAGATAAAACCTCTTGAACTAAGAGTGAAATTTGGACCCAGTTTCCATGGGAGGGTACATATAACTGAGGTAATGATAAGCTGGATTATTAAATTTGACATTTTTATGTAGGGCTTTGTCTTTAATTTTTGAAGCAAATTGCATTTGACATTTTATTTGTAATGCTTTATGTCTTTAGTTTCTTAAGCAATTATGTTAAGTTGTTTTCTTGTCACTTTCTCATATATAATATATAATGTTCCATTCTCAGGCAAATGATGATAATGTTGTTGAAGATCCCTTTAGTAACTTCAGAATTGGGCAGACACTGACTGCCAAGATTGTTTCAAAGACTAATAAATCAGAAAGTAATAAGAAACTCTATCAGTGGGAGCTTTCCATTAAACCTTCATTGCTGACAGGTAAAACATAATTTAAAGTTTCTTTACTTGGTCTGGTTCTAAACAATTTACCTCACTAGTTGTCCTTCAAAGGATGTCCGGCACAGATAGCTGATGTATTTACCCAATATTATACAAGGAAAAAAACAACCATAAATTATGGGGTCATTCTTCCTTAGCAAACGCAGCCACTTTTCATTTCTTTATTTTGGTCCGCATATCCAATGCCTTTATCTTGAACTATATATCTCTAAAGTTGAGTACTGCTTTGCTTCCTGTGAGGCTGTGACATATGCCCTAATCTGCCTTTTAAGTTGGTCTGCCTTTTAAGTTTGTGTTCTTATATTATAATCCTTTCAGGATATTTCGCTCACTCATCAGTTCAAAGTCATCCTTCCTACCAGATCTGTACATCTAGTTGTATAGTGCCATTTCTATAGGCCACCTTTTATGGTGAATTTGATACCTTATATAGACTATTAGTATGATAAAAATTAAAATGGCAAATTATAAGTGCTCCAAAACTATATATCTCTGACTAGGGTCACAACTCTCTCTCTCTTCCTCCTCTCCCCCTTTCTCTTATTAGTGACATGACATTTTTTTTGCTTCATCTTCCTGATTAGTGGAAAGCATATACAACCTTCTCCATTTACAATTTCTTCAATTAGCAGTTTAGCACCACAGACCTCTGTTTTTTTCTGCTTGTGTTCCCTGTTTGCAAAGTTTTAACTTAACTTTCTACTTCCGTTGCATAATTCCTCTGTAAACTTTTGTCCCCTCGCCATAATTCTTGCCTTTGCACATTTAACCAATTTTGCCTTCCGTTTTTCCTTTTGGGACATGTACCTTGGTGGTGGGTGGTCTTGAGATGTGGTTTACCATATTTATATAATATACTTGTTCAAAATTACAAAAATTAACTGGCATTTAAGATGTATGTATTTTACATGATATATTGAAATAATAAATATGACGAAGTTGATCAGTTACCGAACCTATCCAGCTTTGAGTGATGCAGGGGACAAATTAATTACTGAAGATTTCAATTATTTGACTGGCCAAAGCATTACGGGCTTCGTATATAAAGTGGACAAGGAATGGGTTTGGCTCTCAGTATCTCGAGATGTAAGAGCTCAGCTACATCTTCTTGACAGTGCGTGTGAACCTACTGAACTACAAGAGTTTCAGAAGCGATTTTATGTGGGTAAAGCACTTTCTGGTTTTATTTTAAGTACTAATAAGGAGAAGAAAATGTTACGTTTGGTGCTGCATCCATTGGCTGCTGTTCCTGATAGAGCACTTGGAGATGATTCAAGCAGTCTTTCAAATGAGATTATAACGTCCCATATATGTGAAGGTCAAGTTGTAGGGGGTAGGATTTCAAAAATACTGCCAGGTATTGGTGGCTTGCTTGTGCAGATTGATCCGCACCTTTATGGTAAGGTTCATTACACTGAACTGACAGACGCATGGATATCCGACCCATTGTTTGGATATCACGAAGAGCAACTTGTCAAATGCAAAGTCCTAGAAATCAGTCGTTCAGTCAAGGGCACTGCTCACATTGATTTGTCATTACGGGCATCTTCAGTTGGCATGCATCATCCAAAATTTGCCGATCTTGGGTATAGATTTTACGAGTCTCACTTATTTGGAATCTTTTCAATTATCTTCTATTAGACTTGGTCCTGACTCCTGAACTTACCCCCTTCCATTGTCATGCCAAAATCTAGATAATAGAGTGTATTTGGACTTGAAATGTAGAGGAAATGTGTGGGTACTAAATTGTCATTCACCCTAACATATTTCTTACCTGTTGGGATGACTATAAAAGTATAAAACTGAAGTTGTTAGATCATTGGTCCAACTGTGGAGTATGACCCTGCATAGACTTGTTGGGACAAATACCAAGCAGACCATACAACAAACAAATTAACCCTCAATAACAAATATGAGAAGCTAACCCAAAACTTTTAGAAATGAGCTTTGTACCATGTTAGACTATCTATTTGCTAAAAAGCTTATATTGTACGAGAATGTCACTCACAGCTACATTAAGATTTTTGATAGGTACACACAAAAATTGCTTTTAAAAGATGGAACTTAGATGAGAAAAAAAATTAGAACAGTTGGTATCTCAGGCATTCTTGGTTTTGCTAACAAACTTGCTAGGGCATGTTAATTGATTGATCATCCTGGCCATCTGCCATCTTAGTTAGTGTTGGGTCTTTCTACACAATTAATTAAAGGCATGAATTTCTTGTTTAGACTACATTCTTCTGATACAGAGTTTTGTTTACAAGATATATCTGAAATGAGAAGTCTATTGCTTTGGATTTTTGTGCCTAATATCATGTTTCGGCTTTCCCCTGTAGTAATATAATGTACAAGGTTCCTAAAGGAAGAAATAGAATTACCCATTATTAGAGACTGGGTAGTCTTTGTGGACAAGAAAGCATATTATTATACTTTTGCCAGAATGATAATTTGTTTTTATTTCTATTAAGGATCATTATTTTTTTCCTTCATCAGGTTAATATCTGTTGTATTTCAGAAAGGACATTCCATTTAGTCTGTTGCATTCTGCCTTATCCCTTTTGATTCCCGGATTCCCTTTCTTTAGTTGTTGGCAACATTAAGTGAAGTCGGATGTTCTGGTTGATGCTTGTGCTTCAAGCCCAAGCTCTTTGATTGTAATCAAATATTCCCTCTTTCCTATTTCGGATGTCCTTGTTGAAATATCATGCATTAAAAAAATGAAGAGAATGGTTAGAAAAATTGTGTAAACTTCCATATTACTCTTTGTGGGTCCTATCTTGACAACCGAGTATATTTTAGTTTATATGTTTATGTGCAAGTAGATGGCATCCTATATAAACCCCACATATTTAATATTCATGGATAATATGGTAATGTCACTGCATGTACAATATAAAATTAAGGGTGATTGGTTTTTGGACATCGGAAAAGGAAACCAGGACATGTACAATTGGCTGGAGGGTTATTTCCTTGATGTTTTTATCAAGCCATCATCCTTTTGTCTTGTTTTATGTTTTCTATCAGCCCTTGGATTATATATTCTCCTAAAGAGATTTATGCTTAATGATTTGCAGGCATTCTCTTGTCAAACGTGTGGAAAATTTGGAGGATCTTCATCCTAATATGGTTGTACAGGTACTTTATAATTGGACACTACTTAATGGTTTTGAGGTGTTAGATATGAAAGTTAAGATTTTTTCTTTTCATTTTTTTAAACATAAATTGTTACTCACATTGTCTCATAGTAATCAAAATGATCTCAATACCCTATAATATATAGGAAATGTGTATAAAAAAACTAACTTTACATCATATTTCAAGTCCTTTGATTTCGTCAATTTCTAAGTTACTATGACATAATTATTAATTAGCCTCAGAAAGCTCTAGATGCCACATCACCAACAAACCTTTTGGTAACTGAAGCTCGCATATTCTTCACTATGATGACTTTGGTCCTTTCTAAAGAATGACATCGCTCGATTGGACTTCTAAATATCATTAGGACATTTCATGACGGTCATGTGGTGATGTCTAGAACATTTTTTTATTGCCTATAAAATGCCATCTTAAGATGAACCAGCTAGACTTGACAAGGCCGAATTAAACTGACACAAAGAGTAATAAGCTTTTGTGGTAGTCTGTTCTAATTAACATAATCTTTTCAGTGCTGTTTCATTGTTTACATCATCTGTTGATGGCTATTATCATTTCCTCCACAAATTCATGTCTAAGTTCTTATTTGTTCGTATGTTTTTGATTGTTATTAGGGTTATGTTAAGAATACAACGCCCAAAGGATGTTTCATTACACTTTCGCGAAAGTTTGATGCAAAAATCCTTCTCTCAAATTTGTCTGATGGATATGTCGAAAATCCTGAACATGAATTCTCAATTGGAAAACTTGTCACTGGAAAGTAAGTATATATGGCAAGTCTATTTCTGTAAATGCATCAGTGTTACAATTGCGATTTACTGAAGCACCTCACTTCAGGGTGGTATCTGTGGAGCCTCTGTCAATGCGAATCGAAGTCACCCTTAGGACGACAAGCACAGCAAAAGCCCCAAAATCTGACACAAGTAGTTTCAATAGTCTTCTTGTTGGCGATATCATTTCTGGAAGGATAAAACGCGTTGAGTCCTATGGCTTGTTTATCACTATTGATCACACAAACATAGTAAGTAACTGTATCTTGCTCAATGTTACAACTGTTGGTCATTTTTCTGAGTACCTATCAAGAAACATATAGCGTTAATTAAACCATTTAGCTATTTATTTTCTAAACACGCATCTTATTTCCGAGGCATGTCCTAGAAAATGATTCAAACCAGTAGATTGATTGTAATATTTTCTCTTCACGTTCTAAATTGGGCAAGACCCAAAATTTTAATCTATTCGTATGTGTATTTGATTCAATATCCTAACATAGTATGGCTTGCCAACATATTACCTGAATAGTTATCTGCATTATGGACTTCTTTTTTAGTCGTTGTGTTCTTCCCTTGCCTAGGTTGGATTATGCCACATTTCAGAGCTTTCTGAGGAACATATAGACAACATTGAGACTAAATACAGAGCCGGAGATAGAGTTACAGTGAAAATTTTGAAGGTAAACTCTTTCAAACTATGTCATGATAAATTTAGTAGTACTATTTAAGCAACTAAAGTTCTTATATACTCCGTGCACCTCCTCAAATGTGGCTGGACTCTCTTCCAAGATTCTGCAGTGGTAACTGAGATATTGATGTCTTATTTTCTTTGTTATTTTTGAACCTATTATCAGGTGGATGAGGAAAGGCATCGGATTTCTCTTGGGATGAAAAGTTCATACTTCTGTGATAATACAGATAACCTAAAACCTTCAAATCAAAGGTCTGATGAGGCTTTTGGGGATAATCATATCCTAGCAGATAGTCAAGTGACATTGCCTCAGAGCAACTCAAGCATGCTTCAGAATGTCGACATTCAATCTGAAAATGGGAAGCATCCTATTATTGCTCAAGTGGAATCCAGGGCCTCCATTCTTCCACTTGAGGTTACTCTAGATGATGTAGAAAACTCACCAATTAATAATGCAGTTAGTCAAAGTCTTGAGCACGTTGATAACACGGACACCATAGATGAAAAGAACAACAGACGGGCAAAGAAGAGAGCAAAGGAAGACAGGTATAGCTGTCATCAGCACAGTTCAATTAGCTTTCCCAGATAAAATAGTGTTTTCAGATCTTCTAGAATTCCTAAACTAAAAACTGTTTTATGCAGGGAACGAGAAATCAGGGTTGCCGAGGAAAGACTGCTCGAGGAAGATAGACCAAGGACTGCTGATGAATTTGAAAAACTAATTAGGAATTCCCCAAATAGCAGCTTTGTCTGGATAAAATACATGGAGTTTATGCTCTCTCTGCATGAGGTTGAGAAGACTCGTGCGATTGCTGAGAGGTACAAATATTTAACTGTATATTAGTTTCATTTCTATCGCAGTGACTGCAAAGAACCTGTTCCCTTGTATGGATTCATCTGTTTTCGTTGCATTTTAATTCCCCAATATGAAAAGATCAAATTTAATTGAGAAAATTTGAGCACCAAAATCTTTGTCTCGACTATCTGAATTTCTTTCAAGGGAAAAGGAATATGCTGTTTTTTTTCCTGTCTTCTGTGTGTGTGTGGTTAAGTTGTAACTATTAAACAAGTAACATGAACAATGGCATAGGGGCATACCCCAGAAAGAAACATTAGTATTGTAAAGGAAATGATATTTCCACATGCATATTTGATATTTCCACATGTGGAAATATCAAATGCACGTGGTGCTCCCCGTTGTATAAATATCAAAAGATGCCTAATGATGTAGCTACTATAGAACAAAAACACAAAAGATAAAACAAACATAGGAGCAGAACACCTAATGTTCAAGGAAGCCAGTTGGCATGGAAACTGTTAGACATGGAATATTTTTGGAATTTCTGATAGGAATGAAAGTCAACTTTTAACCAGATTTTTATTTTCCTTAACAAGAACTGCTAAACGAGTATCCTTTTTGTCCTAAATCCTAGAGTTTTCTCACACCAGAGTTTATAAACAACAGTCGCAAAGTAAGCGCAAAGAGTACGAATCTCTTTCTGTATTCAGTTGCTTTAGTTTTAGCACCTGAATAAGTGAGCACTCTATTAACCCAAGATTCCCAAATGGAAGAAACATTATGCCAATCACACAGAGATAAAACTTTCTTGAGCGTAAGATGTGAATTAATTCATTGAAAGAATAGGTGTTGAAAAGACTCATGGTGTTGTTTGCACAAGACAATTAGGATTGATATTGCCGCCAAACTTAATACAAACATCAGAAGTTCTTAATCTGTGGTGAAGAGCAAGCCACGGGAGGAAAGAGAAACTTGGCACTTTGAAATAATGTCACACCATCTTATGCCAAGGGAAAATAGCTGTCACGTGCCTTATGGAGTCCCAAGTAATAGCAACTTTAACATTCTTTGAGTAATGAGAGTCCCATAGAATTTGAACTTCAGAATTAGGATTCAAAGGCCTATTAAAGATCAATACTAGCTCTAAAATGAGCTACTTCTGTGTTTCTAGACCTAGGTAACATCCAGGAGCCAAGACTAATAATGTTACGTACAGTAGTGTTTTATCTTTAAACCAGAGGTGACAATAAGAGTTGAGTGAATGGAAGAGACCAGAGAGAGGTACATTAGAGTACCATGGATCCAACCATAATTTGATATCCCTTCCATTGCCCACCTGGTACTTGACAAATTGAAGTGCCACTGGTCTGAGCTTAAGAACCTTTCCCCAAATCCAAAAGCAATCATTGGGAATATCAATGAGCCAAAAAGGATGATCCCTAAGAACAATATTCTTTATCCAGATAGCCCAAAAAGAAGTAGACCTAAACTGAATTACATGGCACATTATCCAGAGAGCCCAAAAATAAGCAGACCTAACAGAATTACATGACACAGCTGCATTAAGATCAAAGCCTTATTCTTGTCTTCAATTTACTTAAGACCCTACCCTTCTTCAGCAACAGGAAGAGCAATATCATTCCATGCTACCTTGCCCCAAACTTTTCAAGCCCTGGGCCTTCCACAAGAACTTGCAAAGGATACTCTGGATAGCAGATATGACACCCTTAGGAAAGAATAAAATGACCAGACCAAAGGGTTTGGATAAACTGACTTTATGAGTTGAACTCTTCCAGCATAAGAGAGAAAAATATTAGGCCAGGAATTGCACTTTGATGTAATCCTATCAATAAGAGTGCAATTATTCAAGGAAAGCTTAGAATATATAAGAGGTACCCCTAGAAATTTGATAGGTAAGCAGTTTAGCCAGAAATACTCTTTAGCCTTTGTCAAAAGCTACATGACCTGTAGAATTGAAGTAGCAGGAGGTTAGGTACCTTTGGTGCCTTTAGCTACATGTTTTCCTTTTCACAAGGGGAGAATAGTGAAGTGCCAATATGAAATCATAAGCAACAAATAAAGCAATAATGACTACATAACATCTATATTTTCCTAAATAAGCAAATCAATGAGTCACGCCTGAATCATCCCACACTGATTTGCCAAATTATTTCCAAGTAGGTTGCTATATTACCTCAAAACTCAACTCAACTCAATGCCACCTTATATCCCAAATTGGTTGGGTTAGGATACCCCAAAGCTATATTGAAGTGGGAAAAAGTTTAGCACAAAACTACGGAAGTTGGTAGTCTACCTAGAGTTTTACGTTTAACTTTCAACTTTCCCATACTCCATCCAGGTAAAAGAGTACAAAAACAAATGAAGTAGGACTCCTTTTTTTGGGACGGATCAAGAATTAATTATTAAATCTTACAATTTCAAAGCTTTGACATTTGCGCCGACAACGTGGTCCTGCATGTATGAAAAGCTGTGTTGTCAGTCCTGCCAACTGTTATCATATTCCATTATGATTGTTTCAGGAATAAGATCCATGTGTACGAACTATATACTGATATTAATTTGTAAAACAATTCACCTCATATTCCTCGTCCCATCCAGTTGAATTTATCATTTTTTTTTCTGCTGGACATTTTATTTAGTTATTTTCCTTTCGTTCAGTTCTTTTTTTGATTTATCATCCCTTAATTGAGAACGAAGGATTGAATAAGAATAAATAATCAATAGGGCGGAAAATTTTTGGAGGCATTTATACAAATAAAAGTTTTGCTACAAGAACTGTATGTATTTTGCGATGCGTCAGGCTGAACTCTGACTTCAATATTTATGTTTTCTACTCTAAAGGGCTTTGAGAACAATAAACATCCGAGAAGAGTCTGAAAAGTTAAATATTTGGTTGGCTTACTTTAATTTAGAGAATGAGCATGGTAATCCGCCAGAGGTATGTCTATATACTTATTGTCTTGATTCTAATATAATTAAGAAATAAAATGTTGTCTTGTCTTCAATTTATATAGATTTCTCAGTTCTCACTGTACTTGCTTTCTATTTCAATTTTCACATCTTTAGGAGGCTGTTGTGAAAATTTTTCAAAGAGCATTGCAGTATTGTGATCCCAAAAAGGTACACCTGGCTTTGTTGGGAATGTATGAGAGAACTAACCAGCACAAGTTGGCTGATGAGCTTCTTGACAAAATGGTTAAGAAGTTCAAGCATTCATGCAAGGTATTTAGCAATTACCTTCTGTTGATTTCCTTTGGTGGAGCTCTCAAGTTTTGCTTTATATTTTTTCCTTTTGAAATTTAGGTTTGGCTAAGGCGGATTCAGAGACTCCTGAAGCAAAACCAGGACGGTGTGCAGTCCCTTCTAAATCGTGCTCTTTTAAGTCTTCCCCGGCATAAGCATATAAAGTTCATCTCACAGGCAGCTATTCTTGAGTTCAAGTGTGGGGTTCCTGATAGAGGAAGATCCATGTTCGAGGGAATGCTTAGGGAGTACCCAAAGAGAACAGACTTGTGGAGCATTTATCTTGATCAAGTAAAAAAACTTATATTTTTGGGATGTTTTCATATGCGATATGTGATCATACGGTTACCATTGCGAGTCTCATATTCTGTCTTTTCTTCATAGGAGATTCGACTGGGTGACATGGATGTTATTCGCTCTTTATTTGAGAGAGCGATAAGTTTGAGCCTTCCACCTAAAAAGATGAAGGTTTGAATAATTATCCTCACTACGGATCTATACTTCTTTTTTTCTTAGTTATGTTTCAGTTTCCTCATTAATGGTTAGGTAGCCTTCGCACGAGTGTGATTCATTTTTCTGGATATGCAGTTCTTATTCAAAAAGTATCTAGAGTTTGAGAAGCCTCTTGGTGATGGAGAACGAATCGAATCAGTGAAGAGGAAGGCAATGGAATATGTCGAGAGTAACCTTGCGTGATATATATACTATACTGGTTGTTAGCCTTGTCCAGAACTGTTCCTTTTTCAGCTTTTCAGACATTCTGGAATGGGTGTTTGCACATTACAACTTCAAGATCCCCAATGGGCTCAAGTCTCAAGATATGCAGGGTTGACCTGCGTGGAGCATATCCTTCACAACTAAAAAGTTTGTGGTTGGACCGATTCATGATTGAAGTGGGCAGCAAATGACTGTCAATTTTGTGAGTGAAGAAAAGGTCATCAGATTGAGGTACCTGTTGTAACTTTTACCATTGTCGTGGGTTTTAGTATTATACTTCTTAGGAGTCGAATTGCTGCTGAAGGCTATTCCAGGGGAGGTGGGTAGCTAAATGTAATTATATATTATTTATTTAGATGAACTTTTATTGTGTGGATTTTGGCAATGGGGAGAGACGGAGAGTACAGTGTCTAAGTAGTTTCTGATCGTATGTTGATGCTGGATGTTTTGCAACAAGACGAGGAAGAAAATAATTTTATGTTTTCGTTGGTGTGTTTTCTTCAACCCTGTGGCAAAATGATTTCTTTCCTATGAATCGTTGGAATTTCTCCTTCGTTCTTTTTCTTTCTTTTTTCCGAGTTCTAACTTTCTCTTAAGCATATAGAGAGTTGACATCTTTATTGAGCAATAATATTAGTTTTAACTGGGAAAAAATTAGTACAACAAAAAAGTAGTAAAAACTCAAATTGGATCATCAGTTGATAAGTCGATGAATCTACGCATTATCAAAACGTCGTATTTACCCTTTCCATAGACTTGCAAAGGTCGAAGAGTTGGATCTAATTAATGTAGATCTAACCTAGTATCCACCCTCTTGTGGGAAAATGATATATATATATTTAGAGAGAGAGAGAGAGAGAGAGAGAAAATGACCACCGGCATGCGGGTCCGCAGCAGAAGCTGGCTGTATACCTATTTCGCTTAAAACGTTATCAATAAGTTATACTTATTTACAAAACAAAAAGTCGGCACGGCATGTTATTTACGAATATAACAAACTCCTGTTCGTTTTGTAATTGGCCTTTCGAGTCTCGTTCTGTCCTACTTATATGTGTATTCTTGATGCCTTTGCCCCAAAGTCCTGGGTACGGTAAGAGGCACATAAACACACGAGGCTTTTTTTTTATAGTTTACCTATATATCTATATTTTCACGTGATACACTCTGACATAATTTTGAAAACTATTTTTCGTTGATAATAATAAATGTTGCTCATCAAAATTAACTATTATATTAGGTCATTGAAAGAAATTATGCATCCTACATGTACATGTAATTATACATGTCAAGAAAGTCCGATATAAAAGGTAAGACTTCCTATTCTAGAGTGAGTAAAGAAGTAACACAATAACCAATTTTATTTGAAACGTAGCATTTGATTAGATGCATACCCTGCATTTTTAATGTGCCAGAATAAGAATTTAAGCGTTGAGCAAATTATACAAAATCGCAAGCTCATTCAATACTCTTAAGGAATAAAGAATAAATGCTCAGCTCGTATGATTTGTTTGAAAGAAGTTGATATTACAAATTACAGGGGTACTGAACAAAGGCGGCAGCAAAATAGCCGAATAAAAGAAACTAATTTTCTTTGATGAAAGATCAACCTGTGTTTAACTTGTCGACTATATAACGAAGGCTACATACAGAGTTATACACTGAAGTACCAATGATGTGAAGCAGGAAGCAATTAAAGCCAAGCTCTATATATTTCCAATACCTTCCTCTTGCCTGCTTGTTGCAAACTAGCCAAAAACAAGAAACAAAAAATTGTCCACAAAACTGATGGAAGTGAAGTTTGACAAGATGCCAGCTCCTTACACCAGATTTATGTGCAATGCATGGGGAACCTAGCCTGGCTGAGACTTGCGTGAATTGCTTCATTCTAACAAAAATCTGGGAAAGCAATTATATTCCGCTCATATTTCCCCTCTCTGATCATTTCTCATTTGATCAAAAACCATTTCACAGCTCAGGGCTTAAGACCATAGAGATGAACAAAGATTCAGTTCAGTTCATAATGAACTCGTTCGAGGATGCGTACAACCTGATTCACGGCTATTGTTGGAGATGACTTCAAAGTCAGCACAACTGTTTTTGGTGAACCAAGAGGTAGTGCTAACACCGCCTCTTGTTGCATACTTGTGAGTTCCAAGAATTGAGCTAGCATGTCACCATCGAGTACTTTGGGCACACCGGCCTACAAAGTGAGAAGTAATATCATCATTTAAATGGATATTGAGAAAAAGAAACAAAAGGAAAAAGAAGAATACGATGGATCAGATAAAGATGTTTAGCCTCCAGTTCATCAAAAAAATTAGTTCTGTGCTATGTTACGGGAGACCATAAGAAGCAGCAAAGTAACACCCACCACAGTACTACATGAACCTCAAACACATTCCTACAAACCCCCCCCCCCCCCCCCCCAAAACCAAAAAAAAAAAAGACAGGAGAAAAAATGCACTCTAATTTCTTAATACAACAAAAAAAAAGGCCATTTTCTTGCACATGTAATTAAAAAAATAAAATAAAAAAGTTATCTTACAACTGTCCCACCAGATACCAGGTCAACAACTTGGTATATACACTGCCAGCCTTAATTATACACATTCAATGCAAAGCAATGGACAAATTGGAACAAATATGAGAAACAAAATTGAGAAACCTGTTCAAAACTGTTGCATAAAATAGAAACCAGAAGTTACTCAAAATTAAGCTACAAATTAGTCAAACTAGTCCAAGGCTCTGTCTAGAAAAGAAAAATTAATAATCTTAGAAATTAATTTACGATGTCCAGAGGAAAAAAAATGGAGAAAAGGAAACTAATTGTAAGAGGCATTTGGATTTTAATTTGCAAACAACTCACAAGCTTGTTGAAAAATTTGTCCAATCTGCAGGATGATTTTGAGAAGCTTAGTTTAATATATTATATTTTTTTGAGAAACACGCCAAAAAAGTAGTGTGGATCACATAGACTATCTTGCCTACGGTGTCACTATATTAGTGAGCAAAAATTAATAAAAACAAAATGAGACGTTTCCTAGTGAATTTGCTTCAGTTATACAAAGCTTCATCTAATCTGTATATGATAATCTCTCTCCACCCTCCACCTAAAAGAATTGTTAAGGATATGATAAACTTGTAAGTAGTTATATAAATTACAACCAACCAGAAGGCCCCAGAAGTGATCATCTCAATTTCATTAATTGCATATCAAACTTTACTTTTTCAGCCAAAAAAATCCTGTACCAGCAATCTTTAGTTACTGACTCAAAGTTTCAATTCAGATAGGAGCATGAAAATGTTCCGTGCAGAAGTAAGACTTGTACAAAGAAATTACTCCTCTTTCTCCAGTACTTAAATAGAAACTACTTTACTTCTCTTACCGGACTTTCACGGCTGCGAAACTCGTTATGATCATTTCCCAGAATGGGGGCTGTCAATGGGTGAACGACAAGTCGGGCTTGTACAGCTTCTAAGACTTCATATTCGTCCCTACAAATCATGATGATTACATCAAGTAGAGTTTGACAGTCCAAAAAGCTACCATAAATAAAATATGAAATAAGAAGACTGTTCAGCATCATATATAGGCCCATACAGGCTCCTTTTCTAGTCATCATGAGACTTTCTGTGACTTGATACAGTTATTCTAATGAGACACAACCGAACTAAAGTCTAAATAACACGTACACACTAAGCACAATTATTAAAACAGGAGGATAATATCAAAGTTTAGTTGCTTTATGAGGATTAATTACACCTCAATATATCTAATCCAACCATGCCTTTTCATATTACTTCATGTTCAATTTTCTTTTGGTAAAGGTTTTGCATTACATATTTCATGGAGCAAGTGAGGGGGATGTTCTTACAACTGACATGGAATCGCTCTTGATGATAAAGATTTATAGCCAGATGACAAATAACCCCACCCCCACCCCCTTCCCCTTTTTAAATCAGCAAGTATATGTTATTGTAAACCAAATCAGCAAGCATATTCTAAATAACTGCTTGTTTTGCTTGCTCTTGGCTTGCAACAAGCAAGCATTGGACCGAGAGGAGAAAACAAAACAAATACAGGCAAAAGGCAGCAGGAGAGGCACCGCTGTTGTGTAGAATCACTTAGGTGAAAGGTGTTTTACATTATCCCAAGTAAAAATACTCTCAGTATAGCAGTTGAAGCTTATTGCGCTTTTCTTGTGCTTTTCTTGTTCTTTGATATACCAAGCAGACAAGATGAAGATTGCAGATACATGTATGAGAAGCTCACCAAGGCATCATCTCATATTTTGTTCCAATTATCGTGCTGTCTCATCTGTTTGGATCTTTAAGGAGAATGAGAGAAAAGAAAGGAAAGGAAAGGAAAAATAAACAAATGATTAAGAAAGATAAAAACTTTGTCAAAGGCATATAAATTTGTTTTTATTAAGATAAGAATTGATTTTTCTTAGTCTTTCATTTAATTTAATTGCCATTCTTCTCCTGTCCAAACATACCATACAGAACCTTCTACCGTTGCACTTTTTAATTCATAATTATATTCCAATTTTTCATGGAAGAATTGCCTTGTTAGAAAAATGTGTGAACTCAAACACGCACAGCGTCACATACAAATCTTGTGCCCTGACCATCTTTAGTGCCCGAAACATAAACTATATGCTAGAAAAATGTTCAAACTACGACTGAATATTGCGTACCTTGATATAGGAATGAAGCTTATTATGCTTCCTAACAGCGTGCTGGCCACAATACTATTGTGAGACAAATCAAAAACTGTGTTAGCAACATCACAGCCCCTTAATGCATCATCAGCCGGAAGTTTGTATGAAAATGAACCCTGCAAGAAATATTGTAACTAAGGTAGATGCCCATGAAAGTACTGCCATACATTCTTAGCATTCTCAGAACATTATGTATGTAAGAATCTCTTCATGCCCATGAAAATACTGCCATACCGTCTCCGCCGGAGTTCCTCAACAACAGAAGTATTATAAGGTAGATGCCTAGGCTATTAAACAATTTCTCTTAGCAAATGGAAAAAGACATATTAAACTATTTCAAAAATCCTCGAAAACAGTGTGAGATTCTATATTCCAATTTTTACATGGCACTTACCCTTGAGATTCAAGCATATTCACGCTTGATCTTAAGAAGGGGGAGAGAGAGAGAGAGAGAGAGTGTGTCATGAACACTGGCAATGCAAGAAATTTAGAGAGTGGGTTAAAATCAGACTGTTTTTTTTAATACAACAACATATTAAGCTCATAGTAACTCAAAAAGAGTGTACCAAGGTACATCTTGAATTCTTGATATCAAAAGATGACTAGTTTCAAAAGTCTAATTATGTTTTTCAGTGTATTCATTAAATTATGCTAAAACAAATATATAATATAATAAGACATGCATCCTTTCAAAATTCAATGTATTTAGCACCGAGTTTACATTGTTGTAAACTTCAAGCAAGCAGAATAATTAAGTACAACAGGAATACACCATACAAGGACTAACCTTCCTGATGCTCATGGCTATCTCACCCATATAATAGGAACAATTCAGAGTTAAGTTCTTTTCTGGACTAGCATCATCTGTTGAAACATCAGTAAGAAAAGGTCACAAGAGTATTTTAATTTCAACAAAGCATGTACATAACAATCAGAATGTGGAAGTCAGTAGGCATAGCTGTAACTGGATGCTAGTTTAGTATAATTTATACTTAAGAGAGCAAAGTGGATACAATTGTTAGTAGCTTGGAAGATAAAAATCATGACTGCAGGAAGATTACCATAACAATTACTTATAAGATAAAATACATGTGAGGTTAAGACTTATGAGGAGTGAAAGCAAATAAATTCTAAAAAGTAAACTACTTTGTTATTAAGGTTCTAGTCATAGAATCAAAGTAGGTCCAATCAAAGTGATGTTCTTCGTATCCCTTTTGCTCTAAGCTGCAAATTTATTAGAGTACTATTATTCAGATTTCCATTAGAACAGAACTACTAAACAACACTTCTATTAAAAGATTATTCTATAATCATGATTATAGGAGTTACCAATGGAAGCATGATTATAGGAGTGATTAATGGTAATCACTAATTGTTTAGCTTAGAGACTTAGCCTACATAAAGGCTCTCATTGTACATTATGATATGAAATAATATTGTCTTTTAGCTTTCGCAAGGTATCAGAGCTAGTTTGACTTTGGGAGGTCAACTAGAAGTCTTGCTTCCACCGCTGGCAGCACATAGCCGTTGGCGGGTGTCTTTTCTTCTTATAGTTCTTTTTTCTGATTTTATTTTTGCTTACCAAAAAAGTGGTCTTAACAAAAAGCAAGTAAGCAACCAGTTCCAAGTGACATAGCTTTTCACTATTCCTTTCAAGAGAAGGTTGCTCATCCAGCTCCGCAAAACCATTGTTTATGCGGCAGTGCAATGCAACTGAAAAACGTACGCCCCTTTTTATTAGTAAGATATAGGTTGGGAAAAACTAGAGTTCCAAAAAGCTTCCCTTCCTTGTATTAGAGAACAATTTTAGAAAGGGAAAAAATCCTTGGTCATTTATATTTGTGCTGAAAAAAAAATAGTTTGTCCCAAGTAATGATTTCTCTAGTTGAATATATAAATGGATGGTTGATTAGAAACTAAGGATTGCATGGGCAGAGATTTCAGGAAGGCTTGTGTCCTTCGATTTTTTGGGAGGCAAGAGATTCCTCCGTTGTTGAGGAAGACGAGGAGTCCTTAGTAGTTTTTTTTTAAGGATAAAGAGTCTTTCACATTTGTTGTAGGAGATGACAGTACTACGTTATTGCCGACACATGATATCTTCGGAAAGTTGATGTGCGAAGTTATGTATTGAGGGTGAGAAATCTAACTTTGGACGTAAAAAAATCAATTCCTTCTTGAGTTTCTTCATCACTTCATCCCGTTGCCAAAATTTCTCATTGACAAACCCTTTGAAGCTTAGAAACTATTGTTGAGGCTTGCTATAGGGCATTAAACTTGGATGAACTAGCCATTAGTTTGGCTTATACTGTCCAACAATGAATAGATTTCAGAATATATTTGGAAGTAAGATTTTAGAACTATTAAACCTCAAAATTTAAACAATTTAATAATATTAACAAAATATTAAAGTGAGTTTCAAGAGTAATTAAGCTTGAAGGGATGTTTAGTGACGAATTGGAGTACTCAAGTAGCAATTTGAGTTCCTGAAGCTATTTAGATTTCAAAGCTCATGTAGCACAAGGTTTAGATGAATTTTATATAAAGCAAAAGCTAAGCACAAAAATGAATCATAACATAAGGCATTAAGTGTTTGTCTAAGCAGAAATACGGCTGAAATATATTGTTTATTGGAAGAAGAATATAGTACGTACATAAATCTAGAAGTGAAAGAAAGAGGAAACTGGGAAGAAGAAAAAAACTGCCCGACTTGCATTAAACAGTTGGTATAAAGAACGAATAATAGGACAGAATATTTGACTTTTTTATAGGAGATTTAAGAACATAAATAAATAAAGAAGATTTTGAGAATGACAATGAGAGTAAAGAATATAGATGTTAGAGAAAAGACAAATTTAAGAAGAATAATTATAGAAATTTGCTGGAGGAGGAACTTGATGAAGAAGATGAAGTTTTCAGTAATCGAACACCTCTGATACCAATTCTTAGGATCAGCCTTAATCCTAGACTTGATTGAACCGAAATAGTAAGCTCAACAAAAAATAGAAGCTGATTGATCGTTTCAGATGATTAAACAGTAGAAATGAAGGAAGAGTAAGGCAAAAAATTAGATCAGAACTTGGCAGAGGATATAGACAGAGATAGAGATGATGGTCTAAGCCATTTCTTCATTCATGATATTCAAGTTACGAAATCACACCTTAAATACTCGATTATTACAGAACTAGTAACATGAGCCAGAATGCTAAAATGCATCCTTTGGTAACTACTACCCATGTGCTTCTACTTCTAGAATACTATAACTAACTAACAAGTCCTTAGACTTATTTTATTTATCCTAATGGCCCTTGGCCTTACAAACTCCTATTCTCTACAGTATATTTGTACCCCGTGGTGCTGCTTTCACTATATCTATGACCTAACACTAAAGCTAGTTATTAACACCCAATGAATAGCCTTCAAAAAAGCTGCCCTAGTAGATAAGAAGATTTGAAATAGAAATTTGACTTTGATAGGATGACAAATTAGGCTGTTATAAAATCCATTTCTTGATAAAAAAAGACTAGGCACACAGGTGGTAGGAAATTCAAAACTTCAATAAAACTTTACCTTCTAAATGATTTGGACACGACAAGACAGCAATACTCCCCTTTCGATCAGACACAACAGCTGTATCGACATCCATAAGCATGCAATCAGCAACTAACCTATGGACAGGGTCACAGTATAGTTGCTCCAGTTTTTTTGCTTCCTGGTTTAAAAGAGAGAAGAATGTAGTAGACCAGGTTCATTGAAGTTTTAAACCCATCAATACAAGCTGATAATTACTCAACATACATAATTATACCAAGCTGGAAAGATGATATCTACGAAGTGTTCATGAAAATATAAGGCTGCTGCATGCAAATTCAATGTTATTACAAAAGTTGAGCTTGTATATACCTCATGGTAGGAAAAGAAAAGAATTCCATCCCGGCAATCACCAACAGCAATTCTAGTAAAGTGCGCAGTCAAAGTTCTTATCATAAAGCGCGTTCTTGCTACAGCTAATCTTCTCACCCTTTGGGGATTATCATTTGGAAAACCACAAACATAAAACTGAGATACAACAAAATGTTATTTTATTGTAAGCAATGGGAACCTTAAGAAAAAGGTACTTGGTAGAATTAAATTTTAAATAAAAAAAATTATAAGAATTTTGAAACTTACAACACTACCAGCAGAAGCCAAGAAATAACGGTCAAGATATGGACAGATCGCGAGTACCATACCAGACAAGGTGATTGAATAAGATAATCTCATATTCCAAGCTTCAGTTTCTTCAAGCTTGATCCCATCGCAATTATTGTCATCTGGGCTGCTGCACATACTACTGCTTGATAGCTGTTCAGACGCATACCCAACAATTTCACGAAAAGGCGAAGTTCGTTGAGAAGATGAACTAGCCTTTGAACAAAGTGTCATAGAACCAGTGTCAGAATTTTGCTTGTGTTCAAGGCAGAGAACTACCAGACGGCCCTTTGAACTGCTGAAAAAACAGTCAATTAAATACATATATATACGAAAATAATATATTATATCTATCATAATTAATTCGAATAAAATTACATAGATATACCAAAAAACTGTTTCTTAGCTGCCACCACAGGGGCAAATAATACCAACAGCATTCATATACGAATTAAATCCTTCAAGCAAGTTTAATTTACTTTTGAGTTCCTCAGCACCAACACCTTTTTAGGTCAATATGAGTTGTAGTAAAATCCGTGATGAAACTATACAACACTAGTGGTAGCAACTATGGGCTGTTAATATTATAGAAGCGTAAACGCAATGCGGAGTAGTGAAAAGAGGTGTAACCTTTCAGCTTCGCCACTGGGCATTATTGCTGGACCAGAAGAGAGACTAGTTCCAATCACCAACACATGTTCATTTCCTACCTTCACTAAATCCATACATTTTCCCCTTTCCCCAGGGTCAAGTTTGAAAGATGACAGAATTGACCCACTGAGAGGATCCACACAACAAATATCCGATGAAGAAGAATCATTACTCAAATCAGTCCTCATGACAAGTAACAACCTGCTTTCACTATGAAATAGAACCTTCCGTGGAGTGCCTCCAAGATGAAACTTCTGCACATTAAGCCTCTTACTTTGAACCATCTCCACCTGCATGCCATAATTATTATTTCCGTTTAAAAATTATTACTTATCAAAAAATAAATACATTCTGGCACAATTTTAATAAGATAAAATTATGTAGGATAAAGAGTGTAAAGGTAAAGAAGAAGACGGAAGCGGGTAGAAAGAGCGGTTTGTGGCACACTCGCAAGGATTTATTATCCCACAGGTTATTATAGCTTCATTGACAGAGGATATGGCAATGCCCACAGGAAAAAAGCCACATGCATACTCAAATCTCCCTTCGTTATACAAAAAGAGTCCCATTTAAAATTTTTGCAAATATTAAGAATTTCTTTGTTCCCAAATTACCCCTAAATATAATAAGTTGTTAGTTTAGTAGTGACGGCATGATAATGAAATTATGATCTCAAACTTGAGGAAATTTTGTCATTTTATACTACCGTTAGTAAAAAAAATGGCTCTTTTGTGGGTGTTTGGAGGGTGGGGAGAATGACAATGGAACTCTTTTTGTGGAACATAGGGAGTATATTGCTCAATCCTACACAATATATGGAGACTACGTCATATTTATATAAAACTCCATGACAATTGTAATATAGGATTTAGTTAGGAAATAAGTAATAAAACACCTAAATCACATTAAACTAGGCAACAAAATTCCCCCCCAAAAGGCATAATTGACAAAAATGACCTAAACATCTTATGTTCCCCAATTCCTAAAATCGCAGTAAGGGAATCCAACATACCCTCCAAAAAAAAAAAGATGAAATTATTGATTACCAAAATATCATACAAGGAACATTTTATTTTAATGTATAAACTTATAATGCAACCATTCATACTAGAGAATACACTTCAAATGGTATACCAAAACTCAAATTCAGTTTACTGTCACAAAGGACTCATTGCAAATACTATAAATTACCTTTAATAAAGTTAATAAACTTCATGAACTAATTATAATGAATAACTGGCAACGAGCTTAAATTTAAATAGTAACCTAATAAAAATATAATTGAAGATTTTCTAACATATCAAAAGCTAAACCTATAAGTTTGAGGACATACTAGAAGCTTTTTTGTCCCTCACTGACAACCACAAAGAGGGGGAATATATATATATATATATATTATAAAGTAAAATAAATAAAGTAGATGATAGGAGAACTAAAGGGTGATCAGTTTCACTAAAATATTCATACTCAACTGATGCATTGTGTTTTTTATTCCAAGTATCTCTAAAAGTTGAAGCATGGTTGCACCACCAGGCTAAAAAATATAATAGCATCCTTAAATAGGTGACGCATTAGAATCCACAACAGTAAACTGAAACAAACTAATTATCTAAAACTTCTAAAATGACAATATATTACGGGCCTTACCAAATTGAGACTGTTCTCTGCAACAAACAGAACTCCCTTGGGACATTCAGTTGAGCATACAGGGGTTGCATGTGTGGAAGGTTGAAATGAGATGGATGTATATGAGAGGCTATGTCTTGCAGTTTGCAACAACCAAGGCCTATCACTGAGAGTGATTACATCAGCATCAAGGGAATCACTCAGTGGAATCAGGAATGCAGGAGAAATACCTATGCGGCGTATTGCAATCAATTGCAGGTAAACAGGAAAATTGTTCTTCATCTTCTCAGGTAAACAGGAAGATAGTACAGCACGTGGGGCATTATAATTTTTATATGTTATGGTCGATGCAGGAAAGGAATTTGTCACACAGGAACCACTATAAGGTCTCTGAATGGGTGATTCAAATGAGGACTCTACAGAGGAAGAAGGCCACTCAAACCTTAATAACATTCCATTCCTCAATCCTGAAAGAACATAAAGTCGGTCAACTAGTACAAGCCTTACATCTTGAGGTACACAGCCGCTAATAGTTGTGCCCATGGTATTTGTTAATGAAATGGTACCAATCGCAAGCACTTTTATGCCTGTATCTGGTACAAAAGATATGACTTCCACTGAAGGCTTATGTGTACCAATAACAAAGGTATTACCAATGTCAACACCGACCACAAGGGCAGACAGAAGGCTACTATCTGGGCAATCGGAGTGAGAAGTCGGTGGTTTTGTGCAAGAATGTTTCTGAGGAATAGAAATGCAGGACAACTCGTTCTGCAATCTCACATTGTGCAGCTGGTATATTTCATAATGATAAGCCGACAGAAATCTGACCCCAAGAATGAATAAGAGGCATGGATTGGAGGTAGCTACAACAATCACATTATGTCCAACTGCCCCAAGACTAATGCTCATCTTATCAGGGGCCCAGGATTCACAAATTGGAGATGAGAAGGGAATACCTTCAGGGTGGACAACTGTAGTAGGCAAACAGAGTCTAACTGCATGTTGGTGGATCTGGACAAGTAAACCATCACCAACAAGACCACATGCCAGAGTACAGACATCAGGCCGGAAACCAACTGAATCAGTCACATCAGTAAAGCTTACACCAACTGAGAGCACCCTAGTTTCTTCAACAAATGATAGTACAAGCACAGAATCATAAGAATCAGTAACTTTCATTTTAACTGTCCAAGTACCGGTTACACCATGATAAATAGGAGGAGTTTTTAACAATTTTTCAACACTGATACCGTTTTGAATAATCCTTAAAGAACCCTCTGGTGCCATTCCACAGCACGCAAACATTTGATCATGTTTCTCATCAATGTAATCCACAACTGACAAATCTAATATTGGTGCGATATTTTGAATAGGACTTCTGTAAACTAACCTTCCTTCTTCTAATTTTAGGACCATTCCATCACCCATCTCCACAAACGCAGCCAAAAGCCCACCTTCAACCCACAAAAGCGCCTTGGAGGGTAGGCCTTTGTACAGACAATCAGATAGGTTAACTTTAACACCAGTAGAATCAGAAGAAATCTCAATCATATATAGTTCTCCAGTAGCGATACTGAAAATCATCCTTGGAGTTTTCTCATTTCCTGGTTCCCAGCTCCACGAGCACACATGGTTGAAGGTTGAGTTTACATTGCCACAATCTCCATCTATATTCATGGGATCATCATCTTTATCTTTATGTATGTCACCCAGCTCCAGTAAAGCAGAGGCAGCCACATCAAAAATACATTCTTCATCAACATTATTTACTCTACATGAATCCTCAACAAAATTCAGTTCCTCTACAGCAGTGGATAGAAAAATTAAGCTTGTTCTGTAGACACAAGAAGGGTTATGAGCATCCCTAAGATCCATTAAGAGAACATCACCAACCCTGAACAGGAATGCAAATCCATATGAATGAGGAACTTCAACTATGTTATGGGCTAGGGGTCCAGCCTCAGAATACTCTGAGATTACATGTACATCATGTTCCTTTGTATTCCATTCCAACAACAGTAGTTCATTCAAGAATGAATCTCTCCTGCAATACCAGAAATGGATTTTCTAAGAATTTAAAATAGAATCAGTTGGAAGTTCAGAAAACATCAACTGAACACAACCAAGTGAAAAACAAAGAAACAGTTTTGTGTCCCAACTCCTAGAGTCATTTCATCAACTGAAAAGAGGACAGCAAATTCCCTGTGCCAAAGTAATGCAGAACCATACCTATTCAGAAGAATGGCTAAAACAGGATTGTGCTCCTTACTTGGTTGGCAAAATTTTCTCGAAATAAAGCACATGCTCCATATAGTACCAGAGATACTGGTAACCTGTCTGGTAGTACTTGTGTTTCCTTCAGTTTCAGAAGGATAAAATATTCTCTGAAATTATGATAGAAGAGCATGAAATTTCTCAATTGTCAAACCACGCCAAACCCAATTACATCTAGCTGTTCTTGTGACTGCATAAATAAAAACTTCCGAGCAAGTGAAGGAACTTAACCTTATCAATAATATCACTACCAGCGGACTCTGAAACAGTGAACAAAGCCAGTTGGTCCTCATATGCACTAACAGCAATAAAGCAGCTACTGCATCCAGAAACAACTACATCAAGACACACTTCAGAAGCTCTGACTACTAATTTTAACAATTGGTGCCCAGAGAAACCCAATTGATTTATTTTATACAAACACCTCCCCCCACCCACAATAGAAAAAGAAGAACAAAATCACTTAAAAGTTAAACCAAATAAAATGTCAACTTACTTGGAATCAACAGTCAGCATCCTACCAACTTGATGTCTTGAGTTTCCAGGAGTGGAAAGTTGAATGTGTGACAATGGAAAAAACCTATGTCGACAATAAAATACAATTAAATCTATAAATAAATAAATAGAAGTAAAATTGAACAACTGAATAGTGGCATTTAAAATGAAAAAGAATTTCAATATAAATAAGTCAGTAGAGCAGAGAGGACGAGACCTGTGCATTTCATTGCAAAATGAGAGAATCGAGAGCTTCCCAGAATCAGAAATAACAACCAAAGCATCCTTTCCTTGCATCTTAACCCCCAAAAGAAAAGAAAAAAAAATAGGTTCAGGTAAATTATTTTCCATCATAGAAATCATTACCTTGAAGTTAATTTCATTCATTAAGATTCATTGATCTGTCCACAAGCCACAAATTAACATGTTTTCTAAAGATTTATGATCTAAACAAAGCATGACCTAACAAATTGAAAAGGGGAAAAAAGGAAAAGGCAGAACCTGTGGACTTTGTGCATGAAACCTCCCATCCCACCGCAGGATGGCAAGATCTTTTATTGTGCCAAACACAGGCTGCTCACAAATAGATTGTACAATGCCATCGTCATCGATAATAACCAACTCAATAGAAGTCTCCTGGATGAAAGGCCGTAAACGAAATACATGTTAGATCATCAAAACCTTCCAAACATAAAAAATGATGTACTAAGAAATCAACAGTATAAAATATTCCTGTGTGATAAAATAATAACAGTTGGGTTACAGAAGCTAGGTGAGTGCTAATTTGCAAACACGTAAAAAACCACATGCACCAATATAGGAGATCTGTGGCAAATGGTAGCCACAATGGAATCTCTGCCAGAACTTTTTTGTCAACGTAAATCCCAGAAATATCAAAGTTGTTAAATGTTATCTTAGTGAATAGTAATATCGAACCTTCACTATGGCCGATATATTTATATGGGAGTAGCAGTCTTTAAATACTATGAAAACCTTTAGCAACCTTCTTCTCTTTTTCAAAATATATATTTATTTCTATCATCTTTTTCTCATTAGATATAACAACCATCTACTTCTTCTCTTAAACCTTATATATTTCATTGGACATAAAAAAAACTGCTAATTGTATATGTATAGCAAAATGCAAGTGTTCCCTTGGAATATTTCATATTACGAAGACAAGTTTAAAGTAGAAATGAACAATTTCGCAAACAATAAAGGAAACAGTTTCAAGATAAAATAAGAGTGGACAAACCAAGAGGTACGAATAGCGTGGCAGTGATCATTACAAAGTAGTGCTACACTAAGATGAATTTTAAGATTGTCAAAGTTTATAATGCAAAAATATGAAACAGGATTCCTCTAATCGGCTCATGATAGTTGTGACAAGTTTCTCTTGAATTTATTTGATTTGTTCATACGAGTATTAACAAACACAAACTGAAACACGGTACAACACATTGTTCTTGACTAATAAATCTATTTCGCTAAACATATAGGAACAATGTCTACCGGATCCAAATAATATAAAAAGTTTTATGGAAAAAAAACATAAAAATATCATCTCTTATTTGTACAGGAAAATCAGCTACAACTTCGTCAAGTAAGAAGCTGGCCAGTGAACAAGTCAAGAACATGTGGCACAAAGTACTTGCTCTTGATTCCAACCTCGTTTGTTACCAAGTTGTTGACAGGAGATGCACAGAACCACTGTGATTCTTCGGAACAAGGACCGGAGAAAATGTAAGGTGCCATAAAAACCAAACCAGATTCTAGAAATTTATTCATTCAAAGGCGCTTCCTAATTACAGCAAGTACCTGAAGGCAAGATCTAAGAGGGGGCCTAAATACAGGACCTATCACCTGGTTCATCTCAATTATGTGACATTGAGTTGTCTCCATGGAGCTTCTCTCAATAACAAAGGTCTTGGCAATACAAGAGACAACCAATCATATTTATTTACTTTTTTAAGCATGGAAGTCTAATCACTGAATTCCTCTCATAAAAGCAGTAGTTACAAAGGGTGCTTAAATGAATGACATTGGTTAGATCTCCCATCACCAAACCAGAAATTATCCACAATATGGAGACCAATCTAACCTCTATTCTTCTTCTTTCTAACCTAACCTTTTGTTCCTTCCTCAGATAATTAATGTATACGGCAACAGCAAAGTAGGAAATTTCTAAATTTAACATTTTCCAAAAATGTGGCAATGATGTCGATACCAGCAAACTACTTTCCCTCCTAGGAACCACGTAAATATCAAAATCCAAAACTAGCAAGTCAACAATTAGGTTTGCCGTCAAAGTTCACGGCCTTTGTTCTGCTACAATTTTGCACCATAGCCATCACTTCTCAGCCATTCATGCCATCTACATACAGATCATGCCATGTGTAAGGTCTTTCGCAGATCAAACAGCAATAAGTTGGATATAAGAATGCAATATGTCAGTTTGAGAAGGCCTCTCAGATCTCCATCACCATTTTTTGTACTTTGGCAACCAAGGCATTCCCTCACTTGGGAGCAATCTTTGATCCAATAGGATTCAATGATAAAGAAACGACCTTTGGTGTTAATATTAAAAACTAAGTCTGCAGCTTGTCTCTCATCCTCGTACATGTTTGATAGGTTATTCCACAAACAGTGTAAATATCGATGCATTGAACTCCATTACTTTGCACCCTTTAGGCAAAACTTTTGTCCTTCTAGCCAAAATATCTCCATACCGGAGCCAACAAGACTTGCTATATCCATAAATATAAAGGATGGGGGCGGCACAGCCCCCAGCCAAGGGAGTGGCTATGTCCAGTATGTACCTCTAGCTTGGAATATTCTTCTTTCCTCTTTGGTGAAAGAGGTATAGCATCTGCAATTGGCAAATGACAAACAACCAATATTCATAACCATGTTTGTAGACAGAGAGTTGAAGAGCTACTCTTCCAATGATTCCTACAATGACTGTAACCAAGGAACTAGAATCATTTTGCAGAATCTATGCTCCTCTTCTAAAAAGTACGGGATTGGAGGGTGATACTAACTTTTTTTCTTTCTCTTCTTCTTTTCCATTTTAGATGACCGATGTACTCTCTTATTATTCAAATCCATATCAATAAATTGTTGTGTTAAAAAAAATATAAATCATTCACAAAGTCTTTCGATCATTCAAATGTCATATACGTCCCAAATCTCAATTTGTTTAACAACTAGATTAAAAAACCTTACGCATTTCTTTAAAACTAGTCAAAATTTAATCTTTACACGCTCGAACTAGAATTATCCTCCATTCGAACTAGAATTATCCTCCATTCCAAATGTGAGGAAAAAATCTAGTCCTCCACTCCCGATAACGCCCATTTCAAAAACGGAAAATGTAGGTATATACTAAAGCTCACTAAAAATATATTCTCTCTATTTCAAAATATAAGATCAAGTTTGACTTTTCAAATAAGTTTGACATTTCAAATCAGTTTGACATATTTTTATTTCAAACTTTAAAATAATAAATATTGTAATATTTAGTACTATTTACATGGTTTACAATTTTTATAAATATATATTGTCTAAAACTAAATTAATTCATATCAATTTTGAATTTAAAAATATCTCAAATTCACTTCAAAAAGTCAATGTGGATCTTATATTTCACAATAGAGGGAGTACAGATTTAGACTCTCCCAACAGTATCTGTCTTGGTGACCCAAGCTCGATGTGCAAAAGAGCATTTAACTAGTCGTGGTAACTTATACCTCAAGACAAAACTACAAGCAAGTCACTTTCTCATTGTGCAAAGCTGCTTCTATATCTTCAAATAGGTTGTTTTCATCTCTAACTCGAATATTCGAGTTAATGTAATGGTTGTTTCCAATGGAGGGAGTTGCCTTGATGTCAGAAAGGATTCCAGTTAAGAAGTTGCAATAAAGTGGTAGAGAAGCATATCCCACCAAAAATGAAAAGGAAAAAAATATATAAAACCAATAAATAAAATAAAATAGAAAGGAGAACTCAAGGTCTTTGATACTTCATAAGGCTCAAAAGACTTGGCATTAGAAAGCATAAGTTTCTAAGAACCCATCCTTTATGGTTTGTTTTGATGCCCTCAATTTAGTACTCCCTCCGTTCTTTTTTATTGTCTTTTTAGAGAGTGAAATTTGTTCCTTTTTATATCTATTTTTTGGAATTTATACTGAAACATCAAACAAAACATTATTTACATTTCTTAATATTCGTGTTTTCTTACTGCTAAAACGTCAATTACAAAAGAATGGAGAGAGTACATGTTTTAATATTTTTTGAACATTTTTAATTAAAACCAAAATAAATGTCCCAATTCTTGGTTTTCCCAACTAAGCTCTGCCTTTCCAGTTTGCACCTAACAAACATGTAAAGAAACTGAAGAGACAATTCTAGTATCATCTTTCTCCCTATATAGTATGTGTCCTTGTGTGAACATATATATTACTCCCTAGGTTCCACAAAAACGAGCCCCCCATTTGCAACATTTACAAACTTCAAATATATGTTTTTCTTTCATTTTTATGTTTTTCTTCCATGTTTAATCCTAATATAATGAGTATTTAGTTTAATATAGTCAAAATGTGTAATTAAATTTCAGTACTCTTTTTATACCATCGTAATTAAATACTAAATACCTGTAGACTACTTTTGTGTAATTAAAAAAAAATTGCAAATGAGACTTTCTTTTGTGTGATAAAGAAAATTGCAAACAAGACTTTCTTTTTGGGGAGAGGAGGGAATAATAAATATATGGATAGTATGGATGACAAACAAGGAGTGAAGAACGAATATTAAAAGGGAAAACCTTGCCGAAGACGACGTCGTTGGAAGAAGGAGAACGGATGTGACCCTGGAGCACTTGAAGAACAACGCTTCCTCGGAGTACGCATTTAGCGAGGTAGCATGCTCCGTTTGGGGCTGCCGCCGATCGTGACCTATTATAATTGCTACTGCCGGAGGAGGACTCTTCCTCCGATACCGCCATTACCAACAAAACTCAAAATATTCACCTCGAAGCAAGAACTAACTGGTTAGGGTTTCAGAATTTGCTCCGAAAATTAAAATTTGGTAGTGCATCAAGTGCGAGAAGTGTTTCAATTCATCTGCTCCATATAGACCGACCTACGCACCTGAATATATACTTTTATGTGTATATATATAAATCCACCCTATATATATATGGAGAGAGAATAATCAGGAAGAGAGAGAAAGAGAGAGATTTAGAAGTTGAAGCTGTAATAACGTATACTGGTGTGGATAGAGTAGGTAATGTTGCGGAGAAATGAGTCAAACTCCCCCCCCCCCCCCCCCCCCCCATTTTGTTCCTCAATTTTGGACTGAAAAAGTAAAGGAATTATTGTTTTCATAAAAAAATTGATATTTTTAAAAGATTTTATTACATAAATAAATATGAAATTTATTTATTACCTATGTACAATAATTTTTATCAGAGTATCAATTTTTCTTATAGAATTATTAATTTTCAAAAGAAAAGAATGAAAGTTCTAAATTACGATAGAAAAAAAGAACTGAAAACTTGTTCTTGAGTTTATAAAACATAATATTAAATAATAATAAAAAAATTACATTTAAATTAATATTTTACTTTGTTATTAATTTTGTTGTGTTTGTATACGAGGGTGAAATATATTATAAAAAATTCGCTTACAATATATAATACTTATAAAATAGTTTATAATATTTAATATTATTATATTAATTTAAATTAAAATAATTTATATCAATTTTAAGTTTAAAAGTATCTTAAATTAATTTTAAAAAATTAACAATAATCAAATAATATAAAATAAATATAATATTATTTAATTTTCATTTCAAATTCATCCATCTTTAGTTTAAAGCCAGATGGCAGTTTCTTCCTATTTCTCTTCCACCTCAAATTTGAACTCTCAAGAGAGATTATTTCATATTCTTGAAGCAACTGAATAATATCCCTCACGTACCTGTGGAATCCACCTATGATAAAACCCACAAGTATACGAGAGAAAAACATACTGTTTACTCTCCAAAAATGTGAAATAATTTTTTCGGTCCCAGGCATCCAGCATAAAGAGCACCAAAAGTGAATTAGGATGCTCCATGGACCCACAAATTATTTTCAGATGTAGGCATCTCAAATTGAACCGCTAATGACATTTTTTAAATACTGACAGATGCAACATTTAGAGTCAGACTGCAGATCCATCATGTGAACCATTACTACATATCTATAGTAATTATAATTATATACTACAACCATTCATGGATTAGAAGGACAAATGTTTCTGAAACCTCGAGTAAAAATTTGCTGTCAAGCATAATCTGACAACTCAAGCATATTGCAGCTACAAGTTTCCGATAATAGATCTATTGGCCTGTCAGGTGACAAAGACTAGCACTCATAGTAACCAACACAACTGGTAGCGGTCTTCAGCATGAGCTATTGTCCATCCAAGGTCCCTAGTGCCTCCTTGAGAAGTCTCTGTGCTTCTTCCCTCCTCCTAGCAGAGCAAAAGAAACAACACGATATATACGGGAGGAATGGATCCCATAACGCCACAGTATATCTTGATACCCTCAGAAGATCAGAAGAAGCATACCTCTTTATGTCCTCTACGGCTTGCTTACGACGTTTTATCTGCAGTTCAAGTATGTGAATCAACGTTGCTCTGGCCTGACAAGTTAGGGTGTAGGTTTAGTAAAGAGGCGAAGTATGCACAATGATGGGGGTGCTTCAAAACAATGAAAGAACAAGAAGAAATTCAAAATGATAAAGAAAATTCCACCTGATGAGGACGCAGGGAATTAAGAAGGTGATGCAAGTTCTTGAATATAAGAGAGATGTCTTCCACTCTCCTGGCATATTGTGATGGACGCTCTATAAGAATGTCAGCCAGCTCTAAAATATGCAGCTGTAATTCTCTGTTAAGTGACCTCAGTTCCTTCTTGAAATCTAAAAAAGATGGAATATGTTTGGACATCAGCGTGAGAGACTATTATTTTCTTGTTTATTAACCTGAATATCACTTCATGATTTATCAAAGCCAATCCACATTCCAGTAAAAACTCTGCTATGGGCTTAACCAAAATGACTTGGGTTGGAAGGAGAAACACTAATTGAGAGAGTAAAAGAGGCACAACTGTAGGTCCTTGATGGGTTGCCAAATAAGGATAAGCCACAACCACATTCCTTGAGAGCTTCTACTACGGAAGTGTTTTCCTACACCATCATGTGTAAATAAAGAAATCTCTTGATTGGTTTCACCACCCCATTGACACTGCAGCCAAACAGGATGAGATGACAATAAAAAGAGGCTCTCCTCTCACCACCACAGGCATCTTGTCAACCATATTGTATTGCATGATTGAGAACAATGACACCAATTGGAACAAAAAAATCATAGAGCCAACATGAGATCTTGAAATGCAGTGACAAGTTCCAGAGCTTCTAATGCAGCATTATAGCCTCTTGATCTTGACCTACCGTATAAGTTAATCTTCACAACATGTTCAAAAAGTTATACTCTCTACTCTTCTTAACTTATCATTTAATATTAATTAACATGACTCCTTCCAATATCATTTCAAATACAGAAAATAAAGAAAAGATTTCAGTCTCAAATGGATATAAGAAGCTAAAAATGAAATTGAAAGCCATCTCGTCTTTTATTTTTTTCCCATAAAAGTATTGATGAGGCCTTATGTCACCTACTAATAACAAGACATTGGCAACAAGAGAAACTATTATGACCTAACTAAATAAAAAAACCACAGGAAACTGATAACATTTGTCAAACAGAATATTTGGATGGAAACAAGATACTAACAAGTGAAACAGATAACAGATCGACATACCAACATTCTGTCCTTTTGGGTACAACTGACGAACACCCTGCTCTTCCAAACTTGGTAAAGCATCATCAGTCTACATAAGGTGAAAATTTTTGACACTTGTAAATAGATCTCACGTTATGGTAACTATACAATGGTGTAAAAAAAGGACTTCGTCATGGACATTAGCAATTATAGCCGCTTAAAATTGAAATTACACGAGAAATATCATGTGATCTTATATCAGATTCCAGAAGATAAGTTATATAGGTCTGCGGTTCTTTTTTGCCTGGTAAAGGAGCTAGACTAAGACGAACTAGCCGAACAGGGCTTGAAGGTTTGTTATGTGAAAACAAGAAAACAATGAAGTAATCAGAAGTTCTTTGGCTGCAATTAGTTCACTGGCGTATGGTCACATTTGCTGCATTTGACAGCATTCATCATCGTCATAGCATCAGTCAACTACTTATGAAAAGAATAAAGAATCAGAGCTTACTCATCATACATATTTATACATCTATATGCATATATGGTATAAAAAAAATCTGTGAACGGAGGTATTTGCATTGCTAAACGTCCATACATGTTTAAAATGCCATCAATACATGTCCATGTGCACGTCTGCATGTGCCTTAGTGAATAAAGTGTGACGAGAGGGGAAAACTTACAGTGTAGTTGGCACCGAAAAGTACATATGTCCCTTGAATAGGAGGGGGAGGCTCTGGAGCTGACTCAGGGTTTTGATCGTGATCCTTGTACAGTCTGTAAAATGGTGGTGGAGGTGGGTATGTAGCTGTCGCCATTACACAAAGCTTCTCTCTATCAACAATAATAACCTATATTTAACATAGCACCATTCAGTAAACAAAAATTGATGCGTATTCATACCATCAGGTATGCATGAACACATACATAAACATATGTATACAGATATCAGCTCACTACAAAACTTCAGAACCCATAAGCCCTATGAAGAACCAATTCGGACATGATACGCGACACCGGATATGACATTTTCTAAAAAAAAGAGGATACGATACGTCGGACACTTTCAATTTTATATATATATATATATAAAATAAAAATTTACAATAAATAAATATAATATTAATAGAACATGATAAAAACTTGAACAAAATAATAAGAAAAGCAAAAACATTGCATAATAAATATCTTAAAGTTATATAATAATGTTCAAACTTAAAACATAAAAGACATTATGTAACAAACACATTGCAATTTAAATATTGCAAAAAAAAATTAATTTTGACCCCAAGCGTGTCCCCACGTGTTCGGGTGAGTGTCCAAGGCATGTCAGAGCGAATTTGTGGCCATCCAAGAAGTGTGCTTCCTAGCAGAAGCCCGTAAGTTAATCGTGAAAGTGACTATGCCGGTGTTCAATTCACGGTAACTGAGTTCAGGTAATAATCGAAAACCCTACATATCTAGATGGCATCATAATGGAATTTTACTATTACTATTTTCACCTATAGTTTAACTTTAGAAATGTGTTTAGAATGGAATGGTCAATCCATTTTCACATCTAGTACAGAGCTATAGATTCCGTAATAGAATGAAAAATCTAAAAGTTGATTAAAACACCCTAAACTATAAATTTAATAATATATCGCAAACTATTTTGTAAGAGAATAGAACCTAAATAGTATAATCAACGTTTTGGAAATTATTTATAACCAAATAATTTATTTAACACTCGCATAACAAAAACTTCAATTTAGTTATCAATAAAACAAGAATGTCATATAACAAAACTGCAATCAATGCGTCAAATTACAGCATACACTTTAGAAATGAAAGTGTCAGGCTCTTAAAACTTTTTACATTCAGCTATTCAACTGTTCAGAAAATTGATTGCAATCAAAACAATTGGGGAGCATTTTATATGGGTTCAACTTTAATATGCTTCATTCTAGTTTTGGCTTGGGCATACTGAAGAAACCTACCAATCCTTTCATTAGTCACATGTCTATTCATGGACTTCACAACACTCATGGGCACACAACTGGAAGAGGTAAAGCAACAAATATTACATATAAGAGACTAAATATCACCAAACTAATATAAAAGATCTAAAAAGACCACCTAATTATCTCGCTTCCTACTATGGTTGGTCAATTAATGAAACAAATACTACTCAACAGATTTTACCATACACAGTTGAAACAAATAGTATGCACAACTTATTTTTGGCTATTATTCCAGCAGCAATTATTCCAAAATAAGGAAAAAAAATCACTGAATTGCAAAACTGAGCTGTATACTGAAAACGCTATAGCACTGAATCATAAATTCCACTCAAAATGCAGAATGTATACACACAAATAGAGAAAAGAGTTAGGAGAAAAATGGACAAAATATGGCACATTATTTGGGTCATCACTATCACCAACCCCTGCCGCCCCACCTACACCTCAGCCTCCGCCCCCTTCCCCCGTCCGCCACACCCGCCATCCCAACCTTCAACACCACCATCAAACCCTATGTGAAAAGGAGAATTACCTCGGTAATATGGGGGCGCCGGCTTTGTCCAAGATGATGACGGATCTGGACGGAGGGGCGATATAATTCGGGTAATGGGTATGCGGGGATGATTTTAAGAAGGGTTTTGAATTATAAGGGTATGAAACCTAATTTAGGTTATGTTTTTGTAATTGTTTCCGTTTCATATGGAATATTATTTTGAATTAATAACTAAATATACTTTTTATATATTTATATAAATATACATATATTAATATAATTTCTTTTAGCAATTAAGAGTATTTTTATAAATATTTTTTTAAATAAGTAAAATGAAGTTAACAAATAAATAATATCAAAAATATTTTGTTGTCACATTACTAAGTGTCATACCACCTCATCATTGATTAACCATGGTTTATCTTTGCTTGATTTTAAGGGTATTTTTTATTTAATTATTAGACTTAAAAGATTTTTTTATAAAAAAAAACTCATTGGTTAAACTAAAAATAATGACAAGTTCAAGAGTTTTTTGAGTCATTAAGTCATATAGTAACAAAAAAATTCTATTTTTTCTAAAATAAAAAAACTCTAGTTAAATTATCCAATAATATTGATTGTAAAGTAACATAATTTTTCTAATTTATTATTACTTTTTTATGAGTATTGTTATACTTAACCAAAGAACTCTTACAAAAAATAAGTTACAAAACAATATGTCGAAATATAATTAATAATTGTCAGGGATTGTAACCAACCACAATTATATATATTATTTTGTATCTTATTTTTGTAATAATTCTTTAATTACCAAAATATTATTGCTTTCTCATAATATCATCTCTAGTATCATGTCATTACTATTAAATTCTTAATTGATATTTAGAATACATTTAAAAACATAAAATTATTTTTTAAAAATATTATTCTAAAATTCTATCAATAAGTTTGAAACGAAAGTGCTATCTCACGTTGTTACTACTAAATTTTGAAGTGATATTTAGGATACATTTAAAATATAAAATTATTTTTAAAAAGATATTTTCTTTGTTTCATACTATTTTATTATTGTTGACTTTTTAAAATTAACGAAAGAGATTTTTTAAATTTAAAATTGACATAAATTTTTTTAATTTTAATCATATAATAATGAATATTATAAATTATTTAAAAATATTATTTATTATAACTTTTATTATTTCATAATTTTTAATGAGTCGTCTTAATTTTAAATTTAAAAATATCTCAAATTAATTTTTAAAAATCAATAATAATCAAATAATTAAAAACGAAGAGAGTATTATTTTAAAATGCTATCAATAAGTTTGAAGGTCAAAGCAGTAACTTAAATACAAAATTACACTATTTTTATAAAGAATTAATAAAAGAGTTTTATAAATAATGTGACACATCAGTAATGACATATATATATATATATATATATATATATATATATATATATATATATATATATATATATATATAGGGGAATGATCCATAGTAAGTGTTTGTTATGGACACTATTTTAACAAATGCATCTTGAATCGTTAAAATAATGACTTTAATAAATAAGATGGAGTCTCACCCGCTATCTAAAATAACGGTAGGAGGAAAAAAAATCTCAGTCAACCCGTCATCTAAGATAGCGGGTGAGAATGAAAAATAATAAATTATTTTCACAACCCGTCATCTAAAATAGCGGGTGAAAAATAATTTTTTTTTTTTTTAAAACTAACTTTAATAACAATAACAAAAAAATAGCGGATGGAGTAATTTTAAAACGGATAAAATAGTCAGATTCTTCTAGTTTTCTTAAAACCAATAGAATAATCAAGGTCGTTGGTTTAAACCTCACTGTTGGCGTCAAATTTACCTTATAATATATAGTTATATACATATTCAGCAAATCAGCTGCTGCAAGCCGAGTAAGCCAAATTTCATTTAATTGGCCACAAACCCTACCAGAAGGATAGCATCACCATGATAAAATTAGCAGCGCACCATTCATACGATCAAAGTCTGACCCAACTCTTAAAATAGAAGTTGTTCCAAATGGCATATATACCAAGTTGCAATGACCAAAAAGAAAACACACACAAGCAGATGTATCTAATTTGCTACAGTCAAAATATCAGAACGGGAAAGCAATGTAAAGGATTAAAAACAACTGAAAATAAAAAAGATGTGGATCCTAAATCAGGAAGCTCTCAATCAAAACTGTGGCGTCTTTCTTCTTTTTTCTCTCCTACTAAACTCGAACACCCCTGTTAAGGCTGACCATTCGCCTTGAACCATCCATCTGGCCACTCCTTGCTGTACTACTTTGATAACTTCTCCCAGACCCTACGTATGCAGTATCTTGATACCGACTGTTCTGATAACCTGCAGAATACCCTCCAGTTCCTCGTGACTGACCAGCCCAATCCCTTGAATAGCCGCCGCCGGAATAGTGGTGGCCCGGAGTCGATCTCCCACGGCCATATCCTGATCGTCCACCACTACTGCTTAGCCTTACCTGTGAAAAAGAAGCGTTCTCTTGCCACTTATTACCTCCAACAGCAGAAGCAGCAGTGGCAGCGTAGTCCTGGCTATCCCTGTGCCTCAAAGGCAGGGCGTCCAGTCCTCCTCCACCTATCCTCACCTCTACAGCTCTCTCGTTACTTTCTGCAAGGACTGATAGCTTCTCTGTCAAGTGGAATGCCAGAGCCTGCAACCTCGTGTGCTCAACAGCATGGAATACCATGCACTGGGATGGCTGGTCCCAACTTGCGTGGAGCTCCTCAGTGATCATCATTTTGCTCACAATGCTGTGTGTCTGGGTATCTGAAAGATCAAACATCTTGGCAAGCTGGTCCAGGCTCATAGAGTCATAAGATGCGGAAAAGGTTAAAAGGTAGGTCCTCAGAGCCTCTTCCTTAATCTTGGCCTTCAGCATCTCAAGAACATTATCTCGGTCTCTGATCAGCTGCCAGACATCAAGGGACTTGATAACATCGTATGCCTTTTGGAAGTCACCCTTGGTAAGATCCCTAGTGGCTGCCAATACATGGTCCCTAACATTTTCAGGGGGAGCGGTGAATGTTTGCCTGTCACTCACCTCAAGCAACCGTCGAAGCGTCTTACTTATAACTTTGTGTTTTGCATCATGACTGTTCGCTGCCATGTTAGGGACCTCCAGCAGCATGGCACAAATCAAATGGACAGCCTCAAGAAGCTCTAGATTTATGTGCATATGGTAAGGCATCTGCCGTCTCCTTTCCTTTCGTTCCTGAAGGAAATCAATCATTTCAAGAAAATGAAGAGTCGACAATTGATGGAAAATCTATATAAAGGCTACTGATGACAAAAAGAAATAATCAACTGAAAGTTCAAAAAATATGATAGAATACAACATATGTAAGGCAACTGGTGAACTTTAATCCTTTAATTTTTATACTTGTACAGAAATACAAGGTATTTCAGCAATCAGCAGAAACGAATAAAAGAGAACCCCCAAGGACTTGGTTCACAAGTAAGCACTACTGCATCACCAGTTCATCACCCACAGACAAATGTGTGCCGGCACTGACACAAAGAAGGTAATTGTTGGGCATGAGGTCAGAAAACAATTCTCACAACGAAATTAAAAAGCAAAACGTGTTCAATAGACTTTGTGAACACTACAACGGGGACACATTTGATTCGCAAGTACCCAAAAAGTTGTAGAACATTAACAGTAGTAACTTCTCTATAAACTTTAAAACTAGCTCTCAACCCATGCAATGCACAGATTGGTCAGGCTTAAGAGGTAATAATATAATTAAAAGCACATGTAAAATAAATATAAAATTTGGATAGGTAAATGATTAAATCCAATATGAGCACCAAAGGGCACCAAGTACAACTTTAGTATACAAGGCCAAGGAGATATAAAAGGCACACCTATGCCCCCCACAAAAGCACATGTAAAATATAAATTACTTGCACACAAGCGTCCACATAGATCTGTTGATAATTGGTAGTAACAATAATAAAATTAACGATCCTAAATATTTAATTATAAACTTATAAATCAAAATTTGATTAGCAATAAATTTTCCATAAATTTCATTAATAACTTTAAATGTAAAGAAACTATCAAAACAAATTCAAAAATAATATCTCCTCTAAATTTTTATGAATATTCACTTAAACAAATTTTATAGAATAATTCATTAACATTGTCCAAACTAAAAGACTTCAGAAAAATAATAATAATACGAATTTTTTAGCTTTCACAATTATTTTTTGTAGAAAAAACAAAATAATTCATGGAAATTGATGCAGGACGAGCTTGGTTGGAGCAATATAAAAGGTTTTGGAGTTTGGAAGTCCATAAAAATAAAATTTTATTTATGATTTAAGTAGTTAGCTTATTAAAATCCAACATGGGACAGATCCCATCCAGCATTATTCAGGTTTAAGGGTTTAAGTGATGCATGATGGAGCCCCCGAGACTTGGATGAGTTATTTGATAGTTTATGTGATTAACGAGAGTGATGGCTTGTGTTCGGCAGTAGGCTTTGGTGCAAAGGGACAGTGACAAAGATTTTAGGACTGGATTAAGGGCAACGGAAGGTGGCTTGGGGGTCAGGGCTCTGATAAAACATAATTGGGGATGAGATTTTGGGGCAAAAATAATTCTCTCACAAGTCACAAATCTCAACTCTCTCAAAACTCAATCAATTATATAATTCAATGTATCGAAAATAATAGAGCACTTCCCTATTTACAATAATCTTAAACAAAAAGCCCAAATTAGATTTCTAAGAAATAACTACTAAAATTATAAATAAACTAAATTTATTTATTATAACTTTTTCTCGGTCACAGCTTTTTTATATAAGATAGGTTTTGTAAAAGAGGGAAAGAGGGTGTTTAACCCAACCTATGACCCTGGTAGTTTGCATCCAAGAAGAACATTTATTCACAGCTCAATCTCAAATGGAGACTCCAAAAGTACCAAGTTGCCTTGTGACTTGTGTTACGCCAAAAATTCTTTATAAATCACATAGCTAAAAGGATGACAGCAGACAGTAGAATACTAAATACATATAGTTAAGACAAGAATTATATTACCTGTTCTGGACTCTTCTCATGATATCGATTTTGTGAGACACCCTGTGCTAACAGTTCTTTCACCCTACCACCTGAATATAGTTCAGAAAGGCAGCCATGTCCTTCAGCAATAAGACCCAGCCTAAATGCACATAGGCCAAGCTGTGCCATTGCCCTGTTGAAAAGTATTTGCGTTGAGATGTCCATGTGTTGTATACTGTCCTGTAAATGACTCATTAGCAACAAGTCGCGGGATGTCGAGAACTCGTCCATTATAGCATGATGGTATATGTCACAAAGCATTGCACGAGCCTTAGTTCGTTCATCACCGTACTTGTATATGTGGGAAACTAGGATATCCATCAACGCTCTGCTACTTTCAGGAAATGTGGGCTTTCGAGACACAAGCTCCGGAGTTGCAATAAATGCAGCAGGGCCCCTACTTTCCTCTAGCATTTGGGATTCCACACCAAATTCTGCATCTCCATTCTCTCTGTCTTCTGTTTCAGTCAATCTCTTCATAGCACTGTATACCTCCTGTGGTTTATAATAAACAAGTTCAACCAGCCTTAATGCTACCCTTGCAGCAGCCTTGTTATCCCCAACCCGTTCCAAATATTTCTGTACATTTTGAGCAAGAACGAAAAACATTGGTTCATCTCTAAGCCTCTCCACATATTCGCGAGTGTGAGGATCAATTATCTGCAGGCTCTTGAAGAACTCGACATCTATTTTTTCAAGGAAGGCAGCCAGGTTTCCCCAAATCCGAATAATCCCTTTGAAATCTGGTCCTTTCTGTGTTTCATTCTCATCTGGCTCCACTATGTCATCAACGAGAATTTCAGGATACTGCGCAAGAATGTCAAGTATAACAAGCATATTCTGCACACATTTCTTCCACACATTTATGGGCATGTACCCACTGATACTTGTATTAACATCAAATTGGGCAGAGACAACACTAAAAAGAATCTCTAGCTTTTGAGCCGGGGTCTTAGCCACCCTGGTCAAGAAGGTAAGCTGCTCAACAAGCTCAATCCGTCCTGTACCCTTCCTTCCACGAGCAGCAACAATCTCTTTGAACTTTTTATTGACAGTATCCCATGTGGTCTGACTTGGATCCTTAAATTGTTTGTCCATTTGCTTATCTTTCTTGCTCATCTTCTTCTCCCATCCACTACCACTATCAGCAGCATCATTCTCATCTTCATCTTCTTCGTCCTCATCCTCCGAATCTGACCCAATTGCAATCTTTGTTGGGTCCTCCTCAAACTCCAAATCATCATCCTCCTCCTCCTCATCTGTCTGCTTATCTTCATCCCCCTCATCCTCACTCTCAGGATTCTCTCTGCACTTATTTATTAGCTCCTCAAACTGCTTGTTGTTTTTCTTTAGTTTTTGTTTCATTGAATTCAAGGCCTTAGCATTACTACTACTCATCTTTTTCTTTGCCTCCTTATTAGCCATTGCCTGATTCAGAAAGTCCTCCAACATTACAAGAGCCTTAATGTAAAGGTTGGGGACCTTATCTGATTCCATAACCCTCATGACCTTCTCAAGTTGTTTATTAATTCTGTCAAAGCTCTCTTGCAGGCTGACCCAGTCATTAATTTTCATTGCATTCTTCATCTGATCGACGGTAGAAGCCATTTCCTCAAAACGCTTGTCCTTGACAGATTTAACAACACGCTTCTGGTCATTAGAATCATCACTGTCACTGTCATTATCCTGAAGGTATCTGCTACCGGCTGTCTCAACTGTTTTTTTTCCACCCACTTCATCAGTGACATCTTCCTGTTCATAATAACTCTCCTCTTCCTCGGTATCACTGTCCTATAACCACCACACAAAAACAATAACTTGAATTACATCAGGACTACAACCACAAACCATCAACTTGACATACTTTACGTTAAATTTGAAATCAACAATATCAAATGTCATACAAACCTGGGCCCAAAATTTTGATGCCATTATCTCGTACAATTTAAGTTTAACGAATCAAAAATACTGCACAACAGAAGCAGATTTATCAAATAATGGAATACATAAATGTTGCAACAAATCAGAAAAAAAAGTAACAGTAAAAACTGCTATAGTAAGACAAAAATACTGCCACAACAATTCTAGAAAAATTGTAAAACAATTCAAAACCGTAATCATCGATTTTATCGAAGTTACTTGGTCTCTCACGGTCGTAAAACAATCAAAAATTAAGTAATTTAACAAAGACGTACACAAATATTGTAAAAGAGAGAGTAGCTTCCCACAAATATTATCGTAATCAGATCCATCGTTATATATACAGATGTAAGTATAATTAAGGAGAGAGAATGTGCTGAGCGAATGAAAGTCTTACCGACGAGGAGAAGAACCGATTCCGACAGGAAAGTAGCCAGAAGATAAAAAGGGAACGAAAATTGTTCTTCTGGGTCGAGAGAGGCAGACTTGAGTAGGTAAAACCCTAACACCGTATACAGACAAACCCTAACCAATTTTTCCCTTTTTAAAAGGGGAAAAAATCTTCATATCAAAAATTATGAGTAAAAAATTCTAATTCTAGTCTAAATTGGAAAAGGAGAGAGAGTGTGTATATTGTGTATACAAATTGTTTTGTTGTAATTTTATAATTTTTTTGAAAATTAAATAATTTTATGTATAGTTGGTTGTTAAAATTTTATAATTAAATATGTAATAAATAACAACATAATAATTTGTAGAATATAAAATAATCTCGAAAAAAAAAATAGTAATTTCAAACGTATAATAATAGTAAAATTTTATATTGTACTAAGTGTAAGTTTATTATATATTATAAAATTCATAATTAAATATGATTATGACTTGATGTATTCATGAAACTCGAAAAATAAACAGACATAGATGTCTCATCCATCATTGAAATTAAAAATTTAATCAAATTAACAATTTTCGAGCCAATTCAGTCAAATAATATAAGTCACAATCGAATTAATTGAATTGGTTCTCTAATTAATTAAAAATTGAACTCAAGTTGGTTATTTAAATATAGGTATTATGTAAGGCCTCGAATTTTAATAAATATATTTTAAATTTTTCTCGTAATTTTATGCCTAACAGTAATGTGTTAAATTCATAAAAATTAAAGTTAATGATATTATGTATAAAAATTTTATGTCGGACAATATTCGATTGATCGAAAAATATATGTTTTGTTTGAAAATATTCGTACGACGGCACTGAAATATTCAGTTATGGGTAGACCCCACAATAAAATATTGTCAGATGTAGAAAATAATAGCAGTAGCCTTTTTAAATAAAAATGGTCAATGGTATCACTTTTAAGTTTTAACTGTTAAAATACCCAGTGATAAAAGTATGGTAGCATATGATATTTTACAGCAGCACACGGTGTTACACAATGTTTAAATTATTAAACTGTTGAAGTGGCTATTGCACAGTATTTCATCAATAATTGCCATTACACAGCATTTTATATTATTGAATCAATAATTGTTATTACACAATATTTTACATTATTAATTGCATAGTATTCCATATTATTGAATTAATAATTGTCGTAATGCACAACATCTTGCATTATTGGGCCAATAGTTGTTACGGTAGTAGTCACGGGTATTAAACAATTAGACAGATTTATTATTTGAAAAAAATCTTATATTCAATAATTGGTATATTAAATCAATAAAATAATATGTAAGTGTGTAACACGCGTAAGTGTGTAACACGCGTAAGTGTGTAACGTGTGTAAATGTATAACGCGTGTAAGTGTGAAACGCGTGTTAGTCAACGAACAGCGCATATTAAAGTGTAAAACATGTGTTAATTGATGAATGATTTAGATTAAAAAGTGATACTAAAATGTGTAACGTGTATGCGAAAAAATTAATTAGGCTCTGGCTATAAATAGGAGAAAACTTTTCACTTGAACGTCTTGCCGGTATGTACATAAATGAGATCGTGAGATTGCATGGCATGCCAGTTTCCATAGTTTCTGATCGAGATCCTAGATTCACTTCACGCTTTTGGATCAGTCTACAAAAAGCTATGGGCACTGAACTACGTTTTAGTTCTGCATACCATCCTCAAACGGACGGACAATCGGAAAGGACGATCCAGACCCTCGAAGATCTTTTGAGACTTTGTGTATTAGACTTCAAAGGAAGTTGGGATAAGTACTTGCCTTTGGTGGAATTTTCTTACAACAACAGTTACCAAGCAAGTATAGGCATGGCTCCATTCGAGGCTTTGTATGGAAGGAAGTGTCGCTCTCCAATATGTTGGAATGAGGTAGGAGAAGCAAAATTGTTGGGACCCGAGTTGGTACGCTTGACGACCGAAAAGATCCAAATGATCCGACAACGAATACAGACATCACAAGAACGACAAAAGAGTTATGTTGATCTTCATCGGAGAGATGAGAGATTCAACGTCGGAGATCATGTATTCTTACGTATTTCTCCATGGAAAGGAGTTACGAGATTCGGAAAGAGAGGAAAGCTTAACCCTCGATTTATTGGCCCATTTGAAATCCTCGATCGAGTAGGAACTGTAGCTTACAGACTAGCCTTACCACCAAGTATGTCTCGCATCCATAACGTTTTTCACATATCTATGTTACGTAAATATGTGAAGGACCCAAACCACGTCATTGAGTTAGAACCAGACGTTATAGCAGAAGATTTAACGTATGAGGAAGTACCTGTTAAGATCCTAGATAAGAAGGAGCAGATCTTACGCTCAAAGGTTATACCTCAAGTTAAGGTTTTATGGAGGAACCAAGATATTGAGGAAATGACCTGGGAGCTAGAATCTGAGATGAAGTCTAGGTATCCATACCTCTTCGAAATGCCAGGTACGTCAATTTCGGGGACGAAATTTCATAAGGAGGGGAGGTTGTAAGACCCCGAATTTATGAAATACAAAATTTAATTTTTCTTCATATATATTTTTCCTGAAACAGTAAATGGTTAAATTGACAAAATTGAAAGTTAAGGATGTTATGTGCAAATTTTATTTTGTCGGACAATATTCTTTTTGTCGGGGAATATTCGTTTTGTCGGGGAATATTCGGGCCGTACGACGGCGCCGAAATAACAAATTATTTGTGGACCCCACAACGGAATATTTGTCGGATATAGAAAACGACAGAAGTAACCTTTTTAAATAAAAATAGTCAACGGTGTTAACTGTTAAAATACCGGTGATAAAAGAATAGTAGCATACGGTAATTTATGGTATTTTCTGTAGCACACGGTACTCTACAGTAGCACACGGTATTGCACAGTGTCTCATATTATTGGTCTGATAATTGACACCGTAATTGTTACGCATCATTTCATCAATAATTGTCACTGCATAATATTTTATATTATCAATTCAATTATTGTTGCTACACAGTATTTTGCATTATTGATTCAATAATTGTCATTACACTGTATTTCATATCATCGAGTCAATAATTGTTGGTGCACTGTAGTTTAAAATTATTGAATCTAATAATTGTCACAGTAGCAAATACACTATAATTTATATTATTAAATTAATAAAAATATGTAACGTGTTTCTTACATTATTGTGGTAACATTATTTTATATGTTGGACTCACAGGAAAAATAAATAAATAAATAAATAAATAAATAAAAAATAAAATAATTAATTTTACTATTTGAAATAGTAACGTGAATAGTGACGTGAATAGTGACGTGAATAGTACGTGAATAGTAAGAAACATGTGGGACCCATTGTGGGGCCCACATGAAATGTGGGAAATGTGAGAATTTGCTAAAGAGTTGGTGGAGGCTGCGCAGCAGCCTCTGCTGAATTTTTTTTCTGTTCACCTACCACGCATAGTAACTTATTTTCTCCTATAAATAGCTTGCTCAGCTGAATAGAAAAATCACACCTAAAACATAAAATTTTTCTATAAGAATTTTATGAGTTTTCTCTGAGAATAGTAAGGTTATTTTGAGAGTTTGAAAGCCAAAAGGAGTGCAGGAATTTTTCAAGTAAGTGTTTTATTAAAGAATAGTAATTTCATAAATTCCTATTTTTCACGGTATTCACAAATCTTCCTTTAGAAGACTCTTCTTTGAGAAGATTCATTTTTAAAAGCTTTCTTTGGAAGATTTATTTTGGAATATTATTTTAAAAACTATTTTAAAGTTGTTATATTATACTACAAAAATTATGTTAAATATATATAATTTTGATAGTTCATAATATACGAGTTATCATATACTTTGAAATTTATATGTGGTAATTACTAATTATATTAAAAATATATAGGTTGATCAATCTCATTTAAATCAATATCCAGTCACGTGTTAAGGTAAGGGGTATCACTCTTTTCATCATCATAAATGGATATTATTTTCTTTCTTACTTGAAGGGATTATTGTCGACGCCGGGATTTTCGCCGTCTCGTTTTTTATAATTAAAATGTCCCTTTCCAATTTTAGCCTTTTGAATTAAATGTGATTTTGAAAAGGGTCGGCTTAATGTCGACGGGTTTTGAAAGATCGATTTTTTATGAGCCAATTGACCAGAGTCGCCAGTTGGTATATTTGAAATGGATGTACCAACTCATCCGAGTTTGTTTTCGTAATCGCTGGCTCATATGTGACTCCGAGTTAATTGGTCCGCAAACCGAGATTCATAGAGTTCGGGGGCTTGCTTAAGCGAGGGGAAGGTGTTAGGCACCCCCCGACTTCCGTGAAACACGGTTACCGCAATCTCGATGTTTTCCTATCCTTTTAAATCCTAAAATGTGTGTGCGCGCGTGTGTGTGCGTGTATGCCTAAATGAACGTTTGTGGTGCGTTTTGCATAAAAGTTGCTTTGATTCTATATGGCAAATGTGTTTATCTGGAAAGCGTTTTAGACATCCTTTGACCCAATTGACAAGACTTCATTTTTTACAATAAAGATTGATTTTAATTTCGAAAGCGATGGGGGGGGGGGGTTTATTAGGTGTCGTTTTCATAAAACAATTTGTAAACTTTTGTCAAATAGGTATCGAGACTATACATTGCCCTCTAACAGTTAATATAAATAAAACGAGGGCAACTTCTAGAACTCTTTAACCCTATGCACAAAGTTTAATGAAAACATTTATTTATTTGCAAAATCGTTTTTTTGTGACGTTTTAAAACCAACTAAAGCCTATTCGTCAATCATGGATTAAAGTTTGCCAAAACACTTAACCTTTAAACCTCGTGAATCTAATATCCTAAATTGATCACTTTTAGAAAATCTTCATCGTTTGCCTTATTTTGGAAAACCGTTTTTTCGTGTCGTAAATTAAACAAACATCCCAAAACGTGTCGGGGCTATCCATGGGCATGTGAGCCATCCAGACAACCCCAAACACCCACAATCACATATTTTATTATTATCGCGGGGCCTTAACCCGAACACGACTTTGTGTCGTTTTAAGGCCCGATATTACAACATACACATACATGGACCCTATATCATGATTACATATACCCAAAACGTCCATCATCGGGATTCGACCGCTAGGATCTCCTCCCTAGGCTCACAATCACCCAAATAGCTACATAACCAATACTCAATCAAATTCTAACAATATTGGACATCGCTATCACATTACATAACCCCCAAATATCACAAACTCAACATTACGAAACTCTCATTATCATAACGAACGGAAAAATATCACCGTACGGATATCATCGGGGTGTTAGGAGGAATTACGTTCCGATGGAACCCTCACTAACAACACCTAATCCACGGATCGTCGTCATTATCACAACAATAACTACATCAAATAACCCAAACACAACAATATGCTAACAATACAAACAACAAAAAGAAAAACCCAAGAACACACCCTTTTCACCTTGCAAAAAGACGATTGAAGCTTCGTATTTCACTAATCGAACCACAATACAAGAACAATCAAGTGATTATCAAAGGAAGATGAAGATTTGACACTAATCTAGCCAAGAACCGAGCACTTCTCTCTCCTCCCGCGCTCTCTCTCTCTCTAAAATCTATTTTCTCTCTTCTTTTTTTTTAACTCTCGGGTGAAAATGGCGATGTATAGCCTTCCGCAGGCAGCCGCAGGTGCATCTGCGGCAGGCCGCAGGTGCATCTGCGGCCGGGCTCGCTAGCCGTCCGCGCCGTTTCCTCGGCTGTCGTGTGCCGTCCCCTCGAGCCGCGCACTGTCCCGTTTGTCGGTGGCCGCAGGTGCATCCGCGGCTGTCCGGCTGGTTTTTCTCGATTCTCATGCCACGCGGTCTTAACTTGCCAATTTCTGCGGTATTATTTCGGAAGGCTGTATTTTTGCAGTCCGAAAACCCCTGGGAAACGTGTCATATTGTTCTGGGAGGCTAGTTCGGAGGGCTGCGACTTGATATGGAATTTGATAATTGTGCTTGTTGACCCCTGGGAAACGTGTCATGTTGACCCCCGAACATCGTAAGCGTAGTGGCCATTAGTCGTTTTTTGTGATCAGCTCAGGTTTTTCAGGATTAACTGTTCGCATTGCCTCCAGTGACCGGATGCCCGTTGTCCGTTGTGGCGACTTTGACCGTAAATCGCTGGGGTGGCTTCGTGTTGGGGTCCACCATCCTTTCCACATGTCGGGTCCAATGACGATTTTGCCCTCCTGCCAGGGTTAGTAGAGAAGTGCAAAATTTGGGTGTCTACAACTGCCCCTCTTTATCATGTCTATGGAATAAAATATGAAATGGACATGATAAAGAAGTAGGCACCCGATGCATGAAAATGCCAAATATATATTTAACGATACCGCCCATACGTTAAGATGATGCGATGTCATATTCAATATGCTCATGTAGAGGCTATTCTCAAAGTTACGAATGAACACTACCCGGGTCTTGCCTCCGGCGGGTCATTTTGAAAGGTCAGGTATCGTCTCTGACGGATCAATTTTGGGATGGTCAGGTATCGTATCTGACGGGTCGTCTTTGAATTGGGTCAGGTATCGTATCTGACGGGTCGTTTTTGAATGGGTCAGGTATCGTATCTGATGGGTCGTTTTTGAATGGGTCAGGTATCGTATCTGACGGGTCGTTTTTGAAAGGGGTCAGGTATCGTATCTGACTGGTCGTTTTTGGTTTGGTCAGGTCTCGTATCTGACGGGTCGTTTTTCAATTGGTCAGGTCTCGTATCTGACGGGTCGTTTTTGGTTTGGTCAGGTCTCGTATCTGACGGGTCGTTTTTTCAATTGGTCAGGTCTCGTATCTGACGGGTCGTTTTTGAATGGGTCAGGTATCGTATCTGACGGGTCGTTTTTCAATTGGTCAGGTCTCGTATCTGACTGGTCGTTTTTTCAATTGATCAGGTCTCGTATCTGACTGGTCGTTTTTGGTTTGGTCAGGTCTCGTATCTGACGGGTCGTTTTTCAATTGGTCAGGTCTCGTATCTGACGGGTCGTTTTTGGTTTGGTCAGGTCTCGTATCTGACGGGTCGTTTTTCCAATTGGTCAGGTCTCGTATCTGACGGGTCGTTTTTGAATGGGTCAGGTATCGTATCTGACGGGTCGTTTTTCAATTGGTCAGGTCTCGTATCTGACTGGTCGTTTTTCAATTGGTCAGGTCTCGTATCTGACTGGTCGTTTTTTCAATTGGTCAGGTCTCGTATCTGACTGGTCGTTTTTGGTTTGGTCAGGTCTCGTATCTGACGGGTCGTTTTTTCAATTGGTCAGGTCTTGTATCTGACTGGTCGTTTTGAATGGGTCATCCGGTCCTAAAATCTTGTATTCTAACGTGGGACAAGTTATACGTTGACTCTGGGTGACGAACAGGGAGGCAAAAAGGGCACCGAGACCAGCCGCAGGTGCATCCGCGGCCAGCCGCAGCTGCATCTGCGGCTAGGATCGGTCCTATTTCAGATCGCGACCCCTCACGATCGGGTCACTTTCTCACTTTTCCTTTCTCTCATTCTCGGTTTTCCTCGTCCCCCACCCAGCCTTTTCGTCTTTTGGGCAACTTTTGGGAAATTCTGCTCCGATTAAATCAGTCTACGCACTTTGGGTAACGTTTTAACTCCTTTTTCTTTGATTTTCGCTTTCATTTGACTACTCATTTGCTTGTTTGAATATTTTAATTTTATCAATGCATGCTTATATGTGATATTTGTGTTGCCCGTAGTATAGATAAATACCGGGTTTCGTAGAAACGCCTCATTATTTTGAAAAATTCCATTGTCTTAGTCATTTTATGCTCTTGAGGCATTATTTTCACTTGCATTCTGGGTTAGTTGGTTGCCTGACTTGATTAAACATGCCTGATCATGCATGGGATGTCCATTTTACAAACGAGACTCTGCCGAAATTTCGGAAAATCTAGCGCACCACTAGGGATTTATTTATGCATTTTCTATTTTCACATCATGCTATGACACCCTATTATTTCTAGCAATATGCAATAAGGCTTTTGAAAGATAACGAGCTAAGGGTGTACCTTATTTTGTGCTCCCGTTCCAGTTATGGATCCAGATGCTCCCAGTGGTTCCTCAGTGCCCCGCACGTCGGGTGTCCGTCGTCGTAGAGCGACCACTTCAGCTCCGGCTCCAATCCTGACTCGTCATTCCCGTAGACTGGCTGAGTCTGTTATTCGCCCTGTTCAGCCTGATGTGGATGAGGACGCCCCAGCTGAGGCAGAGGCGGGTCCCTCGGGCACGGCGGCTCCCCCTCCCCTTCGTCGGACCTTACCCGGGGCCCGTGCTAGGATACCGGATCTGCTCGGTCCTGATCTCAGTCGTCACCCCTCAGCCTACCTTGCGGCTAACGAGGTATATCCGTTATTTAAATTCATTCAACCTTGTGAGATTACCAGGATTGACTGTTTCGGCGGTTGTCGCAGGTTTCTGAGTTTACCCAGCCTCGGGGTAACTGGTTCAGCATTTACACCCTCTACCACGCGCTGCATCCCGACTACAGGGGGATGGTAGATTCTTGGGGCTTCAGACATTTCTTTACCATTGCCCCTCGCCGGTGTCCGTGGGGCTATATGAGGGCCCTGTCTGAGCGCTGGTTCCACCAGACCCAGTCGCTTCATCTACTGGACTGCGAGCTGTTGTTGACCCCTCTGGACTGACGTTATATTACCGGGGTGGAGTTCTCCGGACCCCGTGTTCCTCTGGAGCCGGACATCACTTCCGTAACCGTTCGATCCTTGTTGGGGTTCACTCCTCAGGATAAGGTCTTTAAGGCCCGCAGCATCCGATCCGGAGCTTTGGCTGTAGATGCCATTGGAGGGGCTCTTTCCGAGCCATTTCCCGAGGACCGACCCGCTCGTGACTTCCTGCTCTGGCGTCTATTTCTGACTATCATGAGGGGTTGTTTTCTGGGGAACAACTCCTCGACCATCCATTTCAGTATCGTCGGCGCTACTCGAGATGTGGATCGGATCGGGGACTATGACTGGGGTTCCTTCACCTTCGCTTATTTCCTCCACGGCCTTCGCCTTCGCTCAGAGGGGCAGACAGATGCCTGGCTGGGGTTTTATCCCTTTCTGCTGGTAAGTCCTATTCATTTGCCGCTTTTTATTTGTTTCATTCATTTGCCGTCCATGGTACTTACGTCACCTTTTCCTTATTTGTCAGTTCTGGGCTTATGAGCGGCTACCCTGCCTGCGGCCGATCACTACCCTCAGTCCAGAGACTTATCCCAGGGGTCGTCGGTGGCATCACAGCACGTTGGCGGAGACCCCGGTGTCAGATAGCTTCTCCCACTGCCGGCTGCAGTTAGAGATGATCTCATCGGCGGACGTGACATGGGTTCCTTACACTGCGGATCATTTGGCGGCTGGCCTTGCCGGGGGTTATGCCGTGGACCAGGAGTTTGCCTTGTCCACTCGTCGTATTCCCTTCCTGACTTATGGTGGATGGGAACTGTATCTGGGGGAGCGCGCCATCAGATATGTTTCTGGGGAGGTCTGTATCCCTTTCGCCCCTCCTTCCCGGAGATTTTGGTTCATGGATTCCCATCTTCCGGAGGCAGTGACGGCCGGGGAAGATGGATATATGCTGTCTGGCGGCCCGCAGACGAGTGAGAGTTTTAGCGTCTGGTGGAGACCTCATACCATCGGGCCTCAGACTCGGGCCACCTTCTTCCTTGGAGACCTGGTCCACGGGTCTGTGATGATGTCAGACTGGATGGAGTGTGTTCGGGCCCCCACTCACTCAGATCAGATTGCTTCATTGACTCGGCGAGTGGACCAGTTGTCATCTTTCGTTCGGAGCTTGGGCCGGGATCCAGAGGAAGCTTATGCTGCAGACCCGTATGGACCTGACTTTGGTGCAGCTCCCGGCTCGTCGGATGCCCCTGCCCCGCCTTATTCCTGCCCTGATCTGAACTTTGGCGTGGAGGCTTCCATTCCTGGGGACGTGGGCCATGCGAGCCAGTTTGATGATGACACCTTTATTGAGGGCCTATAGTGCGTCTGCTAGATCTAGATAGGCTAGGACCCCTGTATTTGGACCTGTTCGTTTTATTTGTCATCATTGTTTTTCATTCCGTGTATTATGTACAGAATTATCTTTATTTTATGCATAATTTCTTCTTTATGATGATCTACTTATTTCATTATAGCTTGTATGATGCATGATTTATTATATACGCGGATAAAGAAATTGACCCCTGTATAGTCTTTTGATACTGTGTTTTTTTTTTTTCACAGATGTCATCCCTGGATGTGGTTCGCGTGGGCCCCCGCGCCCCCTCATGGATCATGAGTCGGTTCCGTTCGTGGCTGGATAGTTTGATACCCTCAGATCGGATCATTGCAGAGGGTCTTTTGGGACACTCCTTGTCTCTTTTGTCATTTCAGGTGCCGCCGGGCTTCGTTGATGGCATTCTCAGTTGTTGGATCCCGGACAGACAGGTTTTCAGGTTTGGGCTGGAGTATCTGACCCCCACTCTTGAGGAGTATGCTCGTTTTACCGGTTTATCCGTGGATGGTCCCTGCGCACGGGTTACTTCAGGCCATATGCGTCGTCAGTTCCTGACTTTCACAGGCTTGCGGAGGACAGCTCTGTTATCTGTGATCTCTTCGAGCCATCTCGTCCCTCTATCCTTCTTGGTTGACAGATTCAGATCGGTGGATAGCTTTCTCGATTCTCCAGTGATTTTTCAGTATCTGAGGAGCGCTGGGGCGCTTTGAGAGTGGATGTTTTGATGGCCTGTCTCATATCAGCTCTGTATATGCCCGCAGGGGACGACCTCATGGATATGCGGGTTATCGTAGCGGTGCAGGCTCTCCAGGAGGATCATACCATTCTTCCCATGATATTAGCAGAGACTTACCTGTCGGCCTCATATTGTCATTCCTTCTCTGGTCGCATATTTAGGGGAAGCTCTATCTTGTTATACGTATGGTTCATGAGCCATCTCAGCCCCATCGGGCAGTTTCGTCGACACGGGTTCTGTTTCAGCCACAGCCTGGCCCTGCAGTTTTCATTTCGCCCCCGGCGATGCACGGATACAGCTTCTTGGAGGGAGTTCTTATCGGCCATTGAGGAGCCTTTCCATCTTCTGATCTATTTGGGTTATTGCTCCTTCCAGAGTTTCCTGACTCATGTGCCGCCTTTTGATTTCCTCCCTCTCCTTGGCTTGAGGGGGGTGACGACTTATCATCCCTTAGCTGTCATGGGGCAGTTTGACCAGATGCAGGATCTCCATCTCTTTACGGGAGCTGCTGATTACCGATTTCTCATATCACCTCAGACGGAGAGGGAGCTGCTGCGGGTATACGATCTTTGGTCACACAGGATCTCGGCCGATTTTGGGGATAGTCATCCCGGTCAGACACCTGATTATCTGTTATGGTTGCAAGGAGATTCTGAGATTGCCGACTTTGATCCGATTGGGGTCTTGGGTGGTTCTCGAGGACATTTCCCTGATGAGACCAGTTCAGATGCGGTCATTCCTACGGAGCTTTCAGGATTAGCGCCCAGGTCTGGGGTTGAGGAGGTTTCTGCTTCGGTACATGCCACTTCCCTTGATTTGGCGGATCGGATCCAGAGATTACTGATTGAGGGTACCCAGCTCCGGTCTGCCTTGAGTGCCACCGAGATTGAGAGGGATACCGCGCACGCGGAGCGGGATGCTGCCGTACTAGCTTGTGATGTCGCCCTCTCCGCCAGAGATAGTGTTATCGAGCAGGTCAGAGTTGTCATGGAAGGCCATTCTACGACTGTTACCAGTGCTGCTGCTCTTTTGACTCGGGTTGACATGATGGGACAGCAGTTTGCGGATGAGCCGGAAGTTTATGATGCCTCGACTATTCTGTCTATCCTGCTCCAGCTGGTCTCCGATCTGTAGATGATTTTATTCCCTGCACAGACTATGTCAGACTTATCACTTTTATTTAGAAGACAGACTTGTAATCAAAATGTTTTGTATATATAGAGAAATATTTATGGTTTTAGTCATTTCCCCTTTTGATGCATCGTCGCCCTTCATTGGATCCTCATTTTATCCAGCCGATTATGATTTCGATATATTGCCTTACTTCTTTCCTCAAGTCTTAATTGGAACTCCACAGATATTGCCGCGTGCTCCTTTTGATTTCATCGAAGCGAGTCTCGGACTTTGGGCTAATTATATGGCTAGGTTTGGGTAAGATTTGGAATGTATTTGTCAAAGTAGGGTTTCGGGGTTTTTTTCCGGAAATGGGTTTGGTACAGGGACAAGGTTTATTATTTTGTATAGGACGGACCGTGCCATGATGGCTGCCTACGTACTCCCACAAGGTCAGGAGATCAGGTCCTACGTAGTTCGAGTTACAAGGGAGATAGAAAGAATTTTTTTTTTTTTTTTTTTTTTTTCAAGCATAGAAACGTTTCACAGAGTCAGAATTCAGGGGCTGCGGAAATACCTCGCCATCCATTTCTTGTAGGATGAGGGCCCCTCCAGACAGGACTTTTTTGATCACAAAGGGTCCTTCCCAATTTGGAGCGAATTTTCCCTTGGCTTCTTCTTGACAGGGCATGACCCTCTTTAGCACTAAATCATTTTCCTTGAACTTTCGGGACTGTATCTTTTTGTCGTATGATCGAGAGATGCGTTGCTGATACAACTGACCGTGTAATATAGCCGCCACCCTTCTTTCATCTATTAAGGCTAACTGGTCGTATCGACTTTGTATCCAATCCTCCTCGTCCATCCGAGCGTCGAGCAAAATTCGGAGGGATGCCATCTCCATCTCTACTGGCAAAACGGCCTCCATCCCATATACCAAGGCGTAAGGAGTTGCCCCCGTAGACGTACGAACTGATGTCCGATATGCAAATAATGTGAGGGGTAGCAAGTCTGGCCATCCCCGATGATTGGCAGACATTCTCGCCATAATTCTCTTTATATTCTTATTCGCCGCCTCCACGGCCCCATTCATTTTGGGCCTGTAAATGACAGAATTGAGATACTTGATCTTGAATTGGGCGCACAATTCTTTCATAAGGACATTGTTCAGATTCTTGGCATTGTCGGACACCAAGATTTCAGGCTGTCCGTATCGGCAAATCACATTGTTCCTGATGAAACTGACTATAACTTCCTGCGTTACTTTGGGGAAAGAAGCTGCCTCCACCCATTTAGTGAAATAGTCAATCATGACGAAAATGAACCGGTGGCCGTTGCTCGCTTTGGGCTCCACGGGCCCGATAACATCCATACCCCACATGGAGAACGGCCAAGGGGAAGTCATACAATGCAGTTCATTAGGAGGCGCATGCATCACATTACCGTGGGTTTGGCATTGGAAACATCGCTTGACATAATCGTCACAGTCAGCCTTAAGTGATAGCCAGTAGTGCCCCGTTCTCAGAATTTTCTTGGCCAACATTGGTTCACTCATATGCGGCCCACATACTCCACCGTGCACTTCGCCCATAATTTTCTGCGCTTGAGTCTCGTCTACACATCGCAATAATCCCAAGCCTACATCCCTCTTATACAGGGAGTCTCCGCTTAAATAGAATTTCATCGCCATCTTCTGGATCCTCTGCCTTTCCGTTCGGTTTGCTTGGTCGGGGAGAGATCTATCCCTCAAGTATTTCTGAATGTCATGATACCAGGGCTGATTTGGTTGAACCACATCTTCTGACAACTCCGATATATATTCTTCGTAAGCGGGGGCATTTTGTACTGTCATTTCAATCTGTGGAGTGACCTTGCCTTTGAGTACGTGGACTAACGAAGTCAGGGTGGCCAATGCATCGGCAAAATCATTCCGCCCCCTGGGAATATGTCGGAAAGCTATGTCTTCAAATTCTTGCATTAATCGGATCACACACCGGTGGTAGGGGAGTAACCGAAGCTCCTTAGTGCCATATACCCCTGTTTCCTGTCTGATTACCAATTCTGAATCTCCGAATACGGCTAATCTTTTCACTCCCATATTGCGGGCGAATCTCAGTCCCAATATACACCCTTCGTATTCGGCCGTATTGTTTGAGTTACTGAATTTTAATTTGGTGAGAACAGGGTATTGCTCGCCCGTAATGGAGACCAGGACCGCTCCGGCTCCAGCCCCTTCAGCATTCATGGCACCGTCGAAATACATCTTCCAAAATTGCCCCTCGTCATCACACCTCGCCTGTTGGACCCACAGTATGTCTTCACCCGGTAGGAAAGTCTCTAAAGGTTCCATCCCCCCTGTCGGCATCTCTGATAATTGATCTGCAATTCCCTGCCCCTTCATGGCTTTCTGGGTAACATACAGGATGTCGAATTGCTGGAGGATTAACTGCCACCTTGACAATCGATAATTCAGCATTGGTCTCTCAAATATATACTTCAAGGGGTCGATTCGCGAGATCAAATATGTAGTGTGTCCATGGAGGTAATGCTGTAACCTCATAGCAGCCCAGGCCAAAGCGCAACATGTTCTCTCGATCGGCGTGTAATTCTGTTCACAGCTGCTGAATCTCTTGCTGAGGTAATAAATGGCATGCTCCTTACCGGATTCACTCTTCTGCCCCAGCATACAACCCATCGCCATATCATTCACGGATATATACAGAAAAAGGGGAATCCCGTCCTTTGGTGGTACCAGCACTGGCGCTTCTGTTAATTGCTTCTTAATAGTCTGAAAGGCCTCTTGACATTGACTGTTCCACTTCCGGGAGGCATCTTTCCTTAACAGTTTGAAGATTGGTTCGCAGGTGGTGGTCAGATGGGATATGAACCGACTGATGAAGTTTATCCTCCCCAAAAATCCCCTTATCTCTTTCTCTGTACGGGGAGCTGGCATATCCACAATAGCCCTGATCTTAGCCGGATCCAGTTCGATGCCTCGATTGCTCACCAAGAATCCAAGGAGTCTACCTGACTGAACCCCGAAGGCACATTTGGCTGGATTGAGCTTCAAATTATACTTCCTGAGCCGCTCAAATAGCTTCTTAAGGTGAGTCACATGGTCAGATTCCGCCCTCGATTTCACAATGATGTCATCCACGTAAACCTCTATCTCCTTGTGCATCATGTCGTGGAATAGGGCCATCATAGCCCTCTGATAAGTGGCTCCTGCATTTGTGAGGCCGAAAGCAAGTCGTCTATAACAAAATGTGCCCCAGGGGGTGATGAAGGCGGTCTTTTCTCGATCCTCTTCCGCCACCATTATCTGGTGGTATCCCGCAAAACAATCGACGAATGAATACATTTCATACTGAGCCGTATTATCCACCAAGATGTGTATGAAAGGCACTGGGAAGTTATCCTTAAGACTGGCCTTGTTCAGATCTCTATAATCCACGCACACCCTCACCTTTCCTCCAGGCTTCGCCACGGGGACTATATTGGAAAGCCATTCTGGGTAAGTAGACACCATGATGATCCCAGCCTTAAATTGCTTGACTATTTCTTCCTTCACTTTTAAACTCCATTCCGGCTTTAACTTTCTCAACTTTTGCTTCACTGGCCTGAAACCCTCCTTGATAGGCAATCGATGTACCACAATATCCGTGGACAAACCGACCATGTCTTCGTGTGACCAAGCAAACACATCCTCATATTGGCTCAATAGTTCAGCTATCTCTGTTTTCTGGTCTGGAGTCAAGTCCGCCCCGATTTTTAGCTCTTTGGGATTCTCAGGGTTTCCTATGTTGATGGTGATGGTTTGGTCTAGGTTGGGTTTGGGTTTATCCTCGACCCATTCTTTGATCTCGTCGGGAGCGTCGTCATCATCTGCTTCGTCCTGCTCAATTCCCATCAAATCGAAATCCAGTTCTATATCAAAATCATAATCGTCTTTCAAATTTGGAAAATCGTTTGTTAGGCTAGAATGACTCAAATCGGTACACCTGACATGAAACAAAAATATTTGTCATATATATAAACATTAGGTACATGACTTCCTTTTCAATAATCATGACAAAAGTATGAAATAGACGTGCAGATACATAAAAACAAAAAAAAACACCGTCTTAAAAACCCCTTGATCCCCCTACTGGACAAGATTCCCGGACACTCCTGCATTTACCCTTTTCTGGATACTACTGGCTGCACGGTCCAATTCCTGGAGATCACTTCGGTTTTATAGCTAGTGATGGAGGGGGTCTCTGTATCTGGCACCTCTTCAATGATTGCAGCGACTTGGCTTCGGCTTTCCTTTTCACTCTCCTCGGGCACTTCCAACCCGGCCCAATTGATAAATGGCATGATTTTCTTGCCTTCAGATATCTTCTCTTTTCCCTTTTCGTTGGGGTCTGACTGCCCCGGGAGATGACACTTCTCCTCAAACTGCTCCATAATTTCTTGCAAGAAATCCATCTGATGGACCAATCCTTTGACTGGGGGAGTCTCCACCCTACCCTCTGTTCCAGACGCAGGCTTGATTATCCTCGGGGATTGTTCATTATCGGCTTTCGATATCGGGACTCCGGTTATCCGCACGGGCATTTTCTTGTGTGAGCTCCTTGGCCTTATACCTCCGTGATATCCTAACCCCGCTTTACCTGACTGCACTGGTACCTGGATGGGCTCGGTGATTCCTTGGCTGTGCTTGCCCAGCCCTTGCCCCGGCTGGAAGTTCATTGCCATCATTTCCCGGGCAACGAAGGTGAGCTCGGGGGACATCTTAAGTTTTAACTCCGGAGCTCCCAATTGCTTGTATTGAGGGGTGCTGATTTCAGAAGCCTGATAGCTTATCGGTTCGGCCGATTCGTCCACATGGATCACCGGCATGCCCTTTACAGAGGGAACAGGGTAGTCAGATTCTGCCGCAATTGTGACCAAGTGCCCCTCAACGATAAACTTTATTTGTTGATGCAGGGTGGAGGGAACTGCCCCAGCCATATGAATCCAGGGCCTCCCTAAGAGCATGTTGTAACTGGCTGTGATATCCAACACCTGGAAAGAAATGTCGAAGGTATAAGGCCCGATCTCCACCGGCAGCTCTATCTCTCCCACCGTATCCTTCCTAGATCCGTCAAATGCCCTCACCACCACTTGGCTGGCCCGCAGGCGCTTAGGGTTAATTTTCATCTTCTCAAGAGTACTATAGGGGCAAATATTTAGGGCTGACCCACCATCAATCAAGACTCCGTTCATCACGTACCCGGAGGAAATAACCGCAATGTGCAACGGCCTCCGGTGCCCCCTCCCTTCTTCGGGGATGTCGTCGTCGGTAAATGAGATTACATTGCTGTCCAACAGGTGACCCACCAAGTGGCCGAATCTTTCCGTACTAATTGATTTGGGGACATGAGCCTCTTCCAGGACTTTGCTTAATATCTGATGATGATCATTTGATGCCAATGCAAGATCCAAGATTGATGTCAGGGGCGGCTGCACCTCCAGAGTTTTAACCACACTTGCCTTGCCGTAATTCATTTTTTCCCAAAATTCCAACGCTTTTTCCTCTGATATTTTCCCGTTCTCCTTTCTCGTGTTCTCGAGGACCCGCCTTGGTAGATACAACGGATTTCCCTTCGAGCTAACTGAGGCACAGCTGGCCTCTTCCTCGGTCTTCCCCCCATAATTCCACGGGACAGCCTTCAGATTGGTAATTGGCAATTGTGACCTGGCGGCTATGACAAGGGGTCTTGGGGCTGATAACCGAATAGGCTCTCTGTTGGTATCTCGAATCACGCCAACCAACTTAATAGGCTCGTTTTGCGCCCCCTCCGGGGCATGGGTCATAGCAATCTCTTGTTCTATTTCCCTTATGTATCTCAATCTTAAGGGACCTTCCGCCCCACTGGTTTCCACTGCGTTCACGCCTCCCCCACTATGCTCGGGAAGAGGGTTGGCCTTCACATTCGGGGGTTCTGGTTGTTCCACCACGATCTCTCCGTTGTCAATCATGTTCTGGATCTTGTGTTTTAAAGACCAGCATTCTTGGGTGTCGTGCCCCGGGGAAGCCGAGTGGTAGGCGCATCTCTTGCTAGGGTCATATCTCTTGCTTTTCGGGTCTGATGGAGGCAATAGCTCGGTAATCTTTTTCTGGCCCACCAACAGGGCCAGTATATGCTCCAATGAATCCCCCAATGGGGTGAACTCCCTTTCTGGTGGCTTTTCGAATTTTTGGCGCCCCTCGTATCTCTGATTGTTGAAATTTGATGGACGTGGGGCCTCATTTCTTTGCATGCGAACCGGGGGGGTGGTCATTGTCTTCCCCGATAGTCCTTGCAGCACCAGGGACACATCCTCTTCCTTCCTCTTCTGGGGTCTCCGGGATGAACTGCCGTAGTTTCCACTCTGGATTTGCTCAGCAACAGCTTCAAGAGCTGTGAAATCTCGGATCTTTCCTGACTTCAATCCCATCTCAGCCATCTCCCCATGCTTGATCATTTCTGCAAAAGGCTTCCCTATCCCTGCTATCACCATTTCATAGTAAGGGGCCTCTTGTATATCGATGAAGGTCATAATCATTTCTGCCTCACTCATGGGTGGGTTCACTTGGGCTGCCATCCTCCTCCACCGCTGAGCATAGTCTCTGAAAGATTCACTGGTCTGTTTTCTGATCTTGGTCATCTGGTATCGGTCCGAGGCCATTTGGGACTGAAAGCTGTATTGGGTTAGGAAAGTGTGGGCCAGCTCCTCCCAGTTGTGGATCTTGGCATTATCCAATCTCGCATACCATGTCCTAGCCTCCCCTGTCAGGCTTTTCTGGAATAGTTGCATTCTCAATGACTCGTCCTCAGCATATCCTCCTAGCTCTCCGATGTACACCTTCAAATGGGTGTAAGGATCCCCTGACCCGTTATATTTTTCAAATTCAGGGAGCTTGAATTTTTCGGGATATCTAGTTCCCGGAAAGATGCACAGATCGGAGTAGTTAACACTGCCATATGACCCGATTCCCTTCATAGTTTTGATGGCCTCCTCCATCTGCTTTATTTTCTTGTTGACAGTGCTGGAAACCTCATCCTCTGGAATGATAATGACTTGCTTTGCCGGTTCAATCTTTGGAGTTTCTGGGGTCGGTCCGCTCCCTTGAGACGATGGCCCCGGCTGGTCCTCGAGCTGTGGCCCCGATTTTAGTTTGAAATGCTCTTTGAGCAACATAGTCAGCTCTGTCATTTGATTCCTCACAGCATTGAACTCTTCCCGAGATACGGGAGCCAGGTCAGGATTAGGGTTCTCAGCCATCTCGACTGTTGATTCTCTGGCTTTCTTAGATCGGAGACGGGTTTGGGGAGCAATCCTGCGAATAAACAAACCAAGTTTAGTCCGGGAAATGACACTAGTGGATGCATGCTAAAGCAAATATTTTTGTGTTTTCGAGTTTTGTAATGTTTTCCTGCAAAACAGGGTTAGTATCCCTTTATTTTAACAAAGGTAAATGACGCTGTGCAATTTATGATGCTCTCCAAGCTGTCCCTGTAAAACAGAGGTTAGTACTTTTATTTGGACAAAAGTGTTTGGTACAAAATGATTGACTACAGTATGATATTTACGTGTTTGAAACGTAACAGGGTATGAAGAGACTTCCCACGCGTCGGGTTCATCTGAGGCTGACCTACCCTAAGTTACTCTCGCGGGCTTTTTGGCATGAAGGTTCCCAGATCTTCGCAACATACTCGACGGGAATAAATCCGGTCTTTCAATTGGATTGGATCTGAGTGGATGCTTTTCCTGAGCCTCGCTGGGGAGCGCCCCTTTGAGTCCAGTAATCCACATCCGACGGGTTAGCCTCAGGAGGAGGAACCGCTCAACATACATTCATCATACATTCATCGTACCTCACCGTATGCAAATGATGACATTAACGTAAAACATTCGTTAAAGCCACAAAACTCGCACATTCATTCATACGCGTACAAAAGGTAAATCGACGTAAGTAAAGCACACACATTTTCGCATTTTTTAAAGGATAGGAAAACACCGAGATTTAAAATGCGGCTTAAGCCCTCTAATGTCCCCAGCGGAGTCGCCAGCTGTCGACGCCGGGATTTTCGCCGTCTCGTTTTTTATAATTAAAATGTCCCTTTCCAATTTTAGCCTTTTGAATTAAATGTGATTTTGAAAAGGGTCGGCTTAATGTCGACGGGTTTTGAAAGATCGATTTTTTATGAGCCAATTGACCAGAGTCGCCAGTTGGTATATTTGAAATGGATGTACCAACTCATCCGAGTTTGTTTTCGTAATCGCTGGCTCATATGTGACTCCGAGTTAATTGGTCCGCAAACCGAGATTCATAGAGTTCGGGGGCTTACTTAAGCGAGGGGAAGGTGTTAGGCACCCCCCGACTTCCGTGAAACACGGTTACCGCAATCTCGATGTTTTCCTATCCTTTTAAATCCTAAAATGTGTGTGCGCGCGTGTGTGTGCGTGTATGCCTAAATGAACGTTTGTGGTGCGTTTTGCATAAAAGTTGCTTTGATTCTATATGGCAAATGTGTTTATCTGGAAAGCGTTTTAGACATCCTTTGACCCAATTGACAAGACTTCATTTTTTACAATAAAGATTGATTTTAATTTCGAAAGCGATGGGGGGGGGTTTATTAGGTGTCGTTTTCATAAAACAATTTGTAAACTTTTGTCAAATAGGTATCGAGACTATACATTGCCCTCTAACAGTTAATATAAATAAAACGAGGGCAACTTCTAGAACTCTTTAACCCTATGCACAAAGTTTAATGAAAACATTTATTTATTTGCAAAATCGTTTTTTTGTGACGTTTTAAAACCAACTAAAGCCTATTCGTCAATCATGGATTAAAGTTTGCCAAAACACTTAACCTTTAAACCTCGTGAATCTAATATCCTAAATTGATCACTTTTAGAAAATCTTCATCGTTTGCCTTATTTTGGAAAACCGTTTTTTCGTGTCGTAAATTAAACAAACATCCCAAAACGTGTCGGGGCTATCCATGGGCATGTGAGCCATCCAGACAACCCCAAACACCCACAATCACATATTTTATTATTATCGCGGGGCCTTAACCCGAACACGACTTTGTGTCGTTTTAAGGCCCGATATTACAACATACACATACATGGACCCTATATCATGATTACATATACCCAAAACGTCCATCATCGGGATTCGACCGCTAGGATCTCCTCCCTAGGCTCACAATCACCCAAATAGCTACATAACCAATACTCAATCAAATTCTAACAATATTGGACATCGCTATCACATTACATAACCCCCAAATATCACAAACTCAACATTACGAAACTCTCATTATCATAACGAACGGAAAAATATCACCGTACGGATATCATCGGGGTGTTAGGAGGAATTACGTTCCGATGGAACCCTCACTAACAACACCTAATCCACGGATCGTCGTCATTATCACAACAATAACTACATCAAATAACCCAAACACAACAATATGCTAACAATACAAACAACAAAAAGAAAAACCCAAGAACACACCCTTTTCACCTTGCAAAAAGACGATTGAAGCTTCGTATTTCACTAATCGAACCACAATACAAGAACAATCAAGTGATTATCAAAGGAAGATGAAGATTTGACACTAATCTAGCCAAGAACCGAGCACTTCTCTCTCCTCCCGCGCTCTCTCTCTCTCTAAAATCTATTTTCTCTCTTCTTTTTTTTTAACTCTCGGGTGAAAATGGCGATGTATAGCCTTCCGCAGGCAGCCGCAGGTGCATCTGCGGCAGGCCGCAGGTGCATCTGCGGCCGGGCTCGCTAGCCGTCCGCGCCGTTTCCTCGGCTGTCGTGTGCCGTCCCCTCGAGCCGCGCACTGTCCCGTTTGTCGGTGGCCGCAGGTGCATCCGCGGCTGTCCGGCTGGTTTTTCTCGATTCTCATGCCACGCGGTCTTAACTTGCCAATTTCTGCGGTATTATTTCGGAAGGCTGTATTTTTGCAGTCCGAAAACCCCTGGGAAACGTGTCATATTGTTCTGGGAGGCTAGTTCGGAGGGCTGCGACTTGATATGGAATTTGATAATTGTGCTTGTTGACCCCTGGGAAACGTGTCATGTTGACCCCCGAACATCGTAAGCGTAGTGGCCATTAGTCGTTTTTTGTGATCAGCTCAGGTTTTTCAGGATTAACTGTTCGCATTGCCTCCAGTGACCGGATGCCCGTTGTCCGTTGTGGCGACTTTGACCGTAAATCGCTGGGGTGGCTTCGTGTTGGGGTCCACCATCCTTTCCACATGTCGGGTCCAATGACGATTTTGCCCTCCTGCCAGGGTTAGTAGAGAAGTGCAAAATTTGGGTGTCTACAATTATCATTCTTTGATTCTCGAAAATAATATCGTTTCTTTCTTGTGCCATTTATTTCCATGTATTAAATTGTGGGAATAACCTTACGGCGCGGTTTACCGCCTGTTGGTGAATAACCTTTTGTATTCATTCCTTATTAATCTTTGAGAATAACCTTACGGTGCGGATTACGCCTGTTTGGTGAATAACTCTTCGTGTTCAAATTCTATTAAATTGTGGGAATAACCTTACGGTGCGGATTACGCCTGTTTGGTGAATAACTATTCGTATTCAAATTGATGGGAATAACCTTACGGTGCGGATTATCGCCTGTTGGTGAATAACCCTTGTTATTTGTCTCGTGTGGAAATAATTTGTCTACACGAATTATCACATGACACTTTTATTCCATATTCGTAAGTGATATCATTTTCCTTTATACTCATAAGGGATACCATCTTTTTCATCTTCCATTATTCAAACTTACTATGGTAAGGGATATTAATTCCCTTCACCTTTTGTTAATCAAACCTGCTACGGTAAGGGATATTATTTTCTTCCATACACCTAAATCGAAACTTATTATGGAACTATTGCTTCTATAATTCCTGAAAATATTATATGTTCCATAATAGTTGAATTTCATTAGTTCAACTGAACCTTCCTATTTTCTGAACATTTCTATTGAACTGTAATCGTTATTCTGAACTGTGGATCTTGAATATCATTTTTAAATTTCACTCCACATCATGTTGGCAATTTGGACATTATTTGAATCTGCACAAAGTAAACTTCCGATACTTATTATTTATCCTGTTCATCATTTGTATCACTGTTATTTGTATTAATCATCAAGAATCAAGCTGTTGTGAATATCTGTGGCCGGGGGCACAGATGTGATATAATTGTTGAACAGATGATAGGTTAAAGGCGATATACTAGGTTAAAGGCGATACATCTGTTCGGTGTCTTTTATGACACGTGGTGAATGTTCTCTTTGGCCCGTAGTGCAAAGATGAACTGTTGGTTGGTATGATTATGACCAAAGGCTGAATCTGGTATAATCATGACCGTTGGTGTTATATTGAATGTCTTTGGCCCGTAGTGCAAAGACGAACTGTTGATCTGCATGATTATGACCAGGAACTGTGAAGTTGTATTATCTTGACTAATGGTATTTCAGATGATAAAAGTTGATGATATTTTTACTAAAAAGAGAAGCGAGTGGACATTATAGTCTGCATTATTCTTCCAATAGATTGTTCATTCCGCTGCTATTATTGATCTGAACGTTGTTTAAGAATTTAACTGCAGTTTTTGATATAAATCTTGTAGTCTATTGTATTCTATCAAGAACTCAACTGTTGAAGGCTAATGATAATTTATTCGTCATTATCTTAGTCATGATATTTCTTACTGGGCTATTTGAGCTCACCCTTTCTTTTGTTCCATTATTTTTCAACAGGAGATGAAAACGTAACGGGGTCTAGCCGGGGAATGGAGTGAGGGTCCGTGGAATAGCTATCATAGTCTTCACGTGTTGTAAAATAGTGTGGCAATAATAGTGAAGACTTAGTTGTGTATTATTATACACTGTATTGTTATTCGATGTACTTTGTTGTAATAATTTTGTTATAGTCTTTTGACGACTCAAGTTTGGGCTGTGTGGGCCTAGATTTGGGGGCGTCACATGTAAACTTATGGACCTTGAACTTTTGAACTGTGGACATTTATTTTAACTGGGAACATTTTTGACTAATTCCTTGTACCATAAACCTTACCGTTGAACTTATTCACCGTGGATGTGACGACCCCAAATCCGGGTTCTTTAACCTCGGGTTTGGTTCTCACTGTACAATACTTAACAACAATGAAATACATAAATTATATTCAAACTACGCGGAATAATACAAAAGGTTCCTTCTCAAAAGACTACACTTCCCAAGGTCTATTAACCTTAATCGTAACATTCCATATCTTAAGGGAAATACAAAAGATTTACAACAGTAATTACATAACAGTAATTTAAACTAGCATGCATCTACTAAAACTAAGCATTCGTTTTCCCCTTGCCTTTGTCCGATTTAGAGCTTTCGGGATTGGCTGAAATATAGTTATGATATAGCAAGAATGAGCAACTAAAGGGCTCAGTAAGTTTATAAACAACAACATAAGATATATCATGATGAAGGGAAATAACTTCAAGGTTTTCAACAATAACAATTTGTGAAAGATATCAAGAATCAATGTTCAAAATAAGAATGAATTGACTCTTTACTGCTGAGTGGTCTTTAATAACCGTGAACTGCTACTAAGGTAGAACATACATACAATGTCTGACACCTTGTTAAAAATAACGGGACACTTAAGGGGATCAATCATCTCATGTCCTATGTATATGCATAACATTTAGATTTCTTATGCGCATTCGGTTTCCCGACAAATAAAAATCCCCTTTAACTAGGGTTATTCTTTTTCAGTCTTACTGTAAGAATCCGCACCAGCCAATGGTTTGGATAAGCTTTTATAATATTCAATTAAATGAATTTAAACATGCATTTGTCTAGCCGAAACAATTAGCTTAGACATTCTTAAACAGTTGCAAAAGCACTATGTGCGAAAACAATAATCAATAGCAATGTGAAGAAATTTTTGGATAATTAATTCACTCAAAGATCTGTCAAATAACTACGAGTGTAGATACTTGCTCAACAATAATTGAATTACTCAATGTAAATATGGTTGAAGAATAACTACAACAATAAATACAAGTTAAGGTGTAGAAAACTTGTCTCGTGCGTCGTTTACGGCTAACCAATTTAATTTAATAATCCTTGAACGGACCTAACAATTAATCAAGTTGATCTTTAAATTAATATCATATATACATTCATATGATAACCTCTATACTTCTTACACCTCTAACACTTAACCAAATAATCATGTAGTTAAAGGTATATAAACACTTAGGAAATATTATCATCACTTGATAATATTTCAATCACATAAAACCTATATTAATTATTTAATATAGTTCAAACTCTTATCCAATATTATTAATAATTTAATAATATTTTATTAGTCTTATAATATTATTAATCATTTAATAATACTTTATTCATTACCTAATATTATTAATCATTTAATAATATTTTAATCATTATCTAATATTATTAATCATTTAATAATATTTTATTATCTTAGTAATATTATTAATCATTTAATAATATTTTAATCATTATCTAATATTATTAATAGTTTAATAATATTTTAATCATTATCTAATATTATTAATCATTTAATAATATGTTATTCATTATCTAATATTATTAATTATTTAATAATATTTTATCTATTTACTAATATTTTATTGACTTTATAATATTATTATACAATTAATAATATTTTCATGATTTTCTAATATTATTATATTAATAATAATATCTAATTATAATATTAAACATTTGATAATATTTATCCTCTTTTAATTATTAAATTAATTATTTATCATTAAAAATATATTTATTGATTTAAAAATAATAATAAAATAATTTTTTTATCAAGCAGGGCGTCAAGACGCCATCCCAAGGCAATTTTGGGGCGTCTAGACGCCCATGGACAGAAGCTAGGGCGTAGACTTGGCGTCTAGACGCCGGGCCCTTTTTGGTTGCCGAAACCTTTCTTACTAATTTGGTCATAACTTTATCATACGGAAACATTTTGAGGTGATTTTTGAGTCTAAATTTATTAGAATTTCATGATCTACAATTTCTCTTTAGATCACAAATCCAAATTCCAAACATAAATATCCGTAAAATCACTCACAATGACAGAATGAAAACTAGTTTCATAAATCCTTGGTTCGATTAGTTCAAACTTGAATAAAATAAACTCTACACCTTCAAATGACATAAACTTGATGTTGATGTCTTCCTAACTTCTTGTTTTACAACATTCCATGGTTAAATCACATTTTTGAAAACGTTTTACACGAAATTTAAAGATCGAACCACTTAGGGTTTAAAAACGACCTACTTTGCGGTAAAAGCCATAACTCATTTGTTTTTCATTATTTTTGAAAGCTACAAGTTGGGTTTTATTTAAAACTAGTGTATCCAACTTTCTAGCCATAAAAATCCAATTTCAAACTTGTACATTTCAAAATACAACATTAAACCTAACATGCATCGTTAGGATTTTACCGGTAAATTGTGTTATGAACATTTCTACTAATTTTATGCACTACACACCTACCAAATCGTGATATAAACACATCGTACTATGAATATACATATATTACATAGTTAAATACATCTAAACCATCAAAACGAGTTTTGATCAGTTAAAAATAGATTTTAACCGTTCAAAATCGTTCTAGGCCCTAAAAATGAAATAAGAAGGAGTTTAGAGCACTTTTAAACCTTTGTGATTTGAAGGCTCTTCGTCTTCTCCTACCAAAGTATGTGGTGAAACTTTGTGTCATCCACCAAGCTTAACCTCTAGCTATATCACTCAACACTTAAGTGTTTCTTCTATTTTTCTCTCAAATGCTCTCTATTTTTCTCTCTAGAATTCTTGCAAATGAACTAACCAACATCACCAAGGTTGTGGGAGGTCTTACTTATAGCCAACAACTGACCCTTCATTAACTCTCTTAATTCACCAATGTTGGTGAATTTAGAGCTTAAACTAGCTTACTATTGCATGGATGAACATTGTGATTGACTAGGTGATTGACTAGGGTTGTTGGTCAACCTTGTCATAGTGTAAATTAGAAGCAACATGAAAATCAAGCAACCCATGTGGGTCCCCCTTCAAATCTCAGCAAAATGGCATTTTCCAAGCCATTTTTCCTTTAATTTTTCTACTTTAATTATACATATATACATCTATATATGTATATTCATATATGTAGCAGTTTTGACCAATTTTGACTTCCTATTGGGCTCCACTTTGGACTCTAGGATTAAATATATTGGGCTCATTCATTGAATTAGTTTGGGCTCAATTTAAATAACACATTGGGCTTACATTAATTATTCTATGTTACATTTAATTAAATCAAGCATTGGACTTGTTTAATAAATTACATGGACTAGTAATTAAGTTAATTACATGGGCTACTAGGTAAATATAATTGACCTAGTTTAACAACTCATTTGGATTTAAAATATAATTCAATTAGATTTGTTTTAGTTAATTATACCATCTTGCTTCATTATTGCTTTAAATAAATAGACACATACACAAGTATATCTATTTAATTATCTAATGCACAATTAATTAGTACAAAAAATTTAATTCATTGCTAATTATATAATAATTATAATTATAATGTTTAATGAAATTCGTGGTCATTACAGTGGATCTTAGACATTACTCTTAGACTTGAACACTTTTTTCTCTATATCATGTTGACAATTTGGATATTATTTAAATCTGAACAAAGTAAATTTACTAACTCCTAATATTATTGTTTATCATGTTTCTTTTGTTCATTATTTATATCTTTGTTGTTATTTCAATCATCAAGAATCAGGTTGTTCTGAATATCTATGGCCTATGACACAGATGATAAGTTAAAGGCGTTATAGGTTAAATGCGATATAGGATAAAAGCGATATAATTGTTGGGTGTCTTTGGTCGGATGACAAGAACACGTGATGAATGTTCTCTTTGGCCGAGGGCAAATAAGAACTATTGTTTGGCATGATCATGACCAGTGGTGTTTCAGATGATAAAAATTGATAATGTTTTTCTTAAAAAAAGAAGTTAATAGACATCTTGATCTACTTGATTCTTTTAGTGATGGTTATTTCACTGCAGTTGAACTTTGTTTAACAACTTAACTGTTGTTGTTGATTTAAATCTTGCAGTTTATATTACTCTATTAACAACTCAACTGCAGTTGTTGATTTAAAACTTGTTGTCTATTATATTCAATTAAGAACTCAACTATTAAAGGCTAATAATAATTTATTTTTCATTATCTTAGTCATGATATTCATTACTCGGCTATTTGAACTCACAATTTCCTTTTTGTTCAATTGTTCAGGAAATGAGAGTTTAGTCGGGACTAGGGGGAGGAAAGGGGAATGGAGTAGCTGTCCGAGATAGTTACCATAGTAGTCTTCACTGTATTCTGGAATAGTAATAATTGTGAAAACTTAGTTGTGTATTATTGGGTACTGTACAGTGTATTGTATTAATTTTGTTATAGTCTTTTGACGACTCAAATTGGGTGATGTGGCCCCGATTTAAGGGAGACACATATTGATTAAAAATATTTTGCTTATAATAGGAAATTAAAAATAGAGAAGGCTATCACCTTTTTTATATATAAAGAAAATTAATTTCGAATAAAAAAATGTTTTACCTTGAAATAAAAATAAATTTTCAACTTATAAAATAAAATTTTAACTTGAAACTTAGTAAAATTATTAAATTAAATTATATAAATGTACAAATATAGTTATGATTATCACAGGTAACTGTATATAGTAGCTAATTTAACATGAGTTATTTTTATTAACAAGATGGTGGTGAAATGACAAAAAAAATATGATATTAAAAAGTCTATAAAATTTTCATTAATAAAATTATTGTGACTGGTCATGTTATATTTTATTTATACCTATATAAATAGATGTGGATATACTTGAATTATCGTAAAATAGATTAGGTAATTTTATTCGGCATTAATCATTTTTTATAGATGCAAATTGTATTTTTTTATGGGCATCGATAAGTCAAATTATATCGAGTCTAGTGCATAAGTTTTAAATATCTATAAAAATTCTTTACCCTAAAAAATATATTTAAATAAGGTCTACTAAATTTAGAAAAAGACAAATATTCATTAGTATGGTCATATTTTATTATGAATAAAAGTGGTACTTATTTTATTATTATTTTTCTATTTTAATTTTTTAATTCATGTAAAATATGTACTTGAAATATTCTTTTGTCGACACCCCTTGGGACCATTTTCACCTATGGTTATCCACATATCTAGTCCCAACCATCCATTTAACAAAGATAAAAATCAATAACTCAAAATTCATAAGAACATTTAAGCACTTTTTTTACTTGAGTATGTGTGTAATATTTCCCTCTTCTTCTTTTTTCCTCTTTTTTGCCCATAATAAGTTCTTCAATTATTTTTTATCGCTAATTAATTTCTCTCTTCGCTTTAACATATGGTTTATGTTGAATTGGATTCTCACACTTTATTTTTTGTTATAAATTATAATTTTTTGTTTTCCCCATTAGTTGATTACGCTTATTTTTATACTTTGCTCATATTTGTTGCATAATTTTGATTGTATTGTGATAAGATATTTGGAACTCATAATATATTTTTTCTCCGCTCGACAAGCAAATAAGCAATAGACATTTTTATGAAAAATGATACTATTTACTAGATATTTTTAGATTTAATTAATTGTGAGTTTTTAAGCATTTTAATTGATTTTAAGTAATTTATTTAATTTTATGTATTTTTTTTATTTTTTTAGTATTTTTATATTATTTATAATTAATTTATATTTCACTTTGTAGGAAAATAATCCTAGATGGCATTGTCGTAATTTCTGAAAGAAGGCTGATGGCATTTTGGTCATTAAGCTGCTCAGGGGCATTATCGTAAATAATCCGAAAGGAGTTATATGCGCTATGCGCGCATGAAGCATCAACAAACGGATGAGAAACGGCGTTATGCGAGTATCAGCAGCAGTAGCTTTTCGTGCCATGCGAGGAAGCAGTAAAATGAAGCCATACGGAGATGTTTTATTTATTAGCTTAGGGGCCAGATTAATTCATGCGTAATGCGCGGTTCGGCTTAAGGATAACGTGGCAGAGTACATTGACTTGATCAAAGCACGTGTTAACGCAGTGTTTGGCTGCACGTTATTTGTCAGAAACTGGATTATTCGCAGAATTAAGAATTAATTTGATTCCGAATTGGATTTCTTTTTCACGTTAGCTTAAAATTATAAATGTACTCCTATAAATACACTATATAACTTTTATTTTCAACTGAATATATTAGATTAGAATACATTAACAGACTTTTAACATATATTAAAGTAGTTTAAGAGTAGTTTTAGGAGAAAATATTCAACGCGAAAAATTCAATAATTAAAAGCGAAGCTTTGGGGATTGGAAACTGTGATCCGAGTGACAGATGAATATCAACACAGATTTGATTTATCTTCTTTTACATTTAATTTTTGTAATTTTGAGATGTTGAATTATTTGTCGATAATTAATTATTTATTTATAGGCTAATTTTTATTTGAGATTCCAGTTGAACCCAATATGTAGTTTAAATTAATTTATTTTCTTTCTAATTAAATTGATTATAATTAAATTATTTATCATTTTTTTGTGTTTAAGTATTTAATTAGTTTCATTAATTAATGTGGTAATCTACATGAAATTAACGAATTGATTATAGTGTTTATACCTAATTAATTATTTTGTAAGTTAATGTATTAATTAATTATAATTAATTATTGGGATAATCTATATGAAATCAAAAGTGGATTATAGATTTAGATTCGTATATGATAACATGTGAATTTGTTGATTCTTTCTAAGAGGAGTAGCATAATAGTGTATATGATGAAAATATCTATATGCCATATGTAATTTTGTTGAAAGTTGGATCTTAATGAGTTTATTTCAAATTATTTTGCATAGCAATATAGTAACTCAATTGAAATAAATCTTTTTATTAATTCTTGAAAAAGGTTAGTAAATAATTAAGAAATCTCAGTTAACAATTCTATATAGTTAATTAATTAAAAAGAGAGTAAATAGATTTAAATAAAGCATTGGAGAAAATTGTGATCTTAACTATTTTAATTTGATTTAATCATTTTTATTAGTTTAATTTAGTTGGTAATTTTAATTAGTTTATTTTATAATTAAATTGAGATTGTTTAAATAGAATTAATTTGATATTAAATTAGTGTTTAGTAACAATTATTTTTAATTTCCTGTGGATTCGACACTTGACTTTATCATTATATTACTTGTGTGCCGCGTATACTTGCTTGTAAATTCCTATTTAAATTTAGGCAAACAGACTATACTTTTTTAGTTGATGTTCTATGTTAGTAATTAACAGGTAAAAGAGATTAACATAAATGACTCTTTGTAAGTCCTATATTACCTCTTTATTTGCAAACAAAACAATAGAAATATCTTATTTATTTATTTATTCGACAAACTTTGAGGAAAGAATCAGGCAGAATTCATTCATTAAAAAGTTTCAAAATATATATACACGATAGAGTTAAGGTGAAACATTCTTTACACAAAACTAAAATACAAATCTTTCAAATAAAAATGACTAAATGCAAAATTAAGAAAGAAAGAAACGTATTGTTATTCTCGAAGGCACTAGAAATAATCTTAAATATAGTTGAATAATATTTTTAATAAATTTTTTTTTTAAGGATTTAAGTTACCAAGTACTTAATCAGGTTGGTTTTACTTAATTTGTATAGTGAAATATATATAGAAAAACCCTTCAAAGATTAAATGAAATTCACAATTCTAAATTTAGTGCAAGTATAAAAACTAGTTACAAAAAAAACACTTACAGTGACAAGAATGTAAAGTCCAGGAAAGATAAGAACGCAATAATTTTTAAGGGGTTCAGAGTATAAAAGTCTCATAATCCTCCCTTCTACTCCGCGAGTAAAGATGATCCACTAAGAATTGAGGTTACAAATAACTTAGATTCACTCAGAACCAATACAATAGTTGATTCACTAAGAGTCAATAAATCACTTAGACTTGGCTAAACAAAGATCACTAAGATTTGTAAACCACTAAGAATGGAATGTTGTTTGAGTTATTGATAAGAAGCTTTGCGCTATCATTCGAATGACTTAGCAACATAATAATTTATCTTTTATCGTAGCGTTGAGCTTATCAAACACTTGAACTTTCAACACTTTTATTCATGATTTAATTGTTAACTCCAGTGTTTGAGACAATAATCTTTTTATAGTTTCTGCTTGATATTTGTTCGTTGGATTATTACTGTTATTCCAATTTATCTGGGACGCTTGTTAATTTCAATTTCTTTAACTTTGAATTATTATCTGTTAGACCTCTTATTGTTGCTTTCGACAGTACTATGTTTGATACGTAAAAGACGCATATCCTTTGTCATTGCTCATATAGCTGTTGAATAAAGTTATGCTGGTCTCCTATCCTTATCACAGACACATTTAAAAATCATCATTGAGAAATGTGTGTTAAGGTTTAGGACCTATGTTATAAACCTGCCAGTAATATGTCAGAAAACTTCACTATACGATTTTAGTTGAATTCTCTGTGAATCGTAAAGTTAGTCTTTAGATCGTTGACTAACTTTAATCAACGAATTATGGCTTACAATTTTAGTGGCTCTGCGATTTGGCTTTATGATATGGCTGTGCGATCTAGTATTTCACTTTACTATATCTAAAAAGTTTATGTTTACTCTACGATCTTAAAGTAATTTTGTCTTCTACTCAACTAATAATCAAATTGTTTTGGATTACTTAACTAATACAAGGATTACATTGTTATACTCTACGATTTTGATAAACCTAATAAATTTGATCCCTAATTAAGTCATTTTACATATAATTTTCACAGTTCAAATAAATGTCCACAGTTCAAAAGTTCAAGGTCAATAAGTTCATAGTCCAAATAAATGTCCACAGTTCAAAAGTTCAAAGTCCATAAGTTCACAGTTCGAATATGACGATGAAAATTTAATAGGAATGTTCTTGTCAAATGGTATTAGATGAAGTGCAAATTATTAAGGGAATATTAATGAATTATTAATTCAAGAATTTTCACCGTTTAATAATATTAGAGGTACAAATGAGATATATTTTCTTATCGTAATAAGTTTAAGTGATAGAAGATGAAAAAGTTGATATTCCTTACAAATAAGAAAGAAAATTATATCCCTTTATGATGATAAAAATAATAATATCCCTTACCATAATAAATTTAAGAGTTTGAAATAAAAGTGATATCATTTACCTTATCTCGTGACTAAATACAGCTTTTATGAGGTTGATCAACCTATATGTATATTTATAATTTAATTAGTAAGTAACACATATCAATTTTATGTATATAAAATCATCCAAGTGAATATACTTCAAAATAATTTTTAAAGAAAATAATTTTTCAAAGTAAAATCTTTCAAATGACATTTTTCAAAATAAATCTTCTAATAGAAGAGTCTTCTAAAGGAAGAGTTATAAACTGATGTGTGTGTGAGTGTTTATATAACTTTTAAAAGAAAAACTTACTTGAGCAATACTCGTACCCTTCCAGATTTTCAACGCTTAAGATAATTTTAATATACTTATGGAGACACTTATACTAAGAAATATCTAGAGAGTGGAAATAAGATTAAGTGAGGAATGTATGAAACTCCTTATGCTAATCCCCTTATTTATAGCCAGAGCCTAACCAACTTTTTCACACACACGTTACACATTTTAATCTCATCTTTTAATCTGAACCATTCATCAACCAACACACGTTTCACACTTTAATTTGCACCGCTCAATGGCTATCACGCGTTTCACGCCTACACGTGTTACACATTTACGTGTGTTACACACTTACATGTGTTACACATTTACTCGTGTTGCACACATACACGCGTTACGCATTTTCATATTATTTTTTTTCAAATAATAAATCTGTCTAATTGTTTAATACCCGTGACAACTACTGTATCAATTATTGGCCCAATAATGCAAGATATTGTGCATTATGACAATTATTGATTCAATGATATGGAATACTGTGCAATCAATAATGTAAAATATTATGTAATGACAATTATTGATTCAATAATGTAAAATATTGTGTAATGACAATTATTGATGAAATACTGTGCAATAGCCACTTATCAGTTCAATAATTTAAATATTATGTAATACCGTGTGCTACTATGCAATACCATGATATACAGTAAAATACCGCGTGCTACAGTAAAATACCATATGTTACCATACTTTTATCACTGGGTATTTTAACAGTTAAAAGTGATAATACCGTTGACCATTTTTATTTAGAAATGCTACTGTTGTCGTTTTCTTCATCCGACAATATTTCGTTGTGGGGTCCACCCATAACTGAAGAAAGAATATTTCCCGACAGAACGAATATTCCTCTACAGAAAGAATATTTTCCGACAGAACGAATATTGTCCGACATAAAAATTTGCATATAACATCCGTAACTTTAATTTTTATTAATTTAACACCTTACTGTTAAGCATAAAATTATAAGAAAAATTTGAAATCTATTTATTAAAATTCGGGGTCTTACACTCTAAGGAAAGAATCAACATTAAGCTAATTGATATTTTTTGGTCATCGGTTCAAATTACCTGTTATCAAAAATTTATATTTCTCTGTACCGAACATATAACGACGATTTTTAGGATTTATAGCGACGGTATGTCCCATCGTTGTAGATCTATAAAAAAAATAGAACTATGACAATGAGACATATTATCGTTATACACTCTAAAAACTATCGTTATATATCTCGATACAGAAAAATAGAGAAATTTAATAACAAGTGATCTCACACCAACAATCGTAGCGGTGAAGGTGATAAGTAAATCTGTTCCTTTTAATCATCGAAAGTAACGCCAATAACCAAACCACACGTTGGATCTCAGATTTGGGAACTTTTGATTCCCACAAAAGAGAAACACAAATTCTGATAAAGAAGATAATAAAAAAATCCCTATCAGAAAAACAATACCCCCATAAAATGAGAAGAAAAAAAAACCCCACAATGTTACAGCGACCAGCTTATATGTTTCTCTAGGAATCCAAAATCTTAAATATTTTAAATTTAAATTTCTTCTACAAGAAGTCCCTCACTAATATTAAATTAAGACACATGTATCGATGCTATTATGCTTCTTTTTATATCAATCTCGTCCGCTATCCTTATTCATTTTGCTGTATTTTTTTTTATGGGAATGTCAACCATGGAACATATTATCAAATTCATAAAAAAAACTTTTACTTATAGCAGTAACTTGCACCAAGAAGACTTTATTATATATTTTTTAATATATATTTATCGACATAAATATTATTTATATTATAATTAAATAAATAATTTGGTTCATCTTTTTTTTATTTGGTTTGACTTTTGAATTTTTCTATATTAAGTCAACTTTTATTATTTATCCATCTAAATCATAAACATTTATCCATCCAAATCATAAACTTAAATTAGTCAAGTAGTTTTATAAATTATAAGAAAACAAGAATTAGAAAATCACACATAATGCAAGTTTAAGTAAAATTATATTACCACTTAGATAATATAGCTTGAATAGAAAAGAATATTATCATAAAAATTATCTAGCTAACATAAATTTGTTATTATTATTAAAATATAAATATAAGTATAATTTCAAGTATAAAATATACACACGATACATGTAATATAATTAAATAAATAATTTGGGTTGTTCTTCTCTTTTTTGGTTCGATGTTTGACTTTTTCTATATTAAGTCAATTTTTATTATTTATCAATTCAAATAAAAAATTGAAATTAGTATCGTAGTTTTATAAGAAAACAAAAAATAAGTAATATAGTTTTATAAAAAAAAAATCAAAACATGATCATCTTACCTAATATTAATTTGTTAATTTATTCAAAAATTATAATTAATATCGCAATTTTATCAGAAAAAATTAATTTTTAATATAGTTTTATAAGAAAATATGAATTTTTAATATAATTTTATAAGAAAATAATCAAATAAGATAATTTTACCTAATATTAATTGATTTCTTTTATTCAAATATTTGTACAATAATACGATTTTTAGTAAAATTATATTATCACTTAGATAATATAATTTCAGAAGAAAAAAAAATTATCATAAAAATTACCTACCTAACTTAAATTTGTTACTATTATTAAATCTGAATATAATTATAATTTTGAGTATTAGAACTATTTAATCATTATTTAGATAATATAACTGTTATTATTATTAAAATAAAAATATAATATATTAATCGACCATATGATTCAATTATTAAATAAATAAAAAAAAATAATTACTCTATTCAATAAGAACTTATAAAATTAAATTTAAAAAATCAGTAATAATATTACAATTGTACAACAATACCATTTGTTCAATTCAACTGAGTGAAAAAATAAAATTAGTAGTATAATTTACAAGAAAACAATCATAAGATCATCTTATCTAATATTAATTTGTTATCATTATTAAATAAGATTTTTTACAACTTAGATAATATTGTTTGAGAAGAAAAAATTCAAATAGATCATCTTACCTAACTTTAATTTGTTACTCTTCATTAATGGTGAATGTATTCCATTCAAATATAAGTAACATCTTATTATAAGTTAAATACTATAAGTTTAGAACGAAAGTATTCTGTTATTATAATTACTTTACTTAATAAATTACCGTTATGCCATCCCTTACCCTCCCCTTTCATATAGTGATAGAAACAAGCAAAATTGAAATTAGTCTCGCCGCTAAAACTTCTAAAAACCAAATATGTCATTTATATAGTATATATTATATTGCATTGTTTGCAAACTACTAGCACCAAAGGGATCTAAAAATATTTTGGATTGAAGGTAAACAAAAAAAGAGAAGAAGTTTATGTTTAATGCATGATTATTAGTACAAAAAATTCTTTATTTCAAAATAAGAAATATGAGCATAGATAATTCAATAAACATTAAAAAATCTAAATTATAAAAAAAATGTCTACAAATAATTAACTTAAAGAATAATTTTTAAAAAAAAATGATTTCTTTTCATTAAATAAATAATTAATAAAAAAAAATTTAAAAAAATCAAAAATACTAACATATCAAAAATAAAATAGTCTGTTAAGTCAAAAGTAATTTTATTTATTCTATTCAAAATTTTGTACAAAAATATTATTATAAAATTTAAGAATTAATAATACTACTAGTATTTAGTAATAAAATAAATTTTGTTTTAAAATTTTAATAACACAATAAAATTTATCGTAAATAATTATTTTATTAAAAATATCTTTAAAATTAATATATATTAAAAAAAACGATGAATAAATGTAATCGAAGGTTCCTAAGCCAGACAAAAGGATCTGATATGCCTGTAATGTCCCCCCTTTTCCACTACCGTTGACAATGTTACATGAACTTCAAACGGCATATAAATAAATAAATAAATAAATAAATAAATAAATAAAGATAAATATATAAAAACAACCCCTTTATTCGAAAAGAATTCAGCTTCTCGAGGGAGTCGGTGGGTATCCCCGTTGGTTTAAACTTTAACGCGTTAAGCAGTGGACTGGACAGGCATTAAAGTTACACAGCACAGGCGGTGGATTCTGCTTGCCAAACAAATCTGAGCACCTCGTTTTTCTCAGTATGCTGCATTTTGATTTTATTGTTCCTATTACTTTATTTTCTGATTTTCTTATAAAAATCTTTGTTACTCTATTATGTAAAAGAGTATCATTTTATCAACAAAAAATATTGTTTTAGAAAAATTATTTATTTTAAAATTACTGTTATGAAAAATGATTAAAACATCCTTAAATTTTTTTATTAGGATTTAATTATAATATTGTCGGTATTAAATTAATATTTTTTAAAAAAAAATAGATTTTATAAATGATAGTATTTTTGTGAAAGCGGCGAGTAGATTTATAGTACTGTTTTCTTTTTAAATCATAAAATTATTATTAATTTTTTTAAAATTTAATTTAAAATATTTTTATTTAATTTAAAATAAATTATTAAATAATAAATTTTATAATAAATAATAATTTATAATATTCATTATTATGTTAATTAAATTTAAAAAATCATATTATTCTTATGAGGCAACAAGTGATCGTTACAACCTTCCTCCCCATTTTAAATTATTATTAATTTTTAAAACTTAATTTTGTATGCTTTTTTAAATATTATAGAATAATAAATATTATAATTTATAAAAAAAATAATTTATAATATTTATTATTATAACAGATTGGGAAGAAGATGAATGTTAGATTGAGAAAAAGATGGATTGAATGTGTTTGATTTTACATTCTTGGGTCGAGGAAGATGAACTTATTTTAGGTGATTTATTTGTTTTTCATATCTTTTTTATTTTTGTTCAAACACTGTCGCATAAGAAAAACAGAGCCTGATTTAAATGAATGTTATATTATTTTGACGGAATGGGTCAATTACAATTTTTTTCTATACTTTAAATAGTTAATTAAAAATTTTATAATTCAATGACCTATTCGATAAAGTGTGCCAATTATGATGGAGTAATTTTAAAGTTTTGCTATATATAAAAAAAATTATGTTAATATAACATATAAACTTCAGTCTTTTAAGGGGATCGATTCTAGCGACTGGTCCAATTTTTTTTTCTTCTTTTGACTCTTAAAATATTTTTAATATTTATTATGATAATTTTTTTTTACAGAAATTATTGATTTAGGCATAATTAGATGTATGTAAATAATACTGTTATACAATCTGTACAACACTGTTATTTACATGTTTATACTTAAATCATTAAATTCTGTAAAAAAAAATATTAAAATAAATATTATAAATATTTTAAGAATCAAAAGAAATGAGAAAAAAAATTATTGGACCAGACGCTAAGATCGGTCGCCTAAGAGTTAATGTATAAATTCATATATATACATGAGATAAAAATAATTCACGTCGATTAATCTTGTGCTTAAAATAGTTACACCTTAATCTCAATTTAAATTTAGATTTGTCGATATAGTTGTACGGATATAATCTGCATGAGCTGTTAATTGGATTGGATGGGATAAGATAAAAAAAGGACAGTCGCATCGTCCGTGCATCGGTGATCCGTGATATGCTGGGAGGTGGTGACATACCAACGAAGAGCGTGAATTGCCATTTGCTTTTTCATTGGGCGGTGAGAATTACGTGCGTGTGGTGCGCGTATTTATATGTTAGTACTAATTATCTCAGGGACAACCTAGACAGAGAGACTGAGTGACCGTACTTTATGGTACAATTCGCCGGTGCATACTGCATTAGAAGCTTCACTCCATTATTACTCCCATTTGGGAGTAATTTATATTTATAAAGTTTAAAAAAAATATTTCGATTACAAAATTTTTAAATATTAAAATATTAAGTTAATAATTTAATAGTGATAATGTGACGGTTATATTACGTAGATAAATTTAGAATTTTGTAGTAATAATGTGACGGTTACCTACCAATGTAGACCGTACTTTATTTTGTAATGTTAGAGATCTTAAATATTTAATTTAAAAAAATATTTTAAATGACATGTGATTAATATATTTTTATAGTTTTAAAATTAAAGATATATTTTAATTTTTGAGATCAAATATCGGTATATTAAATTTTAAATTAATGTAAATGTATTTAATTTTAGTTGATACAGTTATTATAATTGTATAGTGCACAACAAAATTATTCATTACAAAATTTATTTTGTTTTAAACTTTTATAAATTATACTTATTTTGAAATTTAATATTTCGAGTTAAATTATATTTTTAATTTTAAAATGAAATAGAGAGTTTTAGATAAATCTTTCGTGATTAAATATGTCATAATGTATTTTTAAAATATTTAATATCACATGATCAATTTAAGGTCTATTTAAGACCCTTAACTTTATTTGCTTACATACAAGGATGAATCCAGCTATATGACCGTGGGGTCAATTGACCCATTGAATTTTTATTTTTCTTATTTAGTATTTGAAAATTTTAAAAAAATTAAAGTTTATTAAATAAATTGACTCCACTTAAATTTTATAATTTTTTTAATATGTAGGGTCAAATTAATATTTTATAATTTTTTCAATTAAATTTTAATCTCATATCACTTATATCTCCTTATATATACATCTTACTTAATCTTTTTAAATTTTATAATAATTAAGTTTATATTATTTTTAAATATCAGCAAAAACAAATATTTATGAATAAATTTATGATTAAAACGGCTTATTAGAGGTCAATAGAGAGTGTGTGTGTGTGTAATGTTATCATTAATTATATTTCATTATAATTAAATACTCTCTCATTTCAAAAATTGTATATACATTTTCAAAATGACAAATTTTAAAAATAATTTCTTTTTTCAAAGACATCTCTAACATTTGTTGAAAATTTATACTAGTGACATGATAGTATATGATATATGATATATCTGGAATTTCATATGATTTATTAGTTTTAAAATATAAATATGTCTCTAATTTTTGTACGGACTAAAAAGTAATATATCTCTAATCCTAAAATATAATATGAGTAAAAAAATTACCCAAAAATATAAAACTGCTCATAAAATTTGACTCAAAAACACTGTTTCGAAGCTAAATTATTTATACTTTATAATAATTTCGCCCCCACTAAAATTATTTTCTTCCATACAAATAGTGCTATACATATTCAGAATCCAATGAGTCCTTAATGTAAAGAATTTGAGAAATACCTTCTATAAGATACTCCATCCCTTAAAAGAAAGAAAGAAAGAAAATACTTTATATTATTATTATTATTATGTCTCCGCTCATATTGTTTGCTCCTCTTCTCGACATCATTAAGTGAGTTTTGTTTGTTATAACTAAAAAATAATAATCGTGAATTTTCAAAAATATCTACAACAAGAGAATTAGTATTTAATAATATAAGCAAGAAATATTGAGATTTGAAAAATACGAAGAATTCCAACCTTTTGATTCCCCTCTTAGACAAAGAATCACCGGGAAATTTCTCTGACCGCAGAATTCTATGCAGCCGTGGAAAATATTAGTGCTAATTTTGGACTGCATGCATTGAGGATTAATTTATAGAAAGTTGGAAGGGTAAGCTATAAATATTCAAGGTCAACCTTGGGTCAACACTTAATAGTCTATATAGGTGTGTATAATCAACACTCTCATACTCGGATCCGCCATTAAATTAAAAAAGTATCGGATAGATAAGTCATTGGTCTAATTAGTGATCGGACTGTTATTGAACCGGTGACGTCATTTATATGTCATAAATAATAAATAATTAAATATATTAATTATTATTATATGTTATATATAATATTTAGTAAATATGTAAAATTAATCAATTTATCTGCACAAAAAAATAAATTAAACCTATTTATATAATATTTACTTTATACAATTCAAATAAATAATAAATCTATATAAAAAAAAAGATATTAAATCGTGATCATATCTTAAAATTCAAGACTAAAGAGTAATAAAATTAAATACAAATGGACATAAACATCTATATGATACATTCAATCAAATTCGGTAAAAATAAATAAATCTATTTATACAATATTTACTTTATACAATTCAAATAAATACTAAATCTATATATAAAGAAATATATTAAATCATGATCATAGCTCAAAACTCAATTAATAATACATTTAATCAAATTCAAATATTTAAAAATTTTTAAAAAAAGAAAAAAAGAATGTAAGAAATCAGTAAAATCAGTGGCTGAGTCACCTGGTCCGACCATCGGGTCATCGAATTTGACCAAATTTGAATCAAAATTGATATTTTTGTTTAAATCAGATCAAAGAGTCGACCAATTCTAATTTTATTTGATCTGACCTACTATCCGATTTAAATTTAAAAACCATGTGTATAGTACGTGGGTTTCTCTGTGTTTAGCCAAATGCCACACGTGGTTAAATTACATCCAAGAAATTTCTTTAAAGAGAGAGAAGATTGAAGCTTGTTACTAGAACTAAAAAAATGGCACCAAGTCTCGTGTAGCTTTATGGTATAAAATTTTAATATTCATGAGGTTTTGAGATTTGTTAAATTTCAGCTCAACATAGTCAATTTTTTTTTAAAAAATTGTCAATAATAAATGAAGAAAATAAATGTAATATTTGTTCGTTTACGAGCATTTGGATATTTAAATTTTAAACATATTTAAAATTTTTATTTATCTACAAGTAATTTTTTTATTTACATAACATATTTAACTTATTAACCAACGTTTGAAATTCAAATGCAACATATTAAAATTAAACAGCACATGTTTTACCCTTAAAGACCATAACATAATATGTACAACTATTTAGTAAATAGACAGATTAGCGACACCAATATATAAAATAAGACCTAAGATGAGAGTGGAGACATTGGAACATTATCTGAATACCTTATAACAACTTGATACATTTACAGACTGTTGAGATACTATTGTAACAATCCTAGGTATATAGATAGAAACTTCCTAGTTTGTGCGGTTCTCTTTCTATCTCCTCCTCCTCCTCCTCCCCTATATAAATGTGGAGTTGTTTGGTTGATTAGCAAACACATTCTCAAATAGAATCAAAGCCATTCTCTCCTCTTTCTCATTACATTCTTTTAGCCTAAAAAATACTTTCCAAACCCTCCCACAATATACGGTATCTCTCATTTTTGCACCTAACAATCAAATCACACATATCCTCCTTTTGGGTTCTTGCCCTTTTTAGATTTCTCTCTCTTATTTTCATATTACATTTATCTTATTCCTCCCAGTCAAGCTCCTACAATAAGGTACAATCACTCCTTGTCTCATGATATTGTGGATTTTTTATTGTATTTTTTCTCTTTCTGTTTTTACCCCCCTGATTATTATTGTTTATGGTGTTAATTTTTGTTTTTTAAGAAATGGGTATTCTGGGATTTGAAGTTCTTCCTGTGGTAGATGGTCTAAAGATTGAGCAGGTTAAGGCTTTTGTTGGTAATAAGAAAATTTGTTTGAACCCACATTTTTAATTTATGTTTTATAAAAAAGGGTCTATTTTTTCCTCAGTTGTTTGAAATCAGCCATTTTTTTTAATAATGCTATTTTGTTGATTCAAAACCACTTCAATGTTAGGTAGTTGCCCCTTTAGATTCCTTCTGTTCAAATGTGGCTTTATATAGAATTTTTGTTTAAATACATCCATTTAAATTGGATTCTCCCCTATTTGCATTTATCTGAAGATGTTAAGGACTGCTGGATTTTGTTATGATTACTTTTTACTCTCAAAACATCTAATAATAAGAACAAAGTTTTCGGAGAAGTTTAGATTTCTTTTGAACCTCTTAACTTCTCCACCATACACATTGCATTTGTGCTTGTTTAAAATTTGGACAGGTTTATCTTTTCATTATTGGAGTCCTATAAATACATGGCATTAAATGTTTACTTTCCATTAACAGGTACAGATATCCCATTGATCTTGGATATCCCGATTTTATAATATATGGGGATATCTTTTTCAAGCCCACTTGTGGATGATTTGGATAGTCAATTTGAATCTTATTTAGTTAGATCAATAAGTTTTGTGGGTGATGACATGAAGACTGCATTGCGATCCATCAGTTTTAATGGTTTAGATTCTGAGCCTGGCATAATGAAATCAGTTGCCTTTAAATCTCCTTCCCCGGACGTGGAGGACAATGTAACTCTTACACCAGTTGACAATGACAATGGACAAAATTGTGACCACCTGCCGAAAGAAGAAAGCATGACTGAGAATATCCTTCAAATGCCATCACCAAGGCCAGATAACCTAAGACATCTGGCGGCATTGAGGTTGCAGAAAACATATAAAAGCTTCCGAATCAGAAGACAACTTGCAGATTGTGCTGTTCTGGTTGAACAGAGATGGTTAGTATCATTCACTATTTTAATTGCTCTTAGTAGAGTCAGAGACCGCTTGAAAAATGCAGATGTGTTGTATTATTGTTTGTAGCATTTGAAAGCATATATTCATCCTATGACTAGGATTGTTACTTGATATTGTTCTTTAGAAATTTGGTTCAATCTGTTTATTCAACATGTCATAGAATATACTCCCTCGATTCCAACGTATAAGAGCAACTTACTAAAAATTTAATACTAAGGAGATAGCTTATGCTCTTAAGATTTGAGGCACTCACTTATATATGTTTGGACCAAAACAAAAAAAAATCATTTTGATATTAAATCTTGGAACAGTGGGAGTAAAAGGAAACCAAGGGAATGATTTCATTCACTTTTGTTGTTGTGGCATTCAGTCTCTTTCTTCATATCTTCTAGATTTCCAAAGTTGAACTGTCAAATGTGATTTGTAGGTGGAAGATATTAGATTTTGCTGAACTCAAGCGCAGTTCTATATCATTTTTTGAGATCGAGAAACCGGAAACTGCTATTTCACGTTGGTCAAGAGCAAGGACCAGAGCAGCTAAGGTAGGTTTTGAACTATTTAACACGCATTATGGTCCTTGTTTTAGCTCTAAACTGTTAGCTTTTGCCTTAATTGGCAGGTGGGGAAAGGTTTGTCAAAGGATGAAAAGGCACGCAAACTTGCCTTGCAGCATTGGCTTGAGGCAGTAAGTTCCATTTCTACAGAACCTCTGAATGGCAATACGTGTTGTGCACAGATGTGAGGACTTTTTTAATTTCCTTTCTATTGTGATGTAGATTGATCCCCGGCATCGCTATGGCCATAATCTTCAATTCTACTATCTTAAGTGGCTGCACTGTGAGAGTAGACAACCATTCTTCTATTGGTAAGATTTATTTTGACCATATAACATTCAAAAGGAAAGCTCCTTTGTTTGATACCCAAGATACTCCACTTTAGCAGGTTTTAATAGATAGCAGTTGAATTTCAGGCTTGATGTAGGTGAAGGGAGAGAGGTGACCATTGACAGATGCCCTCGATTAAAGCTTCAACAACAATGCATAAAGTATCTTGGTCCGGTGAGTTTTTCAATTGATTTTTAGCCCCCTAGGGCTTTAGTAGAGACGTAGGACCATCTTCTTATAGAATTTTTAAAATCTGGGTACAGTATTAACCCACAAACTTGTTGAACTAAGAACACAATCCTGAAGTTATGTTATCCTCGGGACTCTCTGTGTACTGGTGTGGGGAACACCAAATTTTTCTAAATTTTGAATTTTTAGTGAATCACCATGCTCTTTAATAGTTTAGTTAATGAATATTTGCCTAATGAAATTAACTTCACTTCATAGATGGAGAGGAAGGAATACGAAGTTATGGTGGTGGATGGGAATTTCATGTACAAGCATAGCGGAAAGCTTACTGATACTAGTGGAGGACCTGAAGATGCCAAGTGGATCTTTGTGCTCAGTGTATCTAGGATCTTGTATGTTGGGCTAAAAAAGAAAGGCACTTTTCAACATTCAAGTTTCTTGGCTGGTGGAGCCACATTGTCTGCTGGTAGATTGGTGGTGGAAAATGGTATTCTAAAGGTATAGGACTGAGGCATACTCACTTTATTCTGTTACTCGTTTCGATATTTTACATGGTGGCATGTCGGTTAAATATTAATCCCTTGTTTGCAACTCAATAGGCGGTTTGGCCTCATAGTGGGCATTACCTCCCAACGGCAGAAAATTTTGAGGCACTTATGTCTTTCCTTTTGGAACACAATGTGGATCTCAGTATTGTCCAGGTAGAAACACTAACCATACTTCAAAATCGGATGTAATAACATATGCTATAAACTATGAGCATTAATTAACTCATCAGAAGACTGTTGGCTAGCATTGATGAAATGATTGTTTGTGCAAAAATGAGTCCAGCTAGCTAGCCAAAAGCCTTCTGTGACATCATTGAATAGCATTCACGACCAAGTTAGTAAAATATGTAATTCATCTAAAAATTTACTAAGGAATTAAAATATTGGAGCCACATATTGATTTACTTTTTCCCCCTCCGACTCTGCAGAGAAGTCCAGGTGATGATGGGGAAGAAGTCACGCTTACTGAGAAGAAAAGTAGCTTGACTATGCATAGCAGCAAGTCAGAACCAGATCTTGGTAGAATGCCGGAAGAAGATAATGCCAAAAGCTCAGAGTGGAAGAAAACCAATTCAAGAAAACAATACAGCAAGGATGCAGAAAATTTGCCACCCGCTTCATCAAGGCGGTCTCGCGGATTCTCTTCAGCATTAACTACACTTGAAATACCGAAAAGAGAGGATTTGATTGAGATGTTTATGAAGGAAGAACAACTACCAAGACGTAGATACATGCCTCCGCCTGTGTACAGTAGTTCATCATCTGATGAGGATGGCTATGAAACAGCGGAGGAATTTTTATCAGATGAAGAGTTTATGATTTCTAAGAGTAATTTGTATGATGAAGATGAAGAGGAAGAATATGAAGAACATGTCCCTAAAGAAAAGATCATCCAGAGAATAAATTCGCATAAAGCAATGAAGTCGTATCAGTTTGCTCAGCAACTAACTTGTACATGGACAACAGGAGCTGGGCCGCGGATTGGATGTATGAGGGACTATCCTTCAGAACTCCAGTTCAGGGTTCTGGAGGAGGTGAGTTTGTCTCCAAGAAGCAATGCTTACTCTCCGCGGAGGTCAGCCCATTATAATTCAAAGTTTCTGAATTCGACCAACTTGAGTAGAGAAACGCCTGCAGCCAGGAGTCCACTTGGCCCGGAGAGCAAGTGAGGTTTTCTCAAACAGGAACTGTATAATCAGTTTAGATGATATTCACTGATTATTACCTGGTGTTGAAATAGATGAATATGTTGTAGGAATTCTTCAGTCATTTTTTGTTTTGTTTTATTAATACCATTTGTTTAATAATTTATATATAGATCTCCATAGTGAAATATGAAATGAAAATTGATCGATTTTTCTTGGGTTCTAAAAGTCTCTCCACTTTCTACAATAGAGTACCTATAAAGATCTCAATTTTCCTCTGTTTTTTGTGTGTATTTTGTTATGGCAACCCTTATATATTAAAAAATGGAATTGTCTTTTATCATTTCCATCTCTTTACATCACCAAGCACTTGATTGAATGGTATGATCATTTTTTTTGCACAGGACATTTTTTTGTAAAGAGATTTCATTACAACAACGGGAAGGTAAAGGCATGGTCATACCATCCGGCCCAAGGCTTTTGCTATGCAAAGGGCATGGTCATACTTGTTAAATTGCATCTTTTCTTTTATGAGTTTTGATTAATTTTGGGTTTAATTTAGACCCATTAATTGATTAAATTTAAATTAAATTAAAAATATATTTGATAGTCTACTAAAAAGAGATTAAGAGAGAACAAAATATAATTCAAGTAGGGATTATGTATTATGTTTTAATTATATCCAACGTGGGGTATATGAAAAAATGCATCGTTGTTTGCAAAATTATTTTGCTTAAGTTCCACATCGATAAAAAATAAAACTATTTAATATTTTATAAGCACGAGTGGAATAGTTTAATTTACTTATGGCACTAAAGGGAAGACTTGAATCTGGTCATAATGATGTGGTGCAAAGCACCATCCGCCCGCGACCTAAGCCCGGGTGCTGTCTCGTAGCATTGACGCACTTTGCATTTCGCATTTACGCATCATCCTCATTCTATGTTTGATACATCATCTATTGACTTTTATGGTCAAATTGACCATTTTTCAAATCAATACATCTTATTATTATTTAATATATATGTAAAAAGTCTATAAACATTATAAACTATATAAAATTTAGTATTAATCTCAATGTTTACTTTTTTAAAAATCTAAATATATATGTTTAATTGTTAATTTTAAAAATAGTCAATTTGACTATAAAAATCAATGTATGACTTTTATTTTGGGACGGAAGGGGTATTAATATTTTTTATTTAAATGAGATTTTTTTTATACTGTTGATTTTTTTTTCCGTATTTAATATTTAGATTGGACTATGGGCCCTAAAGAATTGATTGAGCTTATATTTTTATAAGACATTTTTATATGAATTATTTATGGTGTTCGAAAATTTAGGGTCTTTCTTGAAATGGAGTCTAAAGCCCAAACTTTTTTCTTTATACTATAGGATCGGCCCTGCCCGAGCCATGAGTTGCATGTACGCATCGTCGCTAAAAGCCTCGCCCGAACCGTGAACCTATCTTTTTAGATAACGCTCAAATCATATTAATAGATCCGACTAATTAATGTGTACATTTCAACAGCTAAAACTGTTTCTGTGATTAATTCAACTTATGTTACATAATTAATATTATAATTGATGTTTTGAATATATTACAGATTTCAGTTTTTGTTTTTAAGGTATTTTTGCATCTTCTTACACTCTGATATTATTCAACTTTTAAAAAGAAGCATAAATTGAGTATTCATCTGTGAGTTACTATCACAAGCAGTTTTTAGCAAATTTTAGTGGTAAAGAACAATAAACTCCTAAAGAATAGAAACAACCCGTGTCAAACTTTTATATTCTAATTTTCTATTTGTGTGATTAATTTCAATCTTAAGGTGTTTATCAGATATGGATATAGAATCGTTCAAAATCATGAACCAGGTGTCCAGGTTTATGGAGTAAATTACATTTCAAAACTAAATACTTGTATGATGAGCACCTTTGAAGTACATGGTATTGGCTGATAGAATAATCATTATTTAAAAAAAACAAACATTAGATCCCGAAAATTACAGAGCCATGGTACAAACACATTTAAGCATCAGAAATACTATTTTGAAAAACACAAAATTTCCCTTCCTACCCCCATCTGTCTTTCTTCCATGTACATTAGTAAAATGAGTTATCTTCTCCATTACGATGGAAATAACACTTGTACACGAAGAAAAATTTCTTAGATGAGAGGATATATGATATACTCATGGTAGAAGAGATTCCATATAAACCGATAGAACCCCGAGATTGCCTCCTGCAATAATGCAAGAACGAGCATTTCAGTCAACAAATTAAGGGTAGTCTTTCAGATTGCGTTAGGTATTTTTTTTATAAAAAAGGTAAACTACTAGTCATTCTCATCTTTAATGGCATTTGATATGATACTACTTTAGTATAGTCTGCTTGTTCCAGTAACCATTGCCTGTGTCACATGAAACCAAATGTTAGCTAAACAGAACTAGAACACCATAAACAGAAACTTCAAAACTATACTAATATGCTTAATATGCATCGAATATATACAATATTGGAATTGCGTAAAGGACTTGCAAAAAGAGTGCCGAGAATGATAGTGGCACCCACACTTTTCACGCAATAACCAATGCAATATATGCCAGAATAAATTCAAAGTCATATCACATTTGAGGAAATGGAAAGGGAAGAGATAATAATCCAGTAGCACACAGTCAAGAGGCCCAGGACGAATTTCAGACACTGAACAGTGCATAATTTTTTTTTAAAATATAAGAAATTAACCATGAAATTCATGATTAGAGATACTAATTCATAACAGAGTTCCTGCTTAGATGATGAAAGAGAAGACAAACCAGCAATTAGACAAGAAATAACATACTAATGATGCCTGGATAAAGGGTACTGCTGTACCACAAAAACAATGCTTAAATAGGGTCACCTTAATGATGCAAAACAGCCACCACGCAAAAGCTTGATCATTTCAAGCACAATAATTATACAGCTAAAATTTGCAAACTTACTTCATCCATTACTTCCATTTTTTATCAATCCAAAAACATATATGAATTGAAATAACAAGGAGGAAACATGTTGGTCTCTCCTACTACACAATGAAGAGGAAAAAACTGAAATTGATGCAAAAGATAGTTGGGAAATGACATCCTGGTACTACATGAGAACTGTTATATATCTCGAGAATGAACCTGGAAAATTGAAGTCAATCCCAAGATGGTTGTGCTGGTATCGTCAAGCTGCCCCTGAATGCCTGAAACAATTTTAAATCAAAGGCCTCATTTTTTGGTCAAGGTAAAATTTTAAGATTATAGAACAGTTACTTGTTTCATTGTAGTTGATAAAAAATGAGATTAATTATAACCAAATATCAAAGAAGTAATAATCATTAAGCTAGGCTTAAAGGAAGATGTATTCACCCGAGGCATATAAATTGCTGCCAATACAGAACCAACACAATTTATTAGCAGAAGCCCAGTATCAAGGAATGCAATGTTTCTCACGCCAAGCTTTGTTGCTAACGTAGATATCTGAAACCTAAAATACAATTTTATAAAAGAAAAAGATGAGCATGAGGGTTTGAACTCTAACAATAAATTTTTTGTTGTGTATTTCATTAAGTGGGAAATAAAGGTTCAAATATTTGGTGATTCTGGCAACAAGGTTTTCAGAGGGACATATAAAGCATAGTTTCGTGTGCTGTTATTAGGATTTTTCAATTCAGGTTTCAGGAATACAATTTCAATCGAAGAAGGATATGTTGGAAATGAGGTAACATCAGCTAAAGTTTTCCATGCAGAAGTTACAAAAATAAGCAAAACTAGAAGAACTATAGCAAAGTTTTGGTCTTGCAACTTACTTTCGATCCCCATCTACATCTGAAAGATCTTATGTTATGGCAATGACCAGCGCAAACAATGTAACAAAAGTTGTGATGAAAGCCACTGGTGAACTGCAGGTAAATATTCATTCAAATTGACATGAGAACTCTCACACAATGGAAAATACGAATGACTAAACAATTATGCCTCCCAGAATACTGAAATATCATGGTAGTTGTTTAAATGGAGCACTAGAAGCTCCCAGACTACACACATACTTCTGGTTTCAGAATCTCCCATATTATATTGAGGAATTAAGATCTACAAGCGACTTTAGGACTATTCTGATCCAGAAATTAATTATTGACAGATATGGTCCAAAATGCCATTTGAGTCCAATATTGAACCCTTGAGAATGGCTTTTCTGTGCATGTATGTCTGTGTTAGAGAGAGAGAGAGATTTCAATTATAAAGGCTCTTTCATTTGTAAAACATGAACCAATCAATAGTGACTTACAACTTACCTCGACTTGAATGGCAGTCCGGGGGCACCTCTTGTAGCATAATATACACCAAAATTAAGAAGAAAACCTTGCACCTGCAAAGTAGTTCTTTTAATAATCTCCAAACAGCATTCTTACTAGGTTAGAAAAGCTATGTATATTTATAGTCAGCTGTATATATTATAACAGTGCATAATAATTTTACAAAGATCTGAAAAGATAAAATATACCGTAGCAATTATGAGAATGCTATGACAGGAAATCTCTTCATTCGGAGTGGGGGAACTGAATAGATAGTTCCCAAAAAAAGACCAAGACTGTACAGAGTAGAAATGAATGGACGAAAGTTCATTCCAACAATCAAAAGGCCAGCTGCTGCAAACAGTAACACCAAAAACCAATGCAGATTGAACTGAAAGATCTCCTTCGGCTATAGGTAAGTAAGGTTTGTTTATCCTGCAACCAAAATCCAAACAAATAAGTTTAAACCAAAATTGATGATAAATCTACATAAATATTAACTAATAAGTAAGCACACAAGAGGATTTAATATAGAATCTAAGGGGCTCTTGGCTATTATCTCTTTAGTCTTTTTCATTCTTGGCTTCAGTTTTTTTTTCCCCAAAAATTTTCTGAAAATGAGTACAGTTTGATTTCCATTTTCTGAAATGGCAAAATATGTTCTCAAAATATTTCGTATTAAAATTATGGAAAACTATAAATAAATTACATGTAAAGTTCATAATGATTCTCTTTTTCTTTAACTTTGGTGTAAAATTTGATCACTTAAGAGGTTTATCATAATATAATTTGATCATTTGAGAATATTAATCATGTTTCGCACAGCCGTTCAGGAAACATCTTTATGTGTCCTGATATAAGGGTGCTTTCAGAAATATTTTCTGAGAAATAGAAAACAAAAACATTAGTCAAACGCATTAAACAAAAATGCTGGCCAAACACCTGGAATTTCAGAATAGAAGACATAAAACAGTTTTGAAAACGCTATCCAAATGATGGCTAAGTACGTATGCTACCCAATATTATACATAGCTTGCAAATAAAAGGACTTGGGCTAAAGATCATCGGAACCACATGTGCATACATACGGCAAAGAACTTGAAGAGTCAGTGGATGAGTTGTGGTTAGGGGTGAGATGCCACTTGAACCCGAAATCCAGCTGCTTTACAAGTACTTAAATAAACTTCCTCAGAAAGACCCAATCATGTGCATCCTAAATCATACCCCATAACATATGTCATTCCTTGGTCACAACTCTATGAGCCCATCTGCTGAAGGCGATATGGATGCTTTGATTTACAATTGAACGAAAACTGATAACACAACTCTCTTTGTATATATTCACACACACACACACACACACTATAGTTTGGCGCATAAGATATAGATTTATGCAAGTAAACTATATTTGTATACGTGTCACTTACTTGTCAATCCTAATATCATAGATCTGATTGATGCCCACTATATAACCATTGCCACATATTAGAGCAAGAAGACCAGAAACTGCCTTCAATAGTAACGACCACCTTATCAGATTTTGGTTCTCAGTCAAAGCTCCTGTGACTAAAGGACTGTCAAAAATAACAAAAACAAGCCAAACTTAACTGTAACTGGCCCAAGCTTTTAAAAAAAATATGTAAAACCAAAAACAAGTTGCTTGCTCAAATGATTAAACACAACAAAACATCTTGCACAGTTTATAAGGAAACCACAAATATTTGCTCAGCTAATCTAAAAACCCATATTAGAAATTTAAAATTAAAGCATACCTTGATGGAAAAACACTTGTGCCGTCTCTTATACACAGTTCTTGAGCAACTTTTGTGATCGTATTTTGACACTAAATTGGTGACTTTGCAAGTGCTAGAAATGGGTTGGTTTCTGTAGAACAAAGGTGCCTCAGGGCGAGGAGAAATGACTGAAACTCGGGGGGGACGAATAAGGGGGGAGTGAGAGCTCCATCCATTGAGAGGACAAGTTCAGTGGTGCCCTGCACCTCTACAATGTTGTTTTATTTCTTCACCAGTTTCTGCAAAGAGGCCCCTATATTTTTCAAATTTTTTTACTCCTTTTCCTAAACAAGTGTTGAGATATTGTGTAATGACTTATTTTTATAGAACAAAAAAAATTATTTTAATTGTTTTATTAGAATAGAATGAATTATTTTTATTTTTCATAAATTTATAAATTTTATTTTTTGAAAAAGAATATAGAATGACCCATTATATTTAAAATAAAATAAATCATTTCATTATCTATTTTATTTCTTTTTTTATTTTATTTTTTTAATTCAAACATAATATAAATAAGAATATTATTGAATAATCTCAAATATGCGTAGCCATTCCGTATAGAATTTTGCTACGTACACTTACCTTCACAAAAAATAGTGGGACCCGCCATTTATATAGTGAACCCCACTATTTTTAACAAAGATCATTACATAAATTATTATAAAATATTCCGTATAACAAATGCAAGAAACCAAATCCATAAAGTATTGAATATATACACATGGCTCAAAGTACAGTAGTAACGTAAGACAAATCAAAGCAGAAAATATACTTACTATAAGTGATGCCAAATGATTATCAAAGTCACTGATGACTATAAAAGGTTAAAATCAACGCCCAGGAAAACTTTATTTTTTGTAAGATAAGTCTACGTTTTTTTGTAGAATAAGTCTACACGTAAATACTAAATATAAATTTAAATATAAAATTTTATTTTATTATTAAAAAATTAAATTTGATATAATTTTTTGTATTGTATTAGATTCTATTTTTTAATAATAAAATAATAATTGATATTTAAATTTGTGTTTATAAACTTTTTTTTTTATACTCTGTTAAAGTGTTTAAAGCAACTAGTTCAGAATATTTAAGATAATTATATTTGTTTGTAAAAATAATGAATAAAGCGACTAGTTTAGAATATTTAAGATAATTATATTTGTTTGTAAAAATAATGAATAAAATATGATTATTTATAGTAATTTATTATTATTTTATTATACACATATATATTTATAAAATATTAGTAATTCTGATTATATAATTATATTACATTGATAATTAATAAAAGCCGAACCGACCCACTACCATTAGGCATTAGTACTATGTGCACAAGAAGGGGATTTCGAAAAATATTCAAGGCTATTTCAGGGAATCTAGATTATGCACTTTATAGAGCCGCATTAGGGTTTTGCCTATCGCATTTTCTCATTTCATTGGTGCTTCGACAGAGCAGCCATTGCAATAACGATTATCTCTCAGCCGAAGGTTCGTTTTCTCATATTTTTCTTATTGTTATCTTCTTGAAATGTAAACATATATAATTGCAGTACTCATATCTGTTTATACACTGATTTTCAGGTAAATCAGAAAAGGCAACAATGGCGGCGGCAGTTGCTGTTAATAATCCGACCGATGGCAAAGAGCCGGCTCACACTGATGTGATGCTTTTCAACCGATGGACTTACGATGATGTTCAGGTTCTGTTCAATTTTTCACACTTTATATGTATATGTCAGCTACTTAATTACGTATGGTGTGAAGAATTATGGTTGCTTGTGTAGAGATGATAGTTTTGTTTCAGAGATTACGTTATTAGAAAATTGAGTAATTATTAAAGGTAATCAGCAAACAGAGAGTCAACTGATGTCTTGGGCATTGACACATTACTTAAGTTTTGTTGTCATTGTAAAAAGTGAAAAGTCCATTTTTGATTTTCTCGCATATTGACTGTCATTCCTATTTTTAAGTTGCTGTTTTAATTATTAATACTGGATTATTTATTAATATAATAAAATTTTGTGTTAGATGTATACCAATTTAATCTGTAACCCCAAATTAAAAGTCATTTTTCACCAGAGAACTTTATCAAGAAACATGGATTTTACAGGGATTTAATGATATTTCTGCACCCATTCACACTCACGACCACAAGCACAACATAGGCATACCGGGTTGAAATCACTTGTATTCAAATTCTGTTTTAGGTCCCTGTATCCAGAGACATGAAACTATGAGGTTTGCACATACCTCATATTTTGGATCCACAGGTCTGTGCAAACCTCATAGTTCCATGTCTCTGGATACAGAGACACGGAAGAGAGTTTGGATATAGGTGTTCTGATCCCAGGCTTACCAAGGTAGTCAATTTGGCTCCTTATTTGTGTTATGTAGAAAGTCTATTGGTTTTAGCGGTCTGGAAATTATGATTTTGGGTTGGGCCGAAGTAGGCAATATTTCCAAAACCCAATGCAAATTTTCATAGAACAATCTCCTTGTGATGTAACGGCAGTTGAGCCTTTCTCTTCATGGGAAGGGCTACCTGCTCTACAGAAGGAGGTGCATTTTCATATCCTATCGCCTTGGAGACAATAATATGAGCAAGTCATGAGAAAGAACATGTGTTTCACATTCAACCTTTGACTTATAATTTTAATTGCTGATTTGCTTGTTCCTTTTTTCCCTGGTCTGATGGTCTACTATGAATCGGAGTGAACTAAGCAATATTCATAAATCCCAATGGTAAATCATCATATACCAAGTCATAAATCCCGATGGTAAATCATCATATACCAAGGTCTCTATAACTACCTCCATGTTAGTGTAGGAGCATGAGAAGATGTACATGTGTAAATGCACTTATATTCCTCATCATGTCGTGTCAGTTTGTTTTCATATTAATCTTATGAAATGTAGTAGAACTCTTAACTGATCTTATGTATATGCATGCGAGTGTGTGTATATAAATGTCTTTTGACATGTATTACTTGTGATTAAATTGTATTGCTCTAATTATGTGGATTTGGGGATTGTTGTCTTAACTCTTTACCACCACCTTCATTCATTTATAATATTCTTATAATTTTTATGGCCTCTACAGGTCGCTGATCTTTCAGTGGAGGATTATATAACTGCAACTGCTGCTAAGCATCCAACCTACATGCCTCACACTGCTGGAAGATACCAAGCTAAGCGATTCAGGAAGGCCCAGGCCCCAATTGTGGAGAGGTTGACCAACTCTCTTATGATGCATGGGCGGAACAATGGGAAGAAGTTGATGGCAGTTCGCATTGTTAAGCATGCTATGGAAATCATCCACTTGTTGACAGACCAGAATCCTATCCAAGTCATTGTTGATGCTGTTGTCAACAGGTATTCAAACTGGATAGAATATCATTTTCTTAGTTTTGCATTTTTTACCGAAATAGATACCCGGTTAACTAGTTTTTGTTCTCTTTGGTGTTAAAAAATCATTATTTATACTCTATAGAGAATTTCACTTGGGAAACCTATTCTTTACTACCTATTCACTGATTCAATTTTTTGTCATTACAATAATTCATCATTCAATAAATTCTCTATTTCTCTAATACACATCTGATTCAATATATTTATTAAAACATAGTGGTCCAAGAGAAGATGCCACTCGTATTGGTTCTGCTGGTGTTGTAAGGCGTCAGGCTGTTGATATTTCTCCACTAAGGCGTGTCAATCAAGCAATATATCTCCTCACAGCAGGTGCGCGTGAGAGTGCATTCAGGAACATCAAGAGTATAGCTGAGTGCCTTGCTGACGAACTCATAAATGCTGCTAAGGGTTCTTCTAACAGGTAAATAAGGGCAAGCCTTTGTTACCTGCTATTTTAGATGGTTTTTCTCTGTATTGTTGGTCGTTTTTAAAATTTTGATTTTTAATATAATGAAATTCTTGCTCCTAGTTCTAATTAAGTGATCTTGATTTTCTCTTTTTGGCAAGTCAAAAAAGCTGATACATATTTACTGATCTTCATTTTGCATATTTATATAATGCAGCTATGCAATCAAGAAGAAGGATGAGATTGAGAGGGTTGCCAAGGCCAATCGTTGAGGAGGGGTGATGACTTTCATATTTGGCCAGTTTTGTTTGCAGTGCTCCCTAGTTATATCATCGTATGGGAAGAGTCTTGAAACTAGTTTGGTGAAGCATTACTGCTCTATATGGATTGAGGGTTATACTTTCCCTGGTTTTCTTTCATCTGTCAAAAGCTCGACTTACATTTGTTTTAATATGAAGGATATGAATTGTTTTAATGGTCCCTAAAGTAGTGGTTACATGTGCTAATTTGAGCTTTAAGGTCAAGTTGATTATGTAAGGGTTAACTGTAAAAGTGTTCCTTAAAGTTTTAAAAAAATTCATTTTTAGCCTTGAAGCACCAACTTTTTAACTTTTGTTCTCTTAAGTTTAGTGTTTTTACAAAACGGTTTACTTTTAACAATCCGGTGAAACTATTTCATACAATATACAAGTTATAAAAAACATAAAAATAAGTTATATAAAACATAAAATTACTAATAATTTTGCACATTAAGTTATAAAAAAACATAATTACTAATAATTATGCACGTGTATTTGAAGAATTCTATTCAATAATTTTACTATTATGTTAAAAGGAAATAATTTTGTAAAATAAAGAAATACAATTGAAAAAATTAATATTTCGAGACCAAAAATAATTTTTTTGAAACTTTATAAAGAATACTTTTACAATTAACCCTAAGTGGAACCCTGATCCTATGGATTTTGGGCTATCCTCACTTTTTTCTATCTTTTAAGAACTTTGCTTCATGTTTTACTCCACCAAGGTAAAGTAAAATAACTGCTTACTTTTCCTTCCGGACTGAAGATAGAGGAAAGAAGGGAAAATAGATGATAATGAAAAAGAGTGTCGTGTCTGGACTACGGAATAAGAATATAGTATAGGGATTATAATATTTGATTGAATATTATATTAAATAATTTTTTTATATTTTATAAATTTAAATTAATAGTCTTAAGTTTAAATTTTAAAATAAACAAAATACTTGAAATTAATAAATTTATTTTAAGTGTAATTTTTATAAATAAACGTAACTCATCGAGATTATACTTTTAAAATTATAATTCTTATAAATAAACAAGACTTTAGTTCAAATGGTGTATTGTGTGTTCTAAATAAAAATGATGTATTGTGTAGACGAGATAAAAGTTTTGGACTTTGTAAACCATTTCAAATTTTTGAGTGCAAATTGATTTATTGGTCAAACTATAGAGCGAATAACCATAAAATGTTTATGTTGTCCAATACATTTTTATCTGTATGATCAATTTTTGGGGCAATTTTTTTTTGGTGTCATTAAAACAGAAAATATTTATTTTTTCATTAATGTTTAAGTTTGTATTTTATTTGATATTTTATTAGTCAAAAGAGGAGGCGAGCTATGCAAAAACTCGGTCGTTTAGAATAATTATATATATAAAAAATACACTTTCTCTAATATTGTGTACAGAAATATATTTTTTAATTTTTAAAATAATATTACTTTGGAAACAGCTAAAGATTATTAATATATATTCATTTTAATTATTATTACAAGACCTCTAGTAAAAAAAAGATTATTTGCATAGAAAGGTGATTTCCGTAAACTCGCGACATTATTTCAGGCAACTAAGATTCTTCACTATATAAAGCCGCATTAGGGTTTTCATTTCGTTGGAGCTTGGAACGGAGCAGCCGGTGAAATTTAACTCTCTCGGCCGAAGGTTCGTTATCTCATATCTCTCTTATTAATCTCTTCAAATGTAAACACATTTGTAGTACCCACATTTTTTAATACTCTGATTTATCAGAGAAGGCAACAATGGCGGCGACTGTTGCTAATCCGACAGGTGACAAAGAGCCGGCTCACACTGATGTGATGCTTTTCAATCGATGGTCTTACGATGATGTTCAGGTTCTGTTAAAATTTTCACACTCTAAATGTATCTCAGCTACTTAGTTTTTATATTAATTATCACACTCTATGTTTTCAGCTACTTATTTTGATTGTGCTTCTAAATAATCTAATAGGCAAAATGGGTTTCTGTTTTATGCTTTTATGGGTGAAGAATTATGGTTGCTTTGTTGTGTTGAGGTCATAGATTTTATCCAGAGATTAGGTTATTAGAAAATTGAGTAATTATTAAAGAAAATCATAGAACAGCGAGCCAAATGAAGTCATAGAAGTTCGCACATTACTTAATTTTACTGTTAGTGTACAAAGTGATAAGTCCCTTGTTGATTCTGTCATAGATTGAATGCCCTCAGTACTTTTAAGTTGCTGTTTTAATTATTAATATTGGATTATTTACTCATGATGAAATTTTGTGTTATTAGATGGATACCAAGTTATTCGGTAACCCCAACATAAAATCATTTTTCACTAGAGAAGTTTATCAAGGAACATGGATTATACAGGGGATTTATTTGTTATCTAACTAATCTAAGCATCCCTTCCCTTCTCAGTTGTGACCACAAACACAACATAGACATACCATGATAGTCAATTTGGCATCTCATCTCTTCATGCGAGGGTTCTCTGCTCTTCAAAAATGTGCGTTTTCCATAGTTGTCAAATTATATCATGTATCGAAAACCCTCGTATCGTGTTTTATGTATCGTATCGTACGATACAAAAACAAAATAAAAAATATAATAATATATATTTAAACAAATAAAACACAATTTATTGGACAATCAAGCATATTAACTTTGACTATAAATAAAAGTAGTCAAGTAAATATGATTATAGACTAAAAATAAATTTTAAAGTTAATAGTAGTCAAAATACTCTAAATTGATTTATTAGATATTATTTTAATAATCTTTATAGAGTAACTATATGAGAAAATAAAAATTCAAATTCATCTTTAATATATAAAAGAAAAGAGAATGATTCAAATTAACAAGTGAGATTTATGTATCTGTTTATAGAAAGTGACGTGAGAAAAATAGAACGATATTTTGAATAAGATATAATACTCTAAAAAGTGGTTAAAGGCTTGTGAAGTGATATATAATATGTTTGTGTTAGAAAATCTCTTCAATTGAAATGGTAAAAGCCTTAATAGTTTTGTTTTTAGTATTTTAGATTTACATGAAAACTTTTTCAAGTTGGAGTCTTTTAAAAAGTATCGTGCATTGTATCTTAACATAAGAATTGTATTGAATCGTAATTAAATCGTACGATACAATGTTCGATTCACTTTGCGATACGTATCGAATTATTTCCATATTGTATTGTATGATAGGTATCACGTATCGTAAGATTTTGACAATTATGGCGTTTTCATATCCATGAGAAAAAAAAACATGTATTTCACATTCAACTTTTCAATTATAACTTTAATTGCTAATTTGCTTGTCCTTTTTTCCTTGGTCGGAGTATCTACTATGAGTTGGGACTAAGATGTCCATAAATCCAACGGTAAATCATCAATTCATAAACCAAGGTCTCTTGTTAGCGTTAGAGCATGAAAAAAAAATTCAGTTGTGTATATGCACTTATATTCCGTGTCATGTTGTGTCAGTTTGGTTTCTATGTTTTCATATTAATCTTATCAAATGCAGTAGAACTCCAACTGATCTTGTATGCATGTGTGTGTGTATGTATACGTGTATACATATGACATGTATTGTATTGCTTTAATTATGTGGGTTTGGGGATTGTTGTCTTAACCAACTTCATTCATTTATAGTATTTTTGATAATTTATGTCATTCTACAGATCAGTGATCTTTCGGTTGAGGATTACATTACGGCAACTGCTGCTAAGCATCCAACCTATATGCCTCACACTGCTGGAAGATACCAAGCTAAGCGGTTTAGGAAGGCCCAGGCCCCAGTTGTGGAGAGGTTGACCAACTCTCTTATGATGCACGGGAGGAACAATGGGAAGAAGTTGATGGCAGTTCGCATTGTTAAGCATGCCATGGAAATCATCCACTTGTTGACTGACCTGAATCCTATCCAAGTCATTGTTGATGCAGTTATCAACAGGTATTCATATTAGATAGAACATCATTTTTTTTAGTTTTGTATATTTATTTTTTCTGAAATGTAAGAGTTGAAACTATGTACCCATGTTAAAAATCAGTATTTATTTTCCATAGAGAGCTTCACTTATGAAACCTATTCTTTTCCATTTATTCATTTGATCAATTTCCTCCCGCAATATTCTTGATTAAGTTACCAAGATGGTATTTCTTAATTATTTAAGCGTCCCTTAATGATGTGGTTATGCCATTATAATATTTTCTCATTTTTGTTTTTTTTAATACATGTCTGATTTAATATATTTTTCAAAACACAGTGGTCCAAGAGAAGATGCCACTCGTATTGGTTCTGCTGGTGTAGTAAGGCGTCAGGCTGTTGATATTTCTCCACTAAGGCGCGTCAATCAGGCAATTTATCTCCTCACAACAGGTGCACGTGAGAGTGCATTCAGGAATATTAAGAGTATAGCCGAATGCCTCGCTGATGAACTCATAAATGCTGCCAAGGGTTCTTCTAACAGGTAAATAAGTTGGCCTTTGTTTACCTGCTATTAGATGTTTTTTCTGTGTAGGGTCTTTTTATTTTTAATGTAATGAAATTCATGCTTCTACTCTTGATTTATTCTTTTTGACAAGTCAAAAGTTGAACTTATCGACATTTTGCATGTATAATAATGCAGCTATGCAATTAAAAAGAAGGATGAGATTGAGAGGGTTGCCAAGGCCAATCGTTGAAGAGGGGATGACTTTCATATTGAGCCAGTTTTGTTTGTAGTGCTGCGTAGTTATCTCATCATATAGCCTTTAGGAAGCCTTGAAACCAATTCGGTAAAGCGATAGTGTTATTTGTGGATTGGAGGTTCTACTTTCCCTGGTTTTCATCTGTCAAAAGCTTGACTTGCATTTGTTTTAATATCATATTGGTTTATGGTCCATCTGAGTTCCCTAAGGTGGTGGTTACATGTGTGTGCTAATTTTAGTTTTCGACCATGTTTATTTTTTTTTGTTAGTTACCAGCGAGTTCTAATAATTTCATTAAAAAAAATTCCAATTTGCCTGGTTACGGAGAATTAGTAGGATTTTAGTATTAAATTCATTAGCAAGACAGGAGGGCTGGCTATAAAATACTCCAGTAGCAAGACCAGTAATTTAAACCCAACATAATAGTCTTAAATATCCTAATTAGGAACTGCATCTTATCTTGGCTTGCATGCATTTGAATATCAATTACTGTTGTTTTCAGGTTATGAAAAGCATTTAGTTGAATGGAGGAGCATGGTAGAAATAGCATCAAATAGCTGATAGCAGCAGCTATATTGTTTGGTGCATGCATGCATGGATGGGACTAGAAGAGAATCTATTACTCTTTTTAACAAATACTAGTACTTAAATACTTAATTAGCTAATAGATATAGTACAAAATACGGGATTAATATATATATTTTTAAATGAATGTGAAATATTTTTAAATTAAAAAATAATATGATATGATTTAGTTTCAAACAATACAATTATAAATTTATATATTAATATTTAAATAGTACGATTACAAATAATAAAAAAATTAAGTAAATTATATTAATTTTAAATCTTAAAAAAAATCTATTTTATTTGAATTTTTATTTAAGCACCGAGGGAGAGAGGGAGGGAGTATGATTGTAAGGGTGAGGCTAGAAACAACTCGGCGTGCACGATAAGATTAATGAGTAATAAATATATTGATTGATTGATTAATACTCCTAATAAACTACTATTTGGTGTTTGAGGTGTAGCTATTGGGGTCATCCGGAGGATTACTGGCGCTCCTCCAAGTGGCAAAATCCTTCGTGCCTTCACGATTTTCCTTGTCCCAATTTTGACCTAGTAGTAAGACAGATGTGAATGACTGACTGACTGACTCACTGGTAGGGTTTGACAAAGAGAGGTGAGAAAGAGGAGGAGACAAGGACTCGGCAATAGAAATAAATAACATTATAAATCCTAATGGCATTCATTCATTCCAAAAATGGGTCTCATGTAGAAGAACCTGCTCAAGTTTTTTCATGAGTAAAGCCATAAGATGAAAAGTATAGTCTCAGCATCAAAAGATTCCAATGTGTCTTGTGAACATAGAAATATGATTTTCTCTAGAGTTTCTTTGGTTGAAAGATGATACGATGTTTGATAAAGTCCTAGGAGGAATGTTAAGTTAGAAATATGTTCCTATCCAAAATTCACACTATTACTAGGTCTATTGACCAGGTCAGCCACAGAGATTGGGTTTATTGTCCATTTTACCCTCATGACACCCTGACTGCATAGTTGCCATTTACATTTACACAAGATTAGATTCAGGTCAGGCAAGTCATTTTACAAAATGTTACATAAAAAGGAACGCAATGAATAAACTAATAACTATAGCAGAATAAGTCACCTCTGAGAGGTACTTTGTCTGCTTGGAAAAAGAATGTATACAAACATAAAAATCCAAAAAATAAAAAAATTCCAACTGAAAATTAACCTATGACATTAGCCACCCTTTTCATATAGCAATGGTTAGGCCTACAATCTATGCTATATATACACCCCATTAACAACAAAAACAAAGACATGTAGACGACTCCCCCACTACTCTACCATTAAGAGCTCAAACACTCAAGTTCCCAACTCATTTTTTTCCTACTCCTCAATTCTTTCTTCAAATCAAACCAATATCCCTCATCCCTTTATCAATTACAATGGAAATTCAATTCCATCAACAGCTAAAAGTAAAAAAGAGCAAATTCAAGGGGAAAAACAACAAAAGCAATAGCAATAACAAGTTTGTTGGAGTGAGACAGAGGCCTTCTGGTAGATGGGTAGCTGAGATCAAGGATACAACACAGAAGATAAGAATGTGGCTCGGAACATTTGAAACTGCTGAAGCCGCAGCTCGTGCTTATGATGAGGCTGCCTGTCTTCTTCGTGGTTCGAATACCCGAACAAATTTTGTTACTCATGTTTCTGCTAATTCTCCTCTAGCTTCTCGGATCAAAAATCTGCTTGACAGCAAGAGAAAAACAGAAGAAAAACAGAGTATTGATACTGCTAGTAATAATACTACTACTGGTATTAACTCTGCTTCTAGTAGTCCTACTAGTAGCGGGGGTGATTTTTCTTGTGTTGGGAAGGTAAATGATCATACCCAATTGTTTGATCATTTTTCTAAACCTGATTTGAGCATTTGTAATGATGATTTTGATTTGGGTTTTTCGTATCGATCAAATATGTCATGGGGTTTGGGATTTGCTCAAGAAATGTTGGAGTTGCCAAAGAATGGCAATGTTACGCCTGAGATAAGTAGTGGTGAAATGGAGTTCTCAGAATTTGAACGCATGAAAGTGGAAAGACAGATATCTGCGTCGCTTTATGCTATGAATGGGGTTCAAGAATATATGGAGACTGTTTTTGATCCTAACGAGGCTATTTGGGATCTTCCTGCTTTATGTTCATTATTTTGCTGAAATTTTTTATTGGTTTTTTGTAGGGGTGGGATTTAATTATTTATTTCTTCCTCTGTTTTTGTTATGTGTTTTTTCTCATCGGAAAAATGAAGGACGCGTAGTTCTTAGGGGAGCATATAGATATTAATAGCAAGGAGCTTTTAAAGATGAGGAAAATTTTCTCTTTGTATTATGTTGTTCTTGCTGTTGTTAACATGTAACAAAGTGAAATATATTGAGTAGTCCTTTTTAGTTAATTGCAATTTTTTATTTTAATTTTATTTTTGGTAATTTGTGACTCATACATCCAAACACCCTCTACCCATTTTGCTTTGTCAATAATATAGAACTCCCAATCTCATAGATATTATGAATTAAGTAATATCACTCGTGCCACGACCTTCAATTTTGCAATCTTCACCAACTAGACCAGGCTCCCTTTGTTTGCGGTGACTTTAGTTTGGAAGAAGTGAGTCAGATTGCCCGGTCTAGGCAAAGAAAGAAAGCGACTAGAAAGACTATCCCTGGTCCCATCGTTGAGAGCGGTACCGCTGAGCAGCAGCTGCCCGAGCCAGGCCCATTCCAAGTCGCCAGGTTGAAAAGCAGCAAAGAGAGTTTCCGCCACTGTTGGGAAGGGGCACCTGTCCTTTTGCATATAGCACTCCATCCTCTCCCCTGGGAAATGCCATCGATCAATTGAAGAACGATGCGAGCAGCAACTCTTTCTTTTCTTTTTTTCTCTGTTGGATTGGAGAAAGTCTCGGTTTCAGAACCGGATAAGTAAGAGAATAGAATCTTTTGCACCCGGGTAACTAATGGATTGACCCATGCCATGCCATTTTAACCCTCAAACTTGTGATATAGCCCTTCGGGTGTTTGGTATTGTTAACACCGTGGTTACCAGATCGACTGGGTATATGCAAAACAAAATCAAATGCTATCTAAGCTAAAATGCATAAGTTATTTAGTTTTCGTAGCACAAATCAAAACGCTCCCTGTAACCCTAGTCTATGTAATCACATCTCTCTCTACTTAGCTACCTGAAAATATCTATTTATAATTGCATATAAAAAATACCTGTACTATTAAGTTGGTCAAGTTGCTGTATGTAGATGTAACTATCATCTTGTAGGTACAGGTTAATCTAGGATATTTTTAATCTTTTTGGTTTCCATATTATCAAGTCTAGTCCTTAAAATAACAATTAAGCTGGTATTAAATTAGTGTGTTTTTTTTTTTTTGGTGTGTGTGGGGGGGGGGGGGGGGGGGGGGGGGGTGATGTGAAGAGAGAATAATAACTATAAAATGTTGTATTTTAAACAAAGCACTACTTTCCCCTAAAAAGTTAAAAACAGAACTCAAATGAATCATCAAAATATTGCTACTAAATGAATGTCAGCATTTTATTATATGACCATTCCAAACAAATCTTAATTATTACAAGTAATCATCAAATGTAATTTGTGATTTCTTGATCTTCATAATACAGTCATCTATTGAACAAAGAATTATATGCTGGGGTGATCTTGATAACTATTTTACAAATTAATACTCTGCTGCGTCATCTTCGTCGTCAACTCCTTCTGCCCCAACTTCCTCATAGTCTTTCTCGAGGGCAGCAAGATCTTCTCGGGCTTCTGAGAACTCACCTTCTTCCATACCTTCGCCAACGTACCAGTGAACAAATGCTCGCTTGGAATACATGAGATCAAATTTGTGGTTGATTCTGGAGAACACTTCGGCTACAGCTGTGTTGTTGCTTATCATGCAGACTGCTCGCTTCACGTTGGCAAGATCACCCCCTGGTACTGTTGTTGGAGCTTCGTAATTGATGCCACACTTGAAACCGGTGGGGCACCTGAAAGCATGCATATACCAAAATTTACTAGATGATCATATGACAATCACAATACAACAAAAAAAATAATTTGGAATTTTGAAACTTTTATTCACATTCCGAGTAAAATGATTTATAATTTTATTGATTTCCAAGTAAACTTGGATCAACATTTCTAGTAGTAAGATATGCGAAGATTAGGACATAACAACGCGAAAGCAATATTCATTTTTCTGGTGATAGAAGCGGCAATGAAACTATAGTGAATGATAAAGAAGTTTCGTGTAGCTGATCCCCTAGTAGCTCAGTAATGCTTATTCCAGTATTGATGCAATCCAGTTGGAGGATAAGAGGAGGGGAAACTAAATTGTAAACCATCTAAACCATTTCTTTTTAGTCCAAATATGTAATGACTAAAATAAATAAAAATGTCTTATTTTCCAGAAATCCGTTTTTAAGAAATTGGCACAAACTTTAGAGACTCGAAGGAAATAGTAGCATCCTTAGCACAAACCAGTCACCACCATGCAATAGGCACCATGAGTATGCAACACTAGAGACATGTCTTAATCCCAATAGTCACACTAATTATGTTGAGATATCAGAAAGCTACACAAACTTTAAACAGATTAACAATCCTTACCAGTCAACAAACTGAACAGTTCGTTTTGTCTTGATGGAAGCAACAGCAGTGTTGACATCCTTGGGAACAACATCTCCACGATACATCAAACAGCATGCCATATACTTGCCATGCCTTGGGTCACACTTGGCCATCATACTTGAGGGCTCAAACACCGCATTTGTGATTTCAGGAACAGAGCTCTGCTCATGGTAAGCTTTTTCAGCAGAGATAACTGGTGCATAAGATGAGAGCATGAAATGTATACGAGGATATGGCACAAGGTTAGTTTGGAACTCGGTAATGTCCACATTGATGGCTCCGTCAAACCTTAAGGAAGTGGTCAAAGAAGAGATTATTTGAGATATTAAGCGGTTCAAGTTGGAGTAAGTTGGCCTTTCAATGTCCAAGGCTCTCCTGCAAATATCATAAATGGCTTCATTGTCCAAAAGCACCACAACATCTGTGTGCTCTAGTAGGGAATGAGTTGACAGAACACTGTTGTAAGGCTCCACCACTGCAGTCGAAACCTGCAAATTCAGGAAAAATCTTTCAAATAAAAAATTGCTTCACCTTAATACTAAATGTAGGAGCATAAAAGCTATTGTGGATAAATGAGAAAGAAAGGCATGAACATCTATTTAATTATTCAGATTACTTTTTTTCTGTATATCTGCCTAAAATATCTTATTTTACGCTCAAAACAATCTTCCGCTGATCTTATCTTGCGTATTTACTTATTTACTTCCTTTCTTCTTCTTAATTTCTAATTATTTTTTTCAAAAGAGGGGGGGAAGTGTGATGTAGGACAAATGACATTAGAATTTGAAGAAGAGATAGATAGACGTCTGGGAAAGAATAAGTCAAAGAAAGGGCTTCGGACATGAGCTTCGTCTTCGGGAGTTCAGTCTCTTCGGGAGTCAGACCTCTTCGGGAAAGCTTCGTCTTCGGGAGTTCAGCCTCTTCGGTAGAAACGTCGGATTATTATTATTATTTAATTATTATTAATAGAAAATAAATCTATTTCATGGTAATAGTGTTTAATTAGGAAGTAGATTATTTTATGGTAGTAGAAGTTTAATAGGAAGTTAGTTATTCTGTAGGATTTGGTTTCCATATTTCTAAGAATCCTATCATAGATTGGAAAGGAAGTCTGTAACTATAAAACCCAGCTCATGGGTTGAATTAAGGGGATAATTTATTTTCTATTGATAAAATTGAGTTTATTCTCTGGTGGATTCCAGTTTGCGTTCTAAGAGCTTACGTTAGTAAACTCTTGTACTTCCGTTCTGCGTCAATTGGTATCAGAGCCCAGATTTTCCTGGTG